>CM076571.1:254803258-255167225 GCA_034641835.2 Pinus albicaulis
CTGCCACTGAAGTCTAACCGAAGCCAACCATGCAAGATGACATCAAACCCTAGGAACCACATGATTCCTTGTGTCAGTTGCATGAGCCACCTCCATGACTCAAACTGAAGTGCGCCAAGAGAGTAAACTGCTGTTTATAGTCAAAATATTATTAAGGGTAAATAATATTTGACTTCCATATTTTTAGGAGATCAGTCTAAAAATAGCCTGGGTCCTAAAAAATAGGGTCGCATCTATTTTTACCGACATGTCGCATACTTCAAGAATCTCCAAGTAGAATTCCCAAATTATGCTCCGTATGTCTAAAAATAGACATAGTCTAAAAATAGACTTTGCGCCAGAATTTGCCTGCGGGCCCACTTAGTGAAGGCGACTTCATTTCACTAAGCTCCATCATCTTGCCGCATTCTCAACACTCCCTCTCAGCAAGATATGGATTATCTGCAACCCCTATCCTGCCTCTGTGGAATTCGAACTTGCTCCTGGTGAGCGCCTTCGTCAGGATGTCGGCATCCTGATCCTCCGTGGGAACATATGAAAGCATCATGATCCTCCGCCGAACACAATCTCTGATGTGATGGTACCTGATGTCGATATGTTTGGACCTATCATGAAAAACTGGATTAGCCGAGAGCTTGATGCAGCTCTGGTTATCACAGTAGATCACTGTAGGCTCCAAATGCAACCTGAACAAACCCGCGAGGATCTTCCTCATCCAAATAGCCTCACATGCAGCCAAGCTTGCTGCCATGTACTCGGCCTCTGCTGAACTGAGTGCCACGGATCTCTGCTTCCTGCTGTACCAGGAAACTGCTGTCGACCCAATGCTGAAAACTCCTCCAGAAGTGCTCTTCCGGTCCGTTGGACTCCCTGCCCAATCTGCATCAGTGAAGCCATAAAGCTTCACTCCATCCTCCTGTCTGTACCATAGACCATATCCCGATGTGCCTCTGATATAGCGCAATACATGCTTGCCTGCCTTCCAAAAGAGCTTGGTAGGCTTAACCATAGCTTGCGAAAGCCGGTTAACTGCATAGCATATATCGGGTCGTGTATTGACCAGATACATAAGCGACCCCACCAACTGTCGATAGACAGTGGCATCCACTACCTCCGCTGAAGTAGCATCCTCCTTCCTCCAACCACCAGGAAGAGGAGTGTCAACAGGCTTGCAGCCTTGCATGTTGAACCTCTCCAGAATCTCCCGGGCATACTTGCCCCGAGAAACAAACAGTCCTCCGCTGCGCTGCCAAATCTCCAATCCCAGGAAATAATGAAGGATGCCCAAGTCCTTCATCTCAAACTCTCGTGCAAGATCCTCCTTGCATGAAAGTATCAACTGCTCATCGCCAGTTAAAATCAGATCATCTACATACAGTACGATGATCAACAGCTTCCCCTCCACCACAATCTGGTACAGGTTTGGATCCGCCTCACTCTTGGAGAATCCAAGCCCGGTGAAGTAGCTGCCTATCCGAGTGTACCAAGCACGAGGTGCTTGCTTCAGCCCGTACAGTGCTCTCTTGAGTCGGCACACATGCGACTCACTGCTGAAGATCTCAAAACCTTCAGGCTGCTCAATGTACACCTCTTCCTCAATAACTCCATTGAGGAACGCAGTCTTCACATCCATCCGATGAATGTGCCACCCCATCTGCGCCGAGAGAGCAAGGATCGTCCGTATGGAAGAGTACCTTGCGACAGGTGCAAAAGTCTCCTCATAGTCAATCCCCTCGATCTGTGAAAAGCCACGGGCGAAAAATCTCGCCTTGTACTTCTCCACACTCCCGTCAGCCGCCTGCTTCACCTTGTAGATCCATCGCGAACCTACCACTGATTTCCCAACCGGTCTTGGGACAATCTCCCATGCACTGTTCCTGATGATCGAATCATATTCTTCGATCATGGTATCAACCCATGCGGGTTCCTCCACAGCTTCCTCAAAAGAGGATGGCTCTGTCACAACACATTGACTCATAAGAGCCATGTATCCAGTGTACCGATCCGGTGACTGTCTCTGTCTGCGCTGTGCCGTAGGTGGTCCTACAACCTTCTCTGCATCCCGAGCCAGTCGCTCAGCTTCTGTAGTGCGCATGCGCCCTCTGATGGTTGGCGCTGCCTGGGTGGTTTCTTCCACCTCCCGAACCTCCTCTTGTGGCTGATCCACATCCGGAAGCTCCTCCTTAGGAACTAACAGCTCCTCATCTGCATGCAAGTGTAGCTCCCTCTCAAGCGAACACTGCATGGCTTTCTCCTCCCGGAATTTTATATCCCGTCGCACAACAGTCTTGCGACTGTCTGGCACATACACCCGATAGTTGTGAGGTGTATCAGTGTACCCCACAAATATTCCAACTTCAGCAGTTGGATCCAGCTTCCTTCTTGCATCCTTCGTCACATGCATGTAGACAGGAGATCCGAAAATACGCAAATGGGAAATATCAGGCCTCTTGCCAGAATAAGCCTCCTCTGGTGTACTCATGCCAAGAACCTTGTGAGGACAACGGTTCTGCACATACACTGCCGTATTGCATGCCTCAGCCCACAAGTGAAGGGGTAGGCCCTGATCATGCAACATCGCCCGTGCAGCACCCACGATCGTTCTGTTCTTCCGCTCAGCCACCCCGTTCTGCCGTGGGTTATGGGGTGCGATGAGCTCTCTCCGAATCCCTTCTGCGCTGCAGAACTCCTTGAATTCAGCCGAGATGAATTCACCACCGTTATCACTCCTTAGATCAATCACCTTCTTCCCCGACTCCTTCTCGACCAGTGCTTTAAACTCACAGAACTTCGCGAATGTATCGCTCTTCTTCTGCATGAAGAAGATCCAGCACTTTCGAGAGAAATCATCGACAAAGATCACATAATACTTGTGCTTTGCTGTCGAAGCAACTGAGAAAGGACCACACACGTCTGTGTGAACTCTCTCAAGGATCGTCGTGGCGCGACTATCCTTCTCGTGAAAGGTGGCTTTCACATACTTCCCTAAAGTACACCCCTTGCACTGATCTGACCGCGCAAGGGTGCCCTTAGGAAGTCCAGTAGAAATCTGCTGCAGAATCTTCAAAGCTCCATGGTGAAGATGGCCCAATCTCCTGTGCCATAGTTCGCCCTCATCATCCCGGCTCACCACATCTCCAGCCTTGCATGCCATAGCCGCGCAGTCATCTACCTGCAACTGATAAAGGTTCTGAGTTCGAACCCCTATCTTCCGGGTCTCTCCAGTAGTCTTACTGCGCAGGAAAGCTTTTCCTTCGCTGAAGACCACATCATAACCCTTATCCTCCAACATCGCTTCTGAAATCAGGTTCTTCTTCAATCCAGGTACATGCATGACATCCTTTAAGACAAAGGGTTTACCAGACTCCCTCTGAAAGGATACGGTACCGATACCAGTCGCACTGTATCTACCGTCATCGCCCATCCCGATGTGCATACCCAAATCCTTGTCCTCCAGATCTGAGAACAACTCCCGATCTCCCGTCATATGAAATGACGCACCGCTGTCCAAGAACCACACCGATCCCATCACACTTGAAACCAAGCATGCAATCAGTGAAAAGTCAAGCTCGAACCGTGAAGCCAAAGCTTCTCCATCTGCAGATCTTCCCGCTTGCTTGTTCTTCTTCTTCTTTGGACAATTGGTAGCATAATGTCCGTGATCATGGCAGTGAAAACATTTCACTTTCGCCATATCCTGCTTCTTGCCCTTAGCTCCAGAATGAGAGGTTTTCTTACCCTTCCCTTTCTTAGATTTGGACACCAAAGTGCAGTTTTCTTCATCAGCTCCCTTTGATGAAGATCCATCTCGAGTAGTCCTCCTTATCTCCTCCTGCATGAGATCCGCCCAAAGGCGCTCCCATCCCGGCAGCTTCTCCCGACCATTGACACTATCTTGATATGAGTGCCAAGCCTTCGAAAGACTAAGGAGAGCCAGGTCGACCATGTCCTCATCTTCGACAGTCACCCCCACACTTCCCAGCTCATCTCTGCATTGAGTGAACTTCGTGAGGTATTTGGCGATACTGTCGCCTTTCTCCATCTTGATGTTCCCGAGCTTATCTTTGAGCGCCAGCTTCCTTTGGTCGCTCTTACTCTGGAATAGATCCGTCAAAGCTTTCCACATTAAATATGGAGTAGCCTTTCCATGCAGGCTGGATACAATATGATCCTTGACGCCCTCCAACAGAATCCTTCGACATTTCGCGATCTTCTTTTGCCATGCATCGACCAGAGCTGCATCAGTGGGCTTTGGGACATCCGCATCCACGAACTCCTTCAGACCATTATCTTCTAACACTGCCTCCATTCGATCCTTCCATGCAACATAGTTCGAACTGCCTTCAAGAGCATATTCGAGTCGCAATCCATTGAAAGAAGACATCTTTCAACACCGGCACCAAGAAAATCAACCTTCTGCACAATTCGAATTCCAAACTCCAAGCTCTATCGCTTCCGATCTATACTTGAAAACAAATTATTTCCAAATCAGAGATTGACTGCAAAGGGCATTCACCAGATCTTTCACCTACAAAGAAGGATGAATATTCCGGAGGCTACCTGGCCCGCATGCAGACTCTGTCCGAGGAAATAAGTTTGCAATCACCGTAATAGACTTCGACAATTAATCTCGCTCAGATACCATGTAGAAATTAGCTGAATAAATCACTTATTCAATGAAGATTAACCCGATCATACATCAATTTCGAATTGCATGCATAACACATAACCTTCTTCTACAATTAATTGTCACATGCGGAAATAATAGAAACAATCTCACATCAAATCAATCACACATTAACTCAGTATGTATGGGGAAAGCCTATAGCTGAAAACCCCGCAGCTATTGTGTATATTATAATGGAGAAATCAAGTAACCAATAAAGTACAATACTCCTCACAAGTACTCAGTACTCTCTCATGAAGTTACTCACAATCTAGCTTGGTTTTGAACAAGTCTCGGGTTCAAAACACACCACTAACTGCCTTGCCTCTATTGCGCAATCATGGACTGTATATGAAGAGGTTCAAGGTTCGAATCCCCTTTCCTTGACTACGCAATTGTCATGGACAATTCCTCCAAGTGTAATGCAAATCTCATGCAAAACAAATCTACCAACTGATAGCTTTACTCACCCTTTCATCTACCTCTTCCACCGGTCTCCACTGAACTGATCATGCACTGTAGTGAACTGAAGTGTTCTTGAGTTGACTAATGAGTTAATATTTAGTAAATTAAATATTATTTAATTTACTCCACTCATATCTAGTTGATTAGTTAGTTAACTAATCCCAACTAGTTCAACTAAAAACAAACAGAACACAACGAAATTAGCTGAATAAATCACTTATTCACTGAAGATTAACCTGGTCATATATCAATTTCGAATTGCATACATAACACATAACCTTCATATTAATTAGAACAACACAGAAATAATAAAGTAATTTCACACAACTACAATCATACGCGTTGAACTCTGAATGTATGAGAAATAAGGACAAAACCCACAGGCTATTAAAGAAGTCTAATATGTGGAGAACCAGTATTAAGAAGACAACTGCCTGACAAGTACCAGAACTTCTCATGAAGTTATTTTTACATCTAGCTTGGTTTTGGAATGTCAAGTTCCCAAGTTCAAAATACACCACTAACCGTCATTTATTGTTAATCATGGATCGTATATGGAGAGGTTCTTAAGGTCTTAATCCCTTGGCTTGACTGCGCAATTGTCATGGACAATTCTTCCAAGTGTAATGCAAATCCCATGCAAAACTGATCCTCCAACTGATAGCTTTACTCACCCTTTCATCTACCTCTTCCACTGGTCTCCACTGAACTGATCATGCACTGTAGTGAACTGAAGTGTTCTTGAGTTGACTAATGAGTTAATATTTAGTAAATTAAATATTATTTAATTTACTCCACTCATATCTAGTTGATTAGTTAGTTAACTAATCTCAACTAGTTCAACTAAAACAAATAGAACACAACTCCACTATTTGTCCCGTTAACTCCTCCAAAACTTCTGCCACTGAAGTCTAACTGAAGTAAACCATGCAAGATGCCATCAAACCCTAGGAACCACGTGATTCCTTGTGTTAGTTGCATGAGCCACCTCCATGACTCAAACTGAAGTGCGCCAAGAGAGTAAACTGCTGTTTATAGTCAAAATATTATTAAGGGTAAATAATATTTGACTTCCATATTTTTAGGAGATCAGTCTAAAAATAGCCTGGGTCCTAAAAATTAGGGTCTCATCTATTTTTGCCGACATGTCGCATACTCCAAGAATCTCCAAGTAGAATTCCCAAATTATGCTCCGTATGTCTAAAAATAGACATAGTCTAAAAATAGACTTTGCGCCAGAATTTGCCTGCGGGCCCACTTAGTGAAGGCGACTTCATTTCACTAAGCTCCATCATCTTGCTGCATTCTCAACATTTATGACTGATATTTTAGAATTTTTAATGGCTATGGGGAGGGGAAGTTAGTTATTTGCAGTCATGGTGAATGATACTTACATTGATTTTTCTCACCTTCTTCTACCTACCCAACTTACCATGCTAACATTTTTTCTTCCATTTTAGTAAGGTGCATTTGAGCTAGCAACCTTTACAACATTTATTCTTTCTGAAAGCAAATAAAACTATCTAATTTTACACTTATTTCATCCATGAATCTAGATTAAACTGTTGGATTCACTTATTTCTCTACCTAACTACTGAATTGTCATGATTAAACTGTATGACAATTCTTTATTCTCTATCTACAACATTTGAAATTGAAAAGTGACAAGTCAAGATTAAATTGTTCAACTCATCACGGGCATTTATTGACACTCTGCCATAGTCAAAACGTAAAAGTAGTGGCATTTATACTTGCACACTTTCATGTTTTATTGATCTTTTTCTTTTGGGGTATATTATTTTTTCTAAGTCCTTTGATTTTTCTTTTAGGACTTTTTACCCTCTTTTTGATTTTTTGATTTTTTATTTTTATTTTTTTACAAAAAATGTTAATACAACTTGCAGAAGGAAAATTACGTACAGATTTACAAGATTATCAACAATCAAGTCAAAATTATGAATCCTATATTTATAGGTTACTAACATCGACTTCACTTGGGGATGGTATTTCCTAGTGAAATGTGAAGAACTCTAAGATTAGTAGCCTTATCCATTTGACCTTGTTGATCCTATAATTGTCTTTTGTTCTCTGCAACCAATCATATTTATGACATCTTATACTGTAAATCTTAGGGCCTTCTCTTTAGGCTTCAACTTCATAGATAAAATGTCCAATCCAATCTACACACTAACTATGAATATTTACAATGATAAAGTAAATGAATCTAACTGTTAAGTGACTCTAAGGAATAGTAATTTTTCAACATCCTACCATTCACTGGTCCTTCTTGAAGCTCAGTTCCATCCAAATTCTTGATGAAAAAGGAATTATTACCTCTGTAACCATATATCACATAAGGTCCTTGCCATAGAAATTCAAAGTTCCCATGTTTACCTTTATCCTCTCTTCGTGAATCCCATCTCAAAACTTGATATCCTATGAAAAAATCATCTTCCTTAACCCTTTTATCAAAAATATTTTTGATCTTATCCTGTAAAACTTGTGAATTTTCATAAACTTCATCTCTGGTTTATTGGAGATGTATGGTTTCATTGATTCTTCTTTGAATATTATTTGTTTCCACCTGTGATTCCTGGATAATCTTCATGACTGAGACACCCAAGGAAGAAGGGAAAACTACATCTATACCATAAAAAATCTGATAAGGTGAAGTTCCTATAGAATTTTTTGTTGTAAGTATATCAGCCCAAAGGGCATAGACCAGATTTTTGTTCCATGTCTTTTTATTGTCTTGGAGTATTTTTTTGATGATGTTGATTAAAATTTTATTTGATGATTCGGCCAAACCATTACCTTGGGGATAATATGTTGTGGAATGACCTAAGGTAATATGGTATTTATGGCAGAAATAAATCATTTTATTGGATTTGAATGCTGCTGCATTATCAGTAATAATCTTATGTGGGCATCCAAATCTTGACAAAATATTACTTTCTATAAATGAGATTATAACTAAATCGGTAGCTTGCCTAGTGGGAATTGCTTCTATCCACTTGGTAAAGTAATCTATAGCAGTTAAAATCCATTTATGTTGACCTGAAGATGGAGGATGGATTTCACCTATGAAGCCTAACCCCCATAGTTGAAATGGTTTTTCAGTGGATATAGGTTTCAGAGGTAAAGGTAACAATTTCTTTTTACCTTCAAAAATTTGGCATTTATGGCAAGAGGTAACAAACTTTTTAACATCAAAAAATAAAGTTGGCCAGTAAAAACTACCTATTAGCATTTTTTCTGTTGTACTCTTCCAGTATAGGTGGCCTCCATAGTCACGTGCATGAAATTTCTCAAGAATTTTTTCAACCTTAGATTTTAATAAACAATTTAGTAAAATCCCAGTACTTTCTTTCCAATAAAGTGCATTGTTCAAGATACAAAACCTCATTTCTTTCTGTTTGATGAATCTTGCCTTGGTTTTAGTTAGCCCAGGAGGAGCTTGTAAATTTGTTAGTACAAAGATAATATCAGAGTACCATGGTGAGTCTAGATAGGCCTCACTGATCAATGGAGTCACCATCTCCTCCTGTTCATCTACTTGTGTGATGAAACTAATATCTAAGGCATTGCAATTTGATTCAGCCATTAGTCTGGCTAAACCCTGTCCTTTAATGAGTTTAGTTGGTTTAATTTCCATATCGTACTCAAGGATTTTGGCTATCCACTTTCCTCTCCTACTATCAGGTCCATCTTGTGTCAAAATATCTTTAACTACTACATTAGGGACATATGCAATGATGTGTGAATGAAGTATATACACGCTGAAATATTTGATGGCTTTAACCAGAGCCAAAGCCTATTTTTCCATTATATTGTATTTCAGTGGTGCATCTCTGAGGGCTTTACTAAAGAATTCAATTGGCTGTTGCTATAGGGTAAACTGCTTGGGTTGTTGGTTTTCGAATATCCCTCTCAGGGCTTTCCGGTGCCCGAGGCAGACAGTAAGATTAGCTATGTTGTTCACAAAGATGGCATGAGCATGTTCATATTAACTTGAAATAACTTGAAGGAACACAATAGAGAATTACCTCTTTGACAGTCTTGGAGTCCCTTGGAGAGCACTACGCAGCGAAGCAAGAGTCCTTCTTCACCGGCTCCAAATCTTAGTCCTGCAATCAGTCAAAGCACCCGCGTAATTTCTAACATAACATGTATCCTATCAATTAAATCAATACATAATAAACATCTAGATTATACACATCTAAGCCATTGATATCATACTATGTAAATGTTCAAACAATAATGACAATATTAAGCATTGAATGGACAAAACGAACACAGTTCTATTGATTTTGAAAGAAGGAGGATTACAACCTTCGATTGTACCAAGCCCTCCTCAGTCTCCCAATCTCTCTTATCTCTCAAGTGAAGAAGTCCAAGTCAACAAGCTCTCTAGGAACCTCTTTGAATCTTGGCCTTCACAATGTAACACTATTCTCTATTCCACAAGTATACAAGAACCTTGAGCAATCCTTCGACCTTCAATTAAGAGCCTTCAGCTCCTTCTTATAGGAGAGGGAGAAGGCCATTGTTGCCCTTCTCTTTCCACTAGTTTGGAATGGAAAAGGCTTAGATGTTTCCTTGATCTCCATGCTTTTGCCTCTCTTGGAGTTCAATCTTCTATGGCAATGACCAATAATGAACTGGTGCTTCTGCAGTTTCCTTTGTGCACTGACTCCTTTGTGAGGGAAAGTCGGAGATTCAAATCTTTCTCCGCGCTCTTTTCCCAATTCAAACTTAAAACACGGGTAACGCGTCCCTCCAGTGTAAACAGAGTGTTGCCCTAGCCACTAACGCGGCCAATGTATTGCTTGCCTGCATTATAACGCTCTTGTTCTGTTCTATATATGCGTTACCCTGGCAGAAATAGGTTTAATTTAGGTCTTTGTACTTCTTCCATATTTGTCTTCCCCTCTGAGCTGATGAGGAGGTATTTTGACCTGTAACAGATGCCCCCTAAAGTGTGAGGTCAGAGACGAAGACGATGGCCGAAATACTTTATAATTTGTAGAGAGAGAGAGATTGAAAGACCGAGGAAAACCTGAAACAACAACATATGTCAGAAAATATAGTATTTGCCTAGAGTCGGGCATGTCCCATGCTCAGTAGCTTTAAACAACATGATTTATCTAGAATAGAGATATGAAGAATCTGTCCACCAATAGGCACAATGTGGAAGTGTCTGTCATAACAGGATCAGGCTGAAGAAGCTATCTCCATAAACAATATCGTAGCTTGGGGGAGGGAACACAACTTTAATGGTGTAGCCTTTGCCCCAAGGTCTTGACCGCCGATTCACTTAAACTGCATATTTCTCAACATGTGAATGAAGGAGTTGTCGTCGAACATGTGAGAAATCGTCTGATTACCAGTCAATAATGAAAACTGTTAACAGACACGAAGGTGGCCACCGATAATGATGATGGTTCCTAAGATGCCCAGTACAATCTAGCGAGTGTCAATAAAATGAGTTTAAGTAGAACACTTGTAGAATCATTCGACCAGGAGTTAATGATGAAGACCCCTGATCAAACACAAGACTACCTACCACTGATGTCTGCAAGTATCCGGGTACTGATGTGTTTCTGGATCGACTTCCTAGATAAGGTGTTGAAGTCGATAGGAAGTGATCTGTTGAAAGGTAGGCATTGAGGCGTCCTACATCAGTCAACACGAAACAGAAACCAACTGATTTCGTTTATGATTTGAGATAATGAAGAGTAAATGGGGACGTCAGACGACAAATGATTTCTGGCATAATGAACAGTTTGGTTGATAACAGGAGTAGTAGATAATGAGATCTGCTTGAACAATAGAAGGCACTCTAGCAGGGTACTAGGCAGCTGAGGCTTAATGAACACCAAAGAGTGTGTTAGAATTTTACCAGTGCAGGGACACTGGGAAATGAAGGCTAATACTCATAGATGGTAGGGTTATGCTGGCTGCGAAAGAATTTTCTGGGAAGTGCCATGTTCAAGAATTTTGCTGCCAAATCGACCTTTTTTGAAATGTAAGAGAGGTAGTATCCGTTTTTTCCAAATTTTTCCCCGTCTGATTAAGTTTAACGAGTCCAGATGAGCAAACTCGGTGAATTTTTCATGTTTAAAGAGTCTGAAAAATGTCAGGAAAGACAACTCTGTCCGCATCTGATTAAGTTTAAAGATTCCAGATGAGTAAACTCGGTGAATTTTTCATGTTTAGAGAGTTTGACAAATGTCAGGAAAGACAACTCTGTCCGCATCTGATTAAGTTTAACGAGTC
This sequence comes from Pinus albicaulis, assembly GCA_034641835.2. Taxonomy (NCBI): domain Eukaryota; kingdom Viridiplantae; phylum Streptophyta; class Pinopsida; order Pinales; family Pinaceae; genus Pinus; species Pinus albicaulis. Next base: position 254,814,669 of record CM076571.1, read on the forward strand.
CAGATGATCAAACTCGGTGAATTTTTCATGTTTAGAGAGTCTGAAAAATATCGTAAAAGACGACTCCATTGGGGTACCTTTGTCATGTCTTTATAACCAGGCACGGCAAAGGGATAATAGTAAGCCCGAAATAGTTCATTTTCCATAAGTTAGTCCATCGAATCCGGAAAGGTGAGAAAGCTATGTTCGATATATGTCTACCTCATTTTGTTATGAGTACGAGGAGACGGAGTAAACTCAGTACTTTTTGTGAAATTTTAACGAGTCCAACAAAGAAAAACTCGGTACCTCCGTGAAATTTTAACGAGTCACGCGGAGAAAACTCGATACCTCTGTGAAATTTTAACGAGTCACGCGGAGAAAACTCGGTTACTTTTTCTGTTTAAAGAGCTTTGAAAAAGAGGAAAAGAATGGCTCCTTGTTCTCTGTCTTGGTAGTTTAACGAGCTTGACAAAGGTGACTCGGGATTTTTTCGGTTTTATGAGCGAGAAAAAGATTCCTAAAAAGAATGCTCAGTACTTCTCCATAGTTTTAACGAGTCTGAAGAAGAAAACTCTAGGTTTTTCGGATTAACGAGCAAGAAAAGACCATAAAAAGAACGCTCGATGCCAACTTCGTATAAGTTTAACGAGCCCGAAGAAGAAAACTCGAGGTTTTTCGGATTAACGAGCAAGAAAAATACCATAAAAAGAATGCTCGATAAAACATGAGTATGTCTGCTCATAAATCTTGATCCCTTATTAGAATCATCAGTACCAAATCTCAAGAGTTGCGACATGTGTACAGCGAGGAATCGCGACTTTGCCGACTGACGAAAGAGAGTCATGCCCCAGAATTTGCTATAAGAAGGTCAGAAGACATTCATTTTCACTGTTTTGAGTGCTGTGAAGAAGCTCTGGAGTGAAAAAGGGGTGAAAATTTTAGCTGACGATTACGGTCAATCCGGGCAACAGTTTTCTATTCCGCGAGATCCAGGTAAGAGCTAGAACCTCCTGTTATCATTTAATTGCCAATTTTTTAGTTTTTGCTGGTTCAAAATTAGGAAATTTTGAGGCCCTAGAAAAATATTTGCGCCTAACGCGGGTCAGGAGTAAAACATCCGCGTTAAACGCACAACCCGTGAGGGATGTAAGCGTTAGAACGCTCTGTTTTGTATTAGTGACCGCGTTAGGCGCAACATGCTTTCTAGCAATTCAATTTTTTCATTTTTGAAGTGGTCCAGGCAAATTTTAATCGGTTGAAAATGTTGCATTTGCAGGTGTTCAGCTGTTAATCATGAGTATCTGGCGAGAGAGAGAACATGATCGGGAAGAACGAGAGATGGTGACGGATGCGGAAAGTTTAATGGCTCTCCGGAGGTGCGGATTGCTCAAGTATGCCCGTTTAGAACTGATGAGCGGTCAAGAGGACCTCCTAAGGTGGCTGATCCAGCAGTGGGACGAACGACATCATGTCTTTCGGATTGGGGGCAATGAGCTCGCCATCGAAAAGGATGATGTGTACTTTTTGACCGGTTTATCATGTCGTGGGGCGAGGCCCAATTTGACGGGGTCCAGAGCTGACCCTCGTTCCACTACTGATCTGATCCATGCGCACTGCATACGTGGCACCCAGTCTGTGAGTAACCGGATACCTATTGCACAGGTGACTTTGAGACCACTGCGGTCTATACTATGGATGATTGTTCGCTTGGCTGGTGCCAAGAGTCAGCATGTGGCCACCAAGGCTCAGATGCTCCTAGCCTTGGATTGCATGCAGCCTCAGGTTTTTGACTGGTGTGACGGTGTGGTCTGCCGGGTCCGAGCAGAGCTTACTGCATGCAAGACCCATACTCAAAGAGAGTTTGGGTACGGTACACTGATTGTTTCTTTCATACTGGAGCGGATACCACTGATGAGACCCAGGATCCCTACAGTGCCATTGGGTCCACGCGAGCCGAGGCAGGCTCGGTGGGCCACTTTGCTTCCACGGACTGGAGAGGGTCCCGTCCGTCACTGTTTTGATGACGGGTTTTTTGATTGGCTAGACTCCCAGATAATCATGATTGAGGATTATCCCTATGCAGGGATGAACTTCACAGGCGATTCGGAGTTATTCTTGCCCCCTAGCACCCAGTGGGGGCCCGATGGTAAGAAAAAATGATCAGTGTTTTTCAAAGAATTTTTTTGTGTTTTTAGCTTTTGAATGTTTATGTAATTTTTTTTTTTTGTTGAAAAAGGGTGAAAATTAAGTTTTGACATGAAGCTTTTGCTTGCTTGACACAGATGTGGCACCTGTCCTTCCAGTTGGGGCCCCTCGCTATGCACGGCGAGGACTGCAGCTACCCGGGGCTGGCGCACCAGTAGAGGATGCGGAAGCCGGCGACGATGATGATACCCAAGTTTTACATGAACTCTCCAGGAACCTGGGGGGTTTGAGTATGGGTATACCACTGCTTCCTATGCGGGAGGTTCCAGTTCGTCTGCAGCAGCATACTCTAGGTGTGCCGGAGAGATACCTAGTTCCTCTTAGGAGGATAGCTAGAGCAGTTGTATGCTATCATGAGCATCAGGCTTAGTTGGTGGAGTAGATGTATTAGTATCAGAGTGTGGCTTAGTGTAGCCATTTTTTTGTAAAACACCCCAAGTTTTGGAAGATTTTTCTTTTTGATGTTACTATGTACTGGACATGACATATATATATGTATATATATATTTTTGGTGATTTTGTGTTTTTAAATTTTTATGTATTTTTGATGTGATAAAAATATATGTACTCATGAGTAAATCTTTTACAATAAATGTGACAAATGCCAATCTAACACATAATTTTCCAAAGAATCGGCTAATGCATTAAATTCTCTAGGAACGTGCTCAAATGTGATTGTTTGAAATTGACGCTCTAAAATTCGCACTCGTAAAAAATAACGTAACAACACAGGGTGGCGGACACGGTAATGATTGTTTAACTGCATAATGATGAGTTGGGAATCTAACCTAACCACTAAATCAGAGATGTCACGAGATGCCGCTTCCGTGAGGAGTTGGATCACTGACATGTACTCGGCAACATTATTGGTGGCGTTACCCAGGAAGATTCCCCCGGAACCAAGAAGGTCTGACTCAGGAGTATAGAGAACCCAAGCAGCTGAAGCAATGCGTCTAGTGTGATGACTAGCACCGTCCGCATATCCGACGTATGATAACAAATGTGATGACATTTGTGTGAAAGAAAAAGATTACATGAGAAAAACACCTTAAACCAAAAATAATCCAAAAGCATCAAAACAAATAGGAAAAACTTATATACATAAAATTACAAAGCATATGCCTAGTGCGAAACTAGGCAAAATACTTCTTCAGATAGAGCCCGTTGCGGGGCTCCTCGAGTGGAATTCCATTACAGTCCTGGAGTTCATAAGCTCCTTTTGAGAGGGCTTTAGTAACAATGTAAGGACCGAGCCACAATGGTTGGAGTGTTCCTGCCCCCAAGAGGTCATGTTTTTTATCATAAAGTAGAACAAGATCGCCCTCTTGGAAAGAACGAGGCTTGACAGATTTGTCGTATTGAGCTTTAACTCGGCACTGGTGAGCTTCGAGTGCTAGTGTAGCATCTCGACGAGTTTCGTTCAAATGATCGAGTGAGAGCAAGCGCTCTTCAGTGGCAGTGGTTCCAGGCAGGAGTTCAACGGCAAGTTTGAGTGATGGGATTTCACACTCAATTGGAAGTACTGCCTCCAGGCCGAAAGCAAGTTGGAAAGGTGTGAAGCCTATGGCAGTTTTAACTGACGTTCGGTATGCCCATAATGCAGAATACAACTTCCGATGCCATGTGGTTTTATGGTTTCTGACCAATCGACGAATCATGGTTTTGAGGATGCCATTTACGGCTTCTACTTGACCATTAGCTTGAGGATAATAAGACGAAGATTGATCTTGTCGGAAACCTAGCATGGATGTTAATTTGGTCATCATATGATTCTGAAAGTGAGATCCATGATCTGTGACAATCGATAGGGGTATGCCGAACCAACAGATTACCTGATTAAAGAGGAAGAGAGTGGCGGTTTCGCCATCGGCCTTAAAAGTGGGAAGGGCTTCTGCCCATTTCGTAAAATAATCGATTGCAACCACGATGTAGTTGTGTCCATTTTCCGAAGCGGGATTGCAGGTGACGAAGTCAATTCCCCATTTAGCGAAAGGACCAATGGAGATAACTGGGTGAAGGGGGGTAGGATGTGCGCGCATTTTCTTTGTGAAAATTTGACATGGATGGCACTTCTAGACTGCTGCAATGCAGTCTTTAAACAAAGTGGGCCACCAGTAACCGGTGCGCAAGATTTTTTGGGCAGTAGCTATGCCCGAAAGATGACCACCACATGCCCTTGCGTGGAAGTCATTCAGAACGCGTTCTTCCTCATCGATAGTGAGACAACGTCAAAGAATAGTATCAACACCACGACGATATAGTGTATCGTTTAGCACGAGGTAGTGCTTTTCTTGGTGGCGGATACAACGACGGTCGTTGGACGTGAGAGTTGGGCGGAGGAATTGAGTTTGTAGGTAGACTAAGATGTCTCCATACCATGGGTCCGAAGAATCGACCAAGTAGACAGATTCATCAGGGAATGGATCATAAGATACCTCTGCCGGGTCGATTCTCGGAAGGTCCGATAATAATTCAGCAAAGACGAGGGATTTATTTGCTTTGGCAGCCGTGAAAACCAAATCAAACTGTTAGAGGATGACAATCCATTTTGAATATTTCCCTCCAATAATTTGTCTAGACAAGATATGTCGCATGGGATTCTCCAAAGCAATCACCGTAGTCTGTCGCAGCAATATATAATGTCGGAGTCGGGTGATGGCAAAGACTACCGCCAGAGAGAGTTTCTCCACATGTGAATAACATAATTCAGGTCCGATTAGACCTTTGGACAAATAGTATATCACATGTTCACTTTCGTCACTGTGAACTGGAACCAAAACCATTCCAAGTGAGGAAGGTGAGGCTTCCAGGTAGAGGAGAAAGTCGCGTGAGTAATCGGGGGCACTAAGGAGTGGGGCTGAAACAAGTGCATGTTTTAAAGCATCAAATGACCTTTGGTCATCCCAAAAGTATAGTGTTCCTTTCTTCAATAATCACATAAACCCTTTCTTCATCTCGGCATAGTTGACAATGAATCGACGTAAAAAGTTTGCCTTCCCCTGCAAACGTTGGAGTTGAAGGATGGATTGTGGTGCTGGAAATTCAACAATTGCCTTAACTTTATCGGGATCAACCCTAATCCCGTGCTTGGAAACAATGAAACCTAACAGACATCCGGACTCGACCATAAATACGCATTTATGCGGATTCAAACGTATATTGTAGAATCTACACCTAGCAAAAATTTCTCTTAAATGAGCAAGGTGATCATGGTGTTTCTTGGAATGGGTCGGAAGTTCATCCAAGTAGGCCTGTACAATATGGCGAATGTCATGAAAAGCGTAGTCCATAGCAGCTACATTTGAAAAAGTTGCTGTTGTTCTTGGGGCAGAATGGGAGTTTTTAAAGTATTTTGAGGACAGATGAAGGTAGTTTTGTGTTGGTCGTCTTTTTTAATGGCAATCTGGTTATAGCCCGAGAATCCATCCATGAAGGAGAAGGATTCGCATCCGGCACAATCGTCGAGAATTTGATCAACGAACGGCGTAGGATAATTGTCTTTGGGACAAGCGGTGTTCAGATCGCGATAATCGATGCAAACACAAATAGTTCCTTGTTTTTTTATCAATGGGAACCGGATTGGAAACCCATTCAGTTAAGGGAACGGGGTAGATGAAGCCAGCATGTAAAAATTTTTCTACCTCAATCTTAATGGCGGCTGCTTTGCGCAGGTGAACAGGTCTGAGTCGTTGCCGAACTAGTTTAGCATTGTCATAAATCTTGATTTCGTGCTTGACAATAGAAGGATCTATGCCGGGCATTTCATCATAAGACCAAGCAAAGACATCATGGAATTCTTTAAAAAGAGATGTGAAGCACGCAATTTCCTCAGGATTGCAGTCGGCTCCAATCTGAATATTTTCCACGATACCCGTTTTGACCGAGATATCAATGAGTATTGTCTTGGAAATATTACCCATGTTCCCTTCTGAATCGATAGTGTGAACAGTTGTATAAGAGGAAGGAACTATCTCAAGTTGGTCAAAAGAGGGGATTTCGGTTATTATCGCCTCCGAATCAATCATCGAAGCACGATGGTGAAACTCTCCCCAAGGTCGTTCTTCTAATGACATGATCTCTCAAATAGCTTCGTCTGTAGGCCAGACTTCATTGAGGAGATCCTTAGAGAGAACTGTGATGGGGGGGAGGTTTGTACCTGCGGTCGAAACCGTATTAGTGGAGGGTTCAGATGCTATTTGGATGGCTTGATAAGCCAACTCGGCCGGTGAAAGCGGCATCTGATCTCCATAGGAATCGATTTCTGAAGGTGCCGGGATGATCCATGGGTCGATAGAGCCATCCGAAAAGGTGGATATCATTGCAACCATGTTTGGGATCTACGGCGACAGTAGAGGAAAACAACCCAGTAGGGAAGATGCCTTCAGAAGACCGGTACCGATACTGACGTAAGAGTCAGGGACACCTCCTATTAGGGGTACAGTGCTACTTGGTAAAGTGGCATAATCAGGGGTGCAGAAGGATAGCTGATCAACCGTGACTATTTTCCCATCCAATGGAAATAAGATGAGTCGGAAGACCGAAAACACGATGGCGGTCATAGCATAAGACCAACTGCGACCAAGCAATAGATTATAGTCGAGATGGCGCTCGACGACTTCAACATCCACGTTTACCGTTTTCCCACCCAGGGTGACAGGAAAGCTAGCAAGGTATCCTTTTGGGAGGAAAGTGTGGCCATCGAAAGCTTTGAGGGAATTCGATGGCGGGGTTAGAGTAGGAGAACCTAAATTGACCCAGCAAGCTTGTGACATAACGCAGGTCAAAGCACCTTCGTCTATGACAGTGCAATGGATTGGCCTCCCTTTCGACACCACTTACACTTGGAATGCAAGTTGGTGTGAGAGGCAAGGTTTAGCTTTTTTCATATCAAAGATGGCTAGCATAGAATCCTGCTGGTCTATTCCACCAATGGCCGAAAGCAAGGCTTTCCTTTGTGCTGGACAGGTTTGTAAAACTTCGAGAGAAGACATGGCTAATGGTGCCTACGCCAAATCTTCTACAATATTGTAGTTTTGGGCTGCACGTGCAGAGGTGTTATGAGTCGTGCGTCGAAGTGTCCCTTTGGGGGATGAATTACATGGTCAGCATTAGGCCGTTCGATATGCAAATCGTTTGGCAGCGGTGGGTTGGAACTAGTACCAGGTTCTTGAACCTCAAAGGTAGGATTTCCATAAAGCTTAGCTCGAGTTTGAAGGTCAACACTCTCAATGCCATAAATGGCAAATGGTCCTTCGCCAAAAGGATGCGAACCGCCATTGCCCCGTTGATGGGGTTGTGGCGGATTGTCAACCATGTGTTTATGTTGCTGCTGTTGATTGGGGAAAGGATTATGAAGAATCGCAGGTGTTCTCCCAGAATCCTTGTTTGCAATAAAATCGGTGCATTCCTGCATCCGAGGACATTTGTAGGTCAAGTGGTCCTCCGCACAGATCTTGCAAGGAAATTTCATGGGTTTATCCTTCCCTTTGTCATTTCTGGCAGCATTTTTCTGATTAGGGTTATTCTGATTATCCGACTGCTCTTCCGAAGAAGACGTCTTTTTCTTGTTCTTCTTATTTTTCCCGCTAGGTTTTTGTGAGGTTTGCACCGAATTTACCTCAGCGGGAGGAAGAGGAATCATTTGGTGGGGGGCGGTGGCAGCCGAGGATGGATGGGAGGTTTTCCCCCAAGACTGTTTGGTGGCTACACCAGAGATCGCGCCAACGAGACCGTCGGCATGAGCTCCGGTTTTCTGAGTAGCCGGAGGATTTGGGTTACCAGGGGCATGGGGGAGCATATCGTAAAGCATGCTGGATTGTGAATAGATTAAATCCAGGTGTTGGGCACAATGAATACATTGATCTTCTGTCACCGCACCAGAAATTCCAATGTCTTTAGAGATGTGGGGTAAAAGAGACTTGCAAAACCAATTGGCCAAGAGATGGTCCAGTATTGGCGCTTTGACGAGCCTCCTCCTACGTCTCCATTCATGAATATGATCGGAGATGTGGGTGGCGGTGTTTTGATGCAGCGAGGTTAACAATTCTGTTCTGGTTTCCACTCTAATTTGTAGTTGGAAGTTCTTTAAGAACTCCGTCGCTAAAGCGCCAAACGTATTGATGGCAGCGCATGGCAATTCAATGTACCGCTTGGCGGCATTGCCTGTAAGGGTGTGAGGAAACAGTCGAAGCCGGACACTATCATCTACCATGGAATTGGATATGGACCATAAATGAAAGGTAGTGATGTGTGTGGTTGGGTTGTCCCCATGTTTTCCATCAAACTTCGGGATGTTGGAAGGAATCTTATGTGGAACTGGAGGCCAAAGCGGGTTGTGGTTAATGGGGTCGTTCGTCAGTTTATGGATATCGGGTATGTCCAAAGTTGCCAAGAATGGAAATTGTGGATTTTCCCCCAAATCTAACCAAGGCAGTATGGGTTGACTACTTAGACCAGGGGGGTAAGTGGGACTATGATAAAAACCTCCCATAGGTGGAGGAGTAGGAACATACAGTTGCTGTCCATAGGGAATAGTGTATTGCGAGGCAAATGGTTGGTTGCCCCCAGTATAAAAGTGCCCTCCCATTCCAGATGGAGGTGGGGGTTGGTTAGTCCAAATGGATGCAATAGAGTTTCCCAGAGGCATACTAGTACTTTCATAATTTGGCAACGATATAGATCCTACACCTATGTTTGAACCACTTAAGGGGATAGTATTTACAATGGGTTGTCCCATTTGTCCTGAGGATTGCAAGGGAAGTGATATGTTCCCTGCTACCTGTGTGCTGATAACACTGCCCCCTGGTATAGTGGCCAGGGGGTTTGAACTCAACAGAGGGTTCCAGCCGAAAGGGTTGCTAAAGGGCACCGAAGTAGTCATGCTCGCGGAAGGAGCTACCGTGGGTCCCAACGTGGTCACGGTAGGAGTAGATGCCGAAGGGTTCGGTAAACTACTGACAGTTGTGTTGACCATAGGGTTGGGGGTAGGTATATGTTGACTACTAGGGTTACCCAGTAATGGCATAGAACTGACCACCGGCGGGGAGGATGGTGGCGAACCAGGGATGGTTGCCATTGGTATCGACCCTGTGGATGCTGGTGGTGAAATAGATGTTGGTGCGGCCACAGACATATCTCGGCGTGGTGGAATCTTGACTATCACAGGCCCTAACGGATCAGTGAGCAGAGGATTGTAATTAGGTACAACCCCTTCAGTGAAAGGGTCCTCTGGAAATTCTGGCTGATAAGGGTCTATGTGATAATCAAGATTAGTCAGAGGAGACTGCTCTTCCGTAGAAGGCCCGGGTTCACCAAGGTTCAGTTCTTCCTCAAGAGTGAGAGGAGGTAGACCTTGCTATCATCGAGACAGACAGCGTGGGTCAGGGGACACCACAGTGACCGGTTTAATTTTAACAAATTTTATTAAATTTCGATGTATTATAAAGTCTCAAATGACAGTAACCACACACCTAACAAAAATAAAAAGGACTCTCTAAAATCAATCAGCAAGAAGCCAGAATAGGGTGCCCTATCTGAGTACTACCGTTCACTGGTGATGAAATCTAGTATCACAATAGTATACAGAGAGGGTTGGTCGAAAGTACAGTTACGGTCACTCTAGAGCTTCGCCCGAACCTCAGATGATAGGTGTAAGCACTCTCGTGAAGACGAGTACCCTCCTAAAGACCGAAGACAGAGTGGGTCCATCTATTTCAGGTACCAGGACAGCCCGTCCCAGTCACCTTGTGTAAGTCCCTAAAAGTATGGCCACTAAGGATACCTCAAATCACAGACATCATCAGGGGGGTCCACGGTCAAGGACAGTGTGCTATATGGGCAGAATACCTAGATCCCCGATCTAGTTTCGACATCCCCGAAAGGAACCCCAATATATAACACACCCACAGGATGCAGTCGAAGGTGGGCTACCTTCTAGTGCACCCAAGTGTTGTCTCGCGCTGAGCTCCGGTAAAGGAACGGTCCCAATAATGTGAGTGCAGCAGGATTTCACTCGTTAATGACTATAGTTTTCAAGTTTTGAGATCTTGGGTAGTTTTCTCACTTTCCTAACCCAAGATCCTAGCCTGAACTACTGTTTGTGTGAGCTCAAAAAAGAGTAATTAGATTGATTTTATTATCGCTTTATTTTTAGTGTACTTTATTATTAGTCTTGCGGAAGGGGAGTGGACGTATGAAGTATAGTGAGACTCTGACTCAAGAAACCATGCAAAACATGCTCTAAATATTAAATTCAATGAAGAGTGTTTCTACAGGGAGAGGTTTATTTTTCAATCATCCATGCACCAACATGTAAATAACACAGCTCAACTTTTAAATATTCATACTTCTATCTACCTCTTTCAACAGTCTATGAACTAAAACTTTCAGAATAAACTCAGCTAGATGCAGAAAAATAATAAATAAATAAAATTCTCTTAAAAAGTAAATGCTTTGAACACTAACTAAACAAGAGAAACAAATAAAAATTCCAGCTTAGCAGACAAGCACAGGGATTCAGTCAGTGAAAGGTACTGATGGCCAAAAAACTCTACAGCTAAAACACAGTCACAACAGTGAACAACAAGGTTTTTGGCTGAGTAATGCTCTGTCTGTGAGAAAATACAGCGTTATAACACATTGCATTTAAGAATAGACCGCGTTATAACGCACTGGATAACCTACAGAGGTCGCGTTAACCAGGGAAAAGCTCTTCAGTTGGCCAAACAGGAACAGGATTGAACTCTGCGAGCGTTTGGTATGTCTACTGGGCATCAAAAATGGTTGGAAGGATTTGTGAATAGAGGAGACAAGAAAGGAAGGAAGAAATAGTCCAGAAACTATGGGGAAAATCCCCAGCGGAGTCGCCAATTTTGCTATAGGGTAAATTTCTTGGGTTGTTGGTTTTCGAATATCCCTCTCAGGGCTTTCCGGTGCCCGAGGCAGACAATAAGATTAGCTATGCTATTCACAAAGATGGCATGAGCATGTTCATATTAACTTGAAATAACTTTAAGAAATACAATAGAGAATTACCTCTTTGACAGTCTTGGAGTCCATTGGAGAGCGCTACGCAGCGAAGCAAGAGTCCTTCTTCACCGGCTCCAAATCTTAGTCCTGCAATCAGTCAAAGCGCCCGCGTAATTTCTAACATAACATGTATCCTATCAATTAAATCAATACACAATAAACATCTAGATTATACACATCTGAGCCATTCATATCATACTATGTAAATGTTCAAACAATAATGAAAATATTAAGCATTGAATGGACAAAACGAACAGAGTTATATTGATTGTGAAAGAAGGAGGATTACAACCGTCGGTTGTACCAAGCCCTCCTCAGTCTCCCAATCTCTCTTATCTCTCAAGTGAAGAAGTCCAAGTCAACAAGCTCTCTAGGAACCTCTTTGACTCTTGGCCTTCACAATGTCACACTATTCTATATTCCACAAGTATACAAGAACCTTGAGCAATCCTTCGACCTTCAATTAAGAGCCTTCAACTCCTTCTTATAGGAGAGGGAGAAGGCCATTGTTGCCCTTCTCTTTCCACTAGTTTGGAATGGAAAAAATTTAGATGTTTCTTTGATCTCTATGCTTTTGCCTCCTTTGGAGTTCAGTCTTCTATGGCAATGACCAATAATGAATTGGTGCTTCTGCAGTTTCCTTTGTGAACTGACTCCTTTGTGAGGGAAATTCGGAGATTCAAATCATTCTCTGCGCTCTTTTCCCCATTCAAACTTAAAACACGGGTAACGCTTCCCTCCAGTGTAAACAGAGCGTTGCCCTAGCCACTAACGCGGCCAATGCACTGATTGCTTGCGTTATAACGCTCTTGTTCTGTTCTATATAGGCGTTACCCTGGCAGAAATTGGTTTAATTCAGGTCTTTGTACTTCTTCCATATTTTTCTTCCCCTCTGAGTTGATGAGGAGGTATTTTGACCTGTAACAGCTGTTCAAAACCTTGATTGTTTTTCTGCTGAAGAACTGCAGCTATGGTGTGTTCGGATGCAAAGGAAAAGATTATGAAATCTTTTGTATAATCTGGGTTGATAAGGATTGGTGCTTTTGTTAAGGCTTGTTTGATAGATTCAAAAGATTGTTTGGCCTTTATTGTCCATTTTATTGAGTAGACCTTTTTTAAGCATATTGTTAAGATCTTTTATAATTTCAGCCAGATTAGAGATGAATCTTCTTAAAAATTTGATTTTACCCAAGAATGCTTGGAGTTCTTTTATGTTCCTTGGTGGTTGAATGTTTAAAATTGCTTCAATTATAACAGGGTCTATTCTAATGCCTTCTTTTGAGATAATGTGACCTAACAGTTTGCCTTTTTATAGTCCAAAAAGAGTCTTTTTAGGATTAAGAGATATACCATATTTTCTGCATTTGATAAAAAATTGTCTCAGGTGATCTAAGTGTTCATCATTTGTTTTTTAAAAAACAGTAATATCATCAAGATAAATAACTAAAAATTCATGGATATCCTTGGCAAAGGCAATATCCATGGCTCTTTGAAATGTAGCTCCTGCATTTTTTAACCCAAAAGGCATTTTCACGTACATGAAAGTGCCCCATGGAGTAGTAAATGCAGTAAATGTGGTCATCTTTATGAACTAGAATCTGATTGTATCCAGAGAAACCATCTAGTAAAGAAATCCTTGAAGAACCTGCCACCCTCTGCAAAATATGATCCATTTTAGGCAAGGGGTAATTGTCTTTCAAAGATGCTTTATTAAGATTTCTAAAGTCTATGCATAGTTGAATTTCTCCTGTTTTCTTTCTGGTAGGCACTAAATTAGATATCCAGTCAGAGTATCTGACTGGTGCAATTATTTGTGCATCAAACATTCTTTTAAATTCTTTTTCGATTAATGGTAACAAAACTGGATTAATCCTTCTGAGTTTTTGTTGAAAAGGTTTTTGATTTTCTTTCAAAGGAATTTTATGTTGGATTATGTCTGTGTTGTAAGTTTTCAAGTCTTCGTAACTCCATGCAAAGACATCCTGATATTATTTTAAGAGTTCTATGTATTTGACCTTTTCTTCTGATGATAAGGATTTTGATTATTTGATTGTTTTTGGTTTTTCATCTATCCCTAGGTTATATTCCTCTATATCAGATTTAACTGGTTCCATTTTTGTCCTTTTGGGCACATCATTGGAATCAAATAAGTCTTCTACGGGAGTTAAATCTCTGGGTAAAATGGTATTCTTTAAATCAATCAAATCTATTTCATCTTCTATCAATTCCTCTATATCTACTTTTTCCATTTCATCTATGTCACTCTGAGTAAATATAGTAGGCTTATCAAAATTATGTACATCTAAATTATCTAAATCATCTATTTGACAAAAATTTAAATCTATATCACAAGGTGAATCTAGGTTACAGTCATTATCGATTTGGCAATTTTGAAATTCTTTCTCATTGTTCAAAAAGTGATAAATTTGCTCATCTTCTAAGAAAATTTGCCAATATTTCACATTATCTGGAGCAATAGGCCTATGTTTGGTTTCAGCAGTGTATTTTTGTAATGGTGAAAATGGAAATTTACAACTACTGGCAAAGGTTTCAAAACAGTGGGCTTGTATGTTCTGTGTTCTAGGGATGATATCAAACTTGGATTCTAACAAATCATCAAGCAAATCCAATACTGTTTCTCTGTATCTTGAAAGTCTGGGATTATAAACTAAGTATTCTACGTTAATTTTTTTGATAACTAATTCATAATCTCCCATGACTATTATTCTTTTTCCTCCCATTTCTCTAATAATTTGCAAACCTAAGATTAAAGCCTCATATTCAGCCATGTTATTGGTGCATTTGAAGTTTAATCTAAATGCATGTCCTTTAGAATGGATTGTTTCAATATTGGTAAACCATACACCTGCTCCAACTCCAAATTTATTAACAGATCCATCAAAATCTAAATGCCATAAAGCCTCATGACCAATGTAATCATCCATTATTTTAAGTTTCTTATAAGTGAGTTCAGTTTGATTTTCATTTTGATCAGAGTTACTGAGAATAAAGGAATCAAGATTAGTAGGAGTGGAATAGATTGGACAATTGGTGGGTCTGTCAACAGTATTGATCATGAATTTCATTAAGGTTTCTCTGTAAATATTTTTAGGTTGTCCAAATACCGAGATAGTGGCATAACTCATATCAATTTGTAGAGATCCCTGCAACTTTTCTCCCCATGAGCGAGAAAGAAGTAGGCCATACTTTGGCGGGATGTCAGCTACTACAACATCCATGATCATACTTTTACCACGATATTGGACTAGGTTTACACACAGATCTTTAATCAAACCTATACATTGGACTTTGGATGAATCAAATGAAAACAGGTCCTTATATGGTCTGGTTATGTCTAGATTCAGGGTTTCCATTATAGCTCTAGGCATTAAGTTATGGGAAGCTCCAGTATCTAGCATAGCATTGTGCAATATTTGATCATGTAAAATAAGACTTACATAAAATGGAGGTACTGACCCATCTGAATGTTTTTCATCTACCTTGGGACCAAAAATTAATTCAGGCCTATCTTCACTCATGTTAATTGTATCTTCATTTTCATTCACATTCAATGCTTCAGAAATCATAGATCTATACAAGTCATTTTTAGCTAATTCAACTAATGGAACAACTATCTTTAACTTGGATATTTTATATTGCATGTTAAATGTTGGCTGAGATTTGATGGTTTGAATTACTTCGTTTTTTGGAACTATGGTTTGTGATGATTTTTCTTGTGTATCTACAGTTTTACCTTTGGTTTGAGATTTTCTCTTGTCTTCTATTTGAGTTTCTTGGTTTCTGCTATCTTTAATCATTTTTTCAAGAATAGTTTGAGGGTTAGCAAATG
Organism: Pinus albicaulis; assembly: GCA_034641835.2. Lineage (NCBI taxonomy): Eukaryota > Viridiplantae > Streptophyta > Pinopsida > Pinales > Pinaceae > Pinus > Pinus albicaulis. The sequence continues at coordinate 254,829,733 of CM076571.1, forward strand.
TTTTATCAGATTTAGGATTCCCAACAGAATATTTAGGATTTGGCTATTTTAAATCAGCTGGATTCTTTCTTGGCTCATTGACTGTAGTTGAATTGGTGAATTTTGTAGTATTAGCCTTTGGGGCGTCTTTTGAATATTGAGCCACCTTGTCAGTAATATCTACAATATTTGGGCTTTGCTTCTTTTTAGGACTAGGTGGGTTTGAACTTTGTTTATTCTCTCTAGGAAGAATCTACAAAAAAATAGTTTTAGGAGCCTCAGTCTTCTTTTTGTTTTGTTCTTTTTGGGTTGGAGCATTGTTCTTTATGGTAGGCTCATTGGTTTTCTTGCTCCTAAGGTTGTATTGACTGTGAATTTAATTAATTGCAAAATCATAACCTTGTTTATAATCCAAGGATTCTCCAGATTCTACTTTGAATTGTTGAAGCTCAAAGAGTTCCTGGTCCTCCTGAGTGAGGAAAATGGTATTGTTTTCATCAATCCCCATAACTATGTTGATGTCTTCCTCCTCCTAAACATTGTTTTGTGAACTTTCTGCAAAGTTTTCTTGGAATGGGGTTCTTATATTCTAATCTAGGGAAGGTTCTTTACCTTTCCCATGGTTTTTGTTTTTTCTATAGCTGGGATTCCTGATCTGGGATTAATTCTCCCATTGGGGTTTCCTTTCAATTTGATCTAGTCTCTCAAATACTTTTTCTAAGGATTTGGTAATGAAATCAAATTTACCATCTAAATGTGAAGCTTCTTCTTTGATAGTAACCCTTCTTTCGTTTCTTAGTCTATCTTTCTTGGCAAGTATATTGATTTCTACACCTACAACATTTTGTTGCATTTGTTCTAAAGTATCTGCATCCCTTTCTCTAAGCTGGTAAGCCATGTCTACATCAAAACAATCAGGGAATTTGAGTAGCATGGAATACGGAGTGGGTCTAAGGTCTGCAGGAATGGCATTGTAAACATTGTTATATCTGGTGCAAAAGTCTTGGACAGACTCATTTGGGGCTCTCTTAACAGCATAAAACTCAGATAGTATTTTCATAGGATTTTTCTTTTTCTCCCATTTATTTAGGAAGGCTCTATGGAATGTAGCTAGGTCTGCTGTGCTACCAGCACCTAGACTTTTAAACCAGGTTTTTACTTCTCCAATTAAGCTTTGTGCAAACAACTTCATTTGGACTTCAGATTCATCTATCTCATAAAATTCCCAAAAATCATTCATTCTAGTGATATGTTGTTGTGCAATAATTTGTGAAAGATGATCAAACAATGGGATGTCCTTTTGTTAATTTTGGGGCATGTCATGTAGATTTTGAGGTAAGACCAAGGGAGCATATCTGGCTGCCATGGCTTGGATTTTTGCTGAATTGGGAGGTACAGTAGTAGTAGTAGGGATAGTGCTAGTTACTACAATGGATGTACTTGAAGAGCTTGGTAAAGGGGATGAAAAAGATGTAGTATGGCTAATGCTTATAGTGGTAATGGATGTAATGGACCGAGTGAATGATGGATATATTACTTTAGGCGGCAAGGGCAACTCAGGGATGAATGGATCAGTTGATGAACTAGCGGTGGATTGTGGATATGATGAATATATAATTCTATGGTGCAGAGGTAACTCAGGGCTTATAAGCTCTTGAGGTGAGCTGACAGTAGAATCTGTAAATGATGTGGCAGCATACAGAGTAGAATCTGATGCTGGAAAGACTGTGGTGTATAGTTGGGAAACTGGGGGTTTGAATTGAGACAAAAAATTGGCTAACTTTACAGCTTCTTCAATGTCTTTAATTTTTGTAACATTTACCCTTTTCACTGGACTTTGACTTTCAGTTTTGTCTGATTTAGTAGGAAAATAAATAATTTTGTGCTTTTCACTCACATAAGAAGTAAAAAATGGATCTAAAACAATTTCCTTTAAATTAGATTCAGATTTGGTTCTAAACAGATATTTTTCAAACTTCAAATCAAATTCAATGTTTGATAAGCTTACTAATTCTTTGGGTAAAGAATCAGCTCTTTTCAAGGTTACTTCAGTCTCAGAACTAACAATTTGTTTTTTCTTTTTTCCTATCTGGTCCAGATTGTCTACTATATCTAGAGGATTAGGGTCAGGGTTGGATCTAGTGTAATAGACTTTCTTGGGAGCTAGAATGTTTATTGGGTAAATATCCACAACCTTTAAACTTAATCTTAAAGTAGAAAATATATGTTTTAAAAATCTTTCTCTAAGATTAAACTTAATAATGGAGAGTGGTTAGTTCCCCAGTATGGTCGCCAATATGTTATCACCCTAGTAATTCTCAGGTTGTGAGATGAGGATTTTTGTAGTTAAGAAAACCAGGGGTAACCAAAAACCTCTTTTAGAATTCAGGATCTAGCCTTCCTGAGTTCCGGAGAGGGATATCTCCTAAAGATTTAACTTTGTTTTATAATTGGGTTTTAGGCTAGCTATGAGTGGACAGTGGGATTTGTTTTGAAAGTGTGGTGGGAATAAAAAGTGTTTCAAGGTAAACCAGAGGGATCTACCAGAACATTGGGCTATGGAGTCAACTTTCTAGGCAAGCAGAGCTAGGAAATAAGACTTAAAGATGCAAATGTACTAAGGGCAGGGTAGATGACCTTTAAAGGCTTTGAATAGGCTTTGTTGATGGAATGGGTGAAATCTAAACAAAATGGCACTTAATAATGCTTAAGTTACAGAAATGAAGATTGAATGAGGGAATATTATAGGTACCTAGAGCAATTAAGAATTCTATAGTCCGGTTATCAAGCAAAAAACATAATAATGACAACTAGTAAAAAATAGGGAGATTTTTATCACTAATCCTGTCTAAATTCTCCTAGTTGATCATTAAAGATAGAAACACATTAAAATGAATGTATGGAAACTTTTTAAAGAAAAACAATGAAAACAAGAAAAAGACTAGACTTATCTGGTCAGCACAAGAATCCTGAGTTATGATATCTTTAATCTCAATTCCACTCTGCTGCTTTGCTAATTAACTCACACCAACTTCAATATATCCAGCAAAATGACTATAGTAGTCTTGATAAATTTTATTCCACACTAAATACTTCGAAAGATGAAGTATTTATACAAAATAATTACTTACAAAATATCTCAAAATTTGAGATAATGTTTCAAGGAAAAATAGGAAATATAACATAAGAAGAGGGACAATAGTAAAACAGTTTGCAAGCTATTCTCTTTTACAAGGAAATATAGAACTGATTATCCTAATCAAAATGATTTCATTATTTGCTGTGAGCATTGCTGGCATTGAATGCTTTATTTCATTGAAGATGGCTTGTAGATCACTCCTTCTTTTCACTTTCAATCCTGATATTCTTTATCTTTGATTTTCACTTTTTTATTGCTGTAATTGAAAAATAACCAGCAGTAACATTCTTTTTTACTGATACTCTTTGACATCTAATACAATTTGACCTTGAATTTTTACCCTAAGGCAACAATAAAATGTGATTTTTTCATGTGATTTTCCTGCTATTTTACATGTCAAATTCACATCAGATCTGTGAATTCTTGCCACTATTGAGTTGTGGGGATCTTTATACTCTTTAATTTTCTATAGCTTTCATCAGCTTCTGTGTACTTAGAAAATTTTGGCTTTACTATGAACATATGCTTAATTTCATTCTCCAAAAAGAACAAATTCTCAAAATATTGAAGTATTATTTTGCCACTTGGAGATCCTTGTGGCAAAGGCTTTTTAGCCTACTCCTTAGCAGGGGCTCTAATTTTCTGGTCATAGTCCTTCTGTGGCATTAATTTTTCATTCAGTGCATGAATATCTGGAAGTCCTGCTTCTAGCAACAAGTCATATTTGGTCTTGAATTTACTGATTGATATGTTCATATTATCACACTTCTCTTCCAGTTTGTTCATAATGTTTCTCTTTGTTAGGACCTTTCTGATTTCAAGGATAGCCTTTGTCCTATCTGTAATTTTCAATTCTTCTAGTTCCTCCCTGTTTTTACTATTCAAAAATGATATGAGTTGAATTTCTCGTGGTGGTTTATTTCCAATTTCATTCTTTGTTTTATCAATTTCTACCAAGGCAGCTTGTAGAAGATCTTTTTGTTCATATATTATCTGAATAGAAGGCCATTGTGAGTGAATGCCTTCAGTGATTTTTTTCCATAGATGATTTTTTATGTAGGCAACCTGCTCAGTGAGATTTAATTGTTGTTGAAGAATTTTCACCTATTCCTGTAATCTGTTAGCCCTCTGTTCATGTCCTTTAGAAGTGATTAAGGAATCTCTGTTGGATGCTTCCAGATTTTTGATGGTGCCTTTTAAACTGATTATCTCTTGATCTTTTATGGACATGTCTTCCATAGCTTTGATTATTGTAGTTGTTTCCCCCACTGTGTTTATCTGTGATGTCGATGAAGAAGTAGCAGAGATATCTTTAGAAGTAATTGACACTACAGTTGCCAATACTCCTTGCGGTGCCAAATTTTTTGCCAATGTTGAGGGGATTGTTGTGCTTACAGTTGGGATAACTGTAGGAATGGAAATTTGCTGGGATTTCTTCAAATTATCATTTTCTTTCATGAAAGTTTCAATTTGGATTTCCATTTCCTTTATTTGGGCTATCATATTTAGAACAAGCTTTTTAAATTCATCATTCTCTGTCTTTTGTTGAAGGATTTCCTTTGCCTAGGGATTTTCACTTTGAGGCAATTTCAGTTATCTCCTGAGAGCTGCTATGTCTTCATTTTTCTGTCTGATTATGGCCTTTGCCCCTTCAATGTTTGTTGGGTCAGCTCCTCCTTCAATCACTATATCTTCCAATGCTTTGATTCTTAAGCCATTGGCATACAATGATGCTTTATCGAATTTCATTTGATTATGAAGATTTATCAGTGTTTTCTCAAGCTTAATCGAATTCATAGTCTTGTTGACTATTTTGGAATACAACATCTCTGTATTGCTTCTGTGGAATTCTATTTGGTCCAATTCATGGACAACATCTTCATCTACTTCCAAGTCTGTCTTTGAGTAGTCTGCAATTGTTTTTGGATCAGCCACTGTGGGCTTCAGAAATGACATTACCAATTTTTTTGAAGAGTAATCAAAAGCTGAGAGGAGTCTATCTTTATTCCCAGGCTTTTCTCTAAGAAACTTGGAATATACTTCACTTTTGAGTTCATTTTTTTCTCTAATTTGTTTGAACCTAATTTGAATATCTGACTCTCTGTTGTCAGTTTCCTTGCAAGAAGAGGGAATATCAACATTTGTTTTCTTTTCAATCATAACACTGTCTTTCTTTTGTGCTTCAAGTTAGACATTTTGAAGCTCCTTGAGTGTTTCATTTACAATTAAAGTGGCCTCATCATCAATTTGATGGCCATTATTATCATCAACATTAATAGCTTTATCCCTTTCTTCATAAGTCAATTTACTCTTCTTACTATATGGAATCCTGAATATTTTGTCTAGAATAGTTTTTGTTGTGAAACTGCCTTCCTTTCTTCTTCTTTTATGAGAAAATTCAGCTTCTTTTTTTACTATAACCACCTGTGCTTGATCCACTTGTTTATCCTGTTCATTATTTCCCTGTAAGCCCTGTGAGTCATCATCAAATAAAGTATTTGCCTCCCATTCAAGTTTATTGGCATATTTTTCAATTTGAGGCTTGGAATCATGCAAGAAAGCAGACAATTTGCATTTCAATCTGATTTGACTTAAAACACCCTAAGGATCATAATTCCACATAAAGCTATATGGGAATTTGTATTCTTTAAACTTGATATTAATCTCATTTACTGCTTCTCTGTTGTTAACAATGAATGGCCCAACTTGATTTTTTAGTTTGAACTGAGTCTTTTTCCTAAAGGCCATAAAATTGACTTCATCTGCATTCAAAATTTGCCTCAAATATTCTAGAGAAAAAATCCTTCTTGTCACAAATCTAGGTAGTTTATATGGGGCCAAGAGTGCACCATACACTCTGATTTCTGTGTAGTTCTTATACAAGTACCAATCCCCTATTTTATAGTTCTCAGATAGTTGTAAAATCCTCTTAGTTTCTTCATTAATTCTAGGGGTTTATTCCTTATTCAACAAATTTGTTGTAGGTACTATAAATAAGTCATTGAAGTCTGCATATGTGTATTCCCTGTTCCATTTCCTCAAAATAGATGACCAGAATATAACTAAAAGTAAATTCCCTTCTGGATCTAGCTTCTGAAACTCAAGAGGAAATTTTTCTGCTTGATAATACAAAAAGAGATGAAGTAGATATGAAGTATATCTAAAAACTCCTTCTTCTGGCAATCTGGAAAATCGGTAGTGTATATTTTCTGCAATAAAATTGGCAAAATTGTATACAATGGATGGAGGTTGGACAACACTTAAAGTAGACAGAAAACCCAAGATAGTAACATCATTGAATTCATCACTGTTATATCCCAGTATAAATGACAGCATGGAGACAATCTGCCTTGTTTCACTTGGAAAGTCAAAGGTATCAAATGGAGGATTAACTTTAGGGATATCAACCCGTGTGGGGCAAAAAGTCTGGAAGATGTTAAATCTCGAAGAAAAGTTCAAATCCAAGTAGATTTGAGTTAAATATTCTATAGATAATGAAGCAGCATTGGGGTCATGGTTTAGTTGCAGCATAGAGTTTATGGATTCAACATTGATATAGAATATGACTTCTTTATCTTTATTGACAATGCACCTCTGGTCTGGAAGATAGTATGATTGAAATAATCTAACAAAATCAAAGGCTGAATGAGTAAGAGGGACAATATAATTTGGTAGATTAGAAACCCACACAGGTACATCCTTATGATTTTTCTCTACAGACTTGCCAAAACACCAGTTATGGACATCAAGTAAATTGAACTCAACTGAAGGGTCAAAAATTTTGTAATCAAGATCAACGAGGGCACTATTTTCTTGTGAAGTAACTGGAGGTTGGACAGGTCTGTTGAAGATTGCAACAAGAAATAGTGAAGGAGGCATCCTGAAACATCATTCCTGATCCTAGTTGGAAAGTGATCACCAAAACTAGGTGGGGGCCACACAGGTGATTTTTGTCGCAAAGTCTATTTTTAGACTATGTCTATTTTTAGACATGTTAATCATATTATATGAGTTGCAGGATGCTATTTGTGGATGGTTGGTCAAGTTGGAAAAATAGATGGACTTCTATTTTTAGACATATTGGGCGGAATCTATTTTTAGATTTCCAATCTAAAAAATAGATATGTCGAATATTATTAGCTCTTAATAATATTTGGACTATAAACATTATCTTATTCTCTTGGAGCACTTCAGTTAAGTGCACAGATGTGGCACAGGAGCTGATAGAAGGAATTATGCTATTCCTGAGGGTTAAGTGGAGCTATTGCATGGATACTTCAGTTAGAACTCATGTGACAGAGTTTGGTGGAGTTGATTGAGGAGTTAATGGAGTTGTGTTCAGTTTAACTAATCTAAACATAGTTGAACTAGTTGTATTTAGTCTAACTGATTAATACACTAGTGGAGAGTGGTGTGAATTAATTATTAATTAATTCACTAATTATAAACTCATTAATCAACTAAAGAATACATCAGTTAACTTTAGTGCATGGACAGTTTCAGTGGAGACCAGTGCAGAGATAGGTGAAAGGGCAAGTATGACTATCAGTTATGACTATAAGTGATGCATGGTTTGCATCCAAAACTTAGTAGAGATACCTATAAATACTGTGTGAGCAAGGCTGGGGTAATACATTCTCATCAAGAGGAATTCTTCAGCAGGGATTGCGCAGTAGAGGCAGGCTATCAAGTGGCAGAGATTGGAGCATGTGTTTTGCTAGATCTAGCTTGATTAGTGTGTAGCAAGTGGAGATTGTACTGAGAGCTTGTGAGCAGATTTGTATGATGATTGTTACATGATCTCTATGACATATATAATATACAGATATTTTTTGGTTTTCAGATTTAATCTTTCCCATTACATACTGTTTTCATATATGTGAATTTTTTATGGCTTTAATGAGTGCATGCAATTGATTTTATTTCCGCATGTGATGATCAATGGTAGAAGAGATTTTGTATTGTGAATGAAGTCAAATAGTGTGTGATCAGGAGAATCTCGGTAAATAATATATTAGTTATTCAAATTTATACATGGTATCAGAGCGATATTGATCATTGGAGCAATTGCAAAGAATTGAAGCGGTTAAGTTTTAGGATAAACTCGGGAAAATAAAAATGGAGAAGAATGACACTATTCCAGTATACTTGACAAAGTTTTTCCACTACAGGGATGAGCTTCAGAGTGTAGGAGTTAGTTTGGATGAGGAAGGACAACTCAAGAAGGTTTGGATTCGAGAAAAGAATCTCTATAGACTTGAAGTAGATGGGATGTCTACGGAGCTTCCTACTGTTGGGAAGTGCAAGAAAGACATGCAATTGATGCTTGAGAGGGAGCAAGTTTTGCATGCAGGTAAGAGTGAACCTAGGGATGTGGAGTAGCCATAAGATGAGGATCATGGAGTGGAAGAAACCACTCATGCAGAGAAATTTTGTGCCAGATGGGCAGAGGGAGTGCATGCATCTATACCACCAGGTGAGAGGTGGGGCGACATGCATGATTAATCCCAAGAGGAGATTTATGGGCAGGATTCATGAGATGGTGTGGATATCATGAATTGAACCTAGCTACGAGGTGCCTAGAGTGTATCAGTAGCATGATCAGTTGGATTGATGCAGGCAGATCAAAGTGACAGTGTCGGATACTGGAGCGTGGATCAGAGTTGACAGCAAGTGCAAGAGTGCATGGGTGCAAGAGTTCAACAAAGCAGTGGTTCCTGATGACATGTGCAGTTGGTACCAGCAAAATTCGAAGACTTTGATGATAGATGCATCAGATTGATTGAGTTTTTTGGAGCCTATTCAGTTTCAGAAGAGTTGCAGAGTAGATGCATGGAGTTGCATGGCACTTGTGAAGGTTGCAGGGCGAATGCATGGAGTTTCATGTCGCATACAAAGACAGTCCTTTCTTGTTGAGAGGGAGTGTTGAAGATTGCAACAAGAAACAGTGAAGGAGGCATCCTGAAACATCATTCCTGATCCTAGTTGGAAAGTGATCACCAAAACTAGGTGGGGGCCACACAGGTGATTTTTGTCGCAAAGTCTATTTTTAGACTATGTCTATTTTTAGACATATGGATCATGTTCTATAAGTTGCCGGATGCTATTTGTGGATGGTCGTTCGTTGAAAAATAGATGGACTTCTATTTTTTTATTATATTGGCGGAATCTACTTTTAGAATGCCGCCTAAAACAGATATGTCGAATATTATTAGCTCTTAATAATATTTTGACTATAAAAAATTATCTTATTCTCTTGGAGCACTTCAGTTAAGTGCATAGATGTGGCATAGGAGATGATAGAAGGAATTACACTATTCCTAAGGGTTAAGTGGAGCTATTGCATGGATACTTCAGTTAGAACTCATGTGACAGAGTTTGGTGGAGTTGATTGAGGAGTTAATGGAGTTGTGTTCAATTTAACTAATCTAAACATAGTTGAGCTAGTTGTATCTAGTCTAACTGATTGATACACTAGTGAGAGTGTTGTGAATTAATTATTAATTAATTCAATAATTATAAACTCATTAATCAACTAAAGAATACATGAGTTAACTTCAGTGCATGGACAAGCCATGAGACATGTATGGCAGATAGGTGAAAGGGAAAGTGTGACTATCAGTTGTGACTGTAAGTGATGCATGGTTTGCATCCAAAACTTAGTAGAGATGCCTATAAAGACTGCGTGAGCAAGGCTGGGGTAATTCCTTCTCATCAAGAAGCATTCTTCAGTAGGGATTGTGCAGTAGAGGCAGGCTAAAGGCTGGAAAAGATCGGTGCATGGGATTTGCAAGATCGGGCCTGATTAGTGTGTAGAAATTGGAGATTGTACTGAGAACTTGTGAGGAGATTTGTATGATGATTGTTACATGATCTCTATGACATATATAATATATAGATAGTTGAGGGTTTTTGGCTTTAAGCTTTCCCATTACATATTGTGTTCATATGTGTGATTTTTTATGGCTTTAATGAGTGCATGCAATTGATTTTATTTCTGCATGTGATGATCAATGGTAGAAGAGATTCTGTATTGTGCATGAAGTCAAATAGTGTGTGATCAGGAGAATCTCGGTGAATAATATATCAGTTATTCAAATTTCTACAAGGTCTAACAACTTCAGTGGACTCAGCAGTGAGTGTAGGGGTAGGTTTATCAAGTTTAGAAGGCTCAGGCTAAGGGATTTTGGCAGAGGCTTTCTTCTAAGGTTTGGGGCCTCCTGCTTTTGGGGTTACTTGTTTCTTAGTCATTTTTAGCTGAAAAAAGCATGTTTAAACTATTTTCTAAGTTCTTTTCTGGAAACAAGGGTTTTTGAAGGATTTTCCTGGAAGAATAGGACTCTTAGTAGGGTTCTGGATGATAAAAAGGATTTTTAATGTTCAGAAGAAGGCTTTGATCAATTTCAGCAGTGAAAAATGATCAAGGAGTGGGTAAAACTTGTTAAAATGGAAAGGAGGGATTATGGGGGTTTCCCATCTATTTTGGAGGTTTTATACTTCTTAGGATGGAAAATTCAACTGAATTTTAAGATATGGCAATTTAAAAGATGAATTGTCCCTTTAAATTGATGTTTTTATGGATAGGATTGATGAAAAATACCTTTAAAGGTATAATTGCAGTCGATTAAGGTCGCATTTTCTTTCACAGTCTTCAATTCTGGAAAATTGGGCTGGTAGAAGTTATGGAGGTTCTCAGGAATGATTTGCAGAGAAAATGGTAGTTCAAATGGTTCACTGGTTCATAATTGGCTTTGAAAATTGACGAAAATATGACTCTGTGGAGGTTTCCAAGGTTCAACGGCACAAATAAGTGAAATGTAGTGAAAAACCATGAATTTTAATGCATAAAACCATAAGTCATATCATAGTTTAATTACATTTACTGCATATACGGCTGGAGTGGTTTTGTATTGGGCTGGGTGGTTTTCGCGCGGCTCCAAAGCAGTAAGCAGGAATTCAATTTTCCAACACGATCCTATTAAATCATGACACGTCAACACAGGGCGGTTTGGGAAAACAGCCCATATCGCGCGAATTTTACAAAACTTCGGTCGAGCACTTAAGTTGCGCGATATAGAATATCAGCCGTCGGATCTGGCTTTCAAAAGTGAAGGGTTAAGATTAAAATAAAAGGTGTGGGGATGGGAATGATCAAGGATCTCGGGGATATCTCATCGCGTTTACGAAAAAAATTTGGATTAAATGAGTTTTGAAGATTGGAGGGTCAGAATTTAATCTTATGGGGTAAAGGGTTTTATTGAGTTTTATATACAAAACAGACTTTTTCCAATGAAAAACGTGATCGGGAGAGGTTTTTAGAAAGGGATTTAAGCAAGGTTAATAATTGGGGTATGGGATATGTATCAGGGATTTACAAAGGGTTATAGCTTAACCTTAGGTTAGGGAATCAGGAAAGGGAAAATAAGCAAAGGAGATAGGGTTTTATTTGAAGTTTAGTTTAAACAAAACTTCGATATTTTTACTATTTTTTGTTTTAAACATATAGTTAAACATGTTTAAAGGTTTTATTGCATATTTTTATTATATAGAAATTATATCAAAGTGATTTAACTACCATAGGGGGTAGGATGTTTATATAAAGATATGTTTAGCCAAAGGGGGTATAAGGTGGGTTTTTTTATTTAAACATGTGGGGATTAATAACTTTGGCTAAAGTTATAATAAATTGGTTTTTGGGGCTTATTATATAAAAGGGAGTTATATAATATAGGAAAATGTTTTTTCTACAGGGAGTTAATAGATAAGTTAAAATTAATATGAAAATGGGACAAGGTATACTCAAAATACATAAACATAACCAAGTAAAGTGAAGTTTTAAAGGTAAATTTGCATCATACTAACCTCATCACGTTAACTTATGATAAAATGTAATTTTGAGGGTTTAATGTTTTCATGTGATGAAGGAAATTAGTTAAATGGGAATTATAGTATCTTTAAGTAAAAATGAGGTTTTACTTAGGATTATTCAGGGAAATGAATGCATGAAATGGAATAATGATGTGACTTTAAGGGATTAATATAGACATTTTACATTTTCCACTTATCAGCCATAAAGCCTTGGGTCCAGTCCCAACAAAAGTCAAGTAAATGCCTTGAACCTTTCTGACTGATAGTTTAGAATGTTTAATGGCTATGGGGAGGGGAGGTTAGTTATTTGCAGTCATGGTGAATGATATTTACATTGATGTTTCTCACCTTCTTCTACCTACCCAACTTACCATGGTAACATTTTTTCTTCCATTTTAGTAAGGTGCATTTGAGCTAGCAACCTTTATAGCATTTATTCTTTCTGAAAGAAAATAAAACTATCTAATTCTACACTTATTTCATCCATGAATCTAGATTAAACTGTTGGATTCACTTATTTCTCTACCTAACTACTGAATTGTCATGATTAAACTGTATGACAATTCTTTATTCTCTATCTACAACAATTGAAATTGAAAAGTGACAAGTCAAGATTAAAATGTTCAACTCATCACGGACTATGGAATTTATTGACACTCTGCCATAGTCAAAAGGTAAAATTAGTGGCATTTATACTTGCACACTTTCATGTTTTATTGATCTTTTTATTTTGGGGTATATTATTTTTTCTAAATCCTTTGATTTTTCTTTTAGGACTTTTTACCCTCTTTTTTATTTTTATTTTTTTGAATTTTTTACAACATATGTTAATGCAACTTGCAGAAGGCAAAGTATGTACAGATTTACAAGATTATCAACAGTCAAGTCAAAATTATGAATCCTATATTTATAGGTTACTAACACTTCCACAACTTTCGTTTTGAGGGAAGGCAAGTACACATAGTAATTGTGTGGAGTTTCGATGTAACCCAAAAAAAATCCCAACTCTTCTATAATATCAAGCTTCTTCCTAGAATCTTTGCAGTCATGGTAGTAAACAAAGGCTCCAAAAATATTGAAGTGAGACACATCCGACATTCTCCTCGAGAAAGCCTCTTCTAGTGTAATCATACCAAGAATATGATGAGGAATTTGGTTCTGAAAGTAGACTGCTGTGCTACATGCATCTACCCACAAATGCAATGGTAGGCCTTGGTTATGTAGCCTAGCTCTCACAGTTCCCACAATGCTACGATTATTTCTCTCAACTAACCCATTTTGTTGTGGGTTGTGGGGTGATGTTAGCTCTCTTTGAATGCGTTTTTTCACACATAAATTATTGAATGCATTCAAAACATACTCACCTCCATTAACACTCCTAAGATCCCACACCTTCTTTTTAGCCTATTTATCGACTAGTACCTTTAATTATACAAACTTGGAGAATGTATCATCCTTCTTCCACATGAAGAAGATCCAACACTTCCTTGAGAAATCATCAATAAAAATAAAAAAAATACTTATTTCTCGAAGTGGAGGATATCCAGAAAGGTCCACAGACATTAGATTAGATCCTTTCCAATACTGCATGTGCTTTGTTGTCTCACTCATGGAATGTGTATTTTGTATACTTCCCAAAAGTAACACCTTTGTAGACATCTTGTTACTCAAGTGCTCCTTCTAGAGGCCATTGGTTATTTGTTGCATAATTTTCAGGGCACCATGATGCAAATGACCCAATATCTTGTGCCAAAGCTGACCGACATCGTGTCTCTAAATTTTATCTACCTTACTTCTTAATGCAACATAGTCTTCCACATAAATTTTATACCGGTTCTTCACATGAACCCCGATATGCTTCACCTATAAAGTGGCTATGTGTCTCAGGAATGCTTTCCTTTTGTTGAAGATCACATCATAAACATGGTCTTCTAAAACTACTATAAAGATGATATTTTTCTTTAGGCATGGAACAAACATGACATCTTTTAGACGAAGAGGGGATACCGACTCCCTCTAAAAGGCGACTATACAAACCCTGGTTGCATTGTACCTTTCATCATCCCCCATTTTAATACACATCTAAGGATATTTCTCCTCAAGGTCACTTAAAAACTCTCTACACCCTGTCATGTGGAATGATGCACCTAAGTTCAGGTACCACACACTCCCCATCATTGTGTTGGCCATGCATGCGATAAGGGTGAAGTCAAGCTTGAACTATGAATCCAAGGCTTCACTTTCTGCTCCTCCCAAGTTCTTCTTGACCGACATTTTGTGTGGACACTTCGTTGAATAGTGTTAAAATTCATGAAAATTGAAGCATTTTATTTTGGACAAGTCTTTCTTCTTTCCCCATTGGCTAGTTTCTGGTTTGGTTTGAGATTTCTTCCCTTTTCTCTTCTTTCCCTTTCCATCCAATGAAAAATTTTCTTCATCCTTGCACTTGGATGAAGTCGCATTTCTGGTATTCTGCCTAAATCTTCTCTTGTACCAAATCATACCATAAGCATTCCCAATTTGGTAGTTTCCCCCTCTCATTCACCGAGCCTTAGTAGCTATGCCATATTTTAGGAAGGCCTAAAAGAATTAGGCTTACTGATCTGAATGGGAAAATTAGTGTTTTTTGGTGCTAAATTCCACTTTCGAATATGAAAAAGATGATTGAGTATATGAGGTAAATTTCAAGTTAACCATGAGTTTTTATGTGTTTTTATGTGAATTTCTTGATCAAATTAACATAAACAAAACACTGAACAATAGTATCTAAAAGACATGAACATCACCATAAACAGTAACACAACAACACATGATGAAGGAGTTCACCCCTCCTGGTTTATGTATCCTTGGTCCAGCTTCCAATGGCTTGGCCCTCTTCTATTATGCTCAAAAGTGTGATTACATACATTTGAAATGCTTAAACGGCTCTGAAACCTACTCCAATGGCTCCAGAATGCCCAAAAATTCCTATGTAGTCTCTTTTTTCTTTGAATTTGATCAAAAACTGAATTAGCTATGGCTTCCCCAAGTTTTGGAACTAACTGCACCACAAACTCCACCAAATTTGGCACCCTCCTACATTTTCTCCCCCAAATCCGCTAACCGAGCACAAAATTGCCCAAATTCAGGGCAATTTTTTCGGAGTGCTTAAATGCCTAATGACACCTTGAACTCGAACTAACAAACATAAGCCACCAGATTAAATTAATTATTTTTTTTTAATAAAAAATGTCTGGCGATTAACTAACCACCGGAGTTTACCACCACAGTGGTCACATGTCACGACTTTCAGGCGGTTGAGGTGGCAGTTTGGTGTCTCGACAGTTACAGTGGTGGTCTCGTGGCATCACATGACATGGTTCCCTGTGCTGGTTATGTTATGGTTATGGTCAGTGGGGGGGGTGTAGGGCTAGCCTCCTGCCCATGCTCCTTCCGCCAGGCAGTGACCAGCATTGGGGCTAGACCCCTCCCCCCTCCCCCATTGTAGAAACCATATCAAATCAAAATTATGCTGACACCATAGTCTATTAAGACTCATTGTGATGGCGTAGAGGTAAAATCTTGTGTTGGATGCTTGGAGGTCGTGGATTTGACCCACGCCAACTCTGCTCGGACTATAACCACAATTTTGATGGCCCCTGGCTGGGCCACGTGGCAGCCTATGATTGGCCTCCATAAAACCAATAAAATCGTGCCAGTTAAAACAAATGAAAACATGCAACTTGGCACTACATAATTCCCCAGAGGAAATTTGTTGACCCAGTCAACCTACCACATGGGCATACCCAGACAACTGTACAAACTGCTGACTGGGATGTCCTGCATTTTTTTCTTTTAAAATTTCATGTTTGACGAAGTGGAAAAAACACGTTTTTGGGAGAATACGATGTCTATTTTCCATGAAACAAGTTACAATAGATTCACAACAATGAGATCTACATGGTCATCTAAGTTCCACACCATTTCGACAACTTTCATTTTTTAGCATAATTTTGAACACCTAATCACTCCTCCCCACTGGAAGCTTTTGGACCCCAAAATCTCTTTCATTATTGAACATGTGGATGATTTTACAATCCCCTCACCCTTCTAGTCTCAATCCACTGTAATTTTCCTGAATCCAACAATTTTAGCTTTTCATGAAAACTGATCTTTTTCCTTGATTCTGGAGACCCTGTCTTGTTTTTGTAGATACCATGTGGATGAAATTTTCTAGAATTTGTAGAACAAAAAAAAATCCTTGAAGAAACAAACATGTTCCTTCTTTGGTCATAAATCAAAGGAAAATTTAATAACTTGAAAACTTTCTCACCTAGAACACTATTGACATGGCGATTTTTTGCTTGTCTTGCCTTGTACTGGCATCAACTTTTGACCAAGTGTTTTCTCCATTTCCATGTACCATTTCTAAACCAAAAAGAAGTACTTGTGGAACCTATTCCTTATTTTTCATCTTGCTTTGGTTCTTTTTCTTTTATTTTTGCACCATTCAACAGTGACATCTTATTCCCATCACTGTTCAACAATGATGTGGACTGCTCTAAATCTTTCACATATTGTTTACCTATTTTCAAAGGCAACATGTTAGAGCCCTGAAACATATTATTATGACCATTAAAAAATTCAATTAAATCATATTTTTCATTGATGCATCTTCTTGAAAGGTCTCATTCAAAACATCATTATGCTTGAACATTAACAAAGAAAATTTTTGACTTGCATTCACTATTCTCTTCATTTTTCCTGCATGCTTAAGAGACAACCTAATCTTCTTCTTATGTGCTCTAACTATGTACTCAATTACATTCTTGAACAATTGGTACTTATTCTCATGGCGATGAAATACTTCCCTCCTATCATAAATATAAGAACATCCCAAAACAATACCTGAAATCTCAAGCGGAACTACATCAAGTTCAACATCGTCAAGAAAAAATGAATTGATTGCAAACCTTGGGATGTACTTCCTTTTTAACTGCAAGTTTTCATTCTTGCATATCCATCCTAAAGGATAAGTTCTTGGATGAGGAACGATTTTTATATTTAACCTCTTAACTAAGTCTTCAGAAATCAAATTGGCTTGAGAACCACTATCAAATAGTGTGTCTATTTTGGTATGCTTTGAAACAACTCTAATATGAAAGGGTTCAATTCTTGTATCATCATCTTGAGTTACATTATAACAACTTGAAGAACTAGTGCTTGTTATGTTCTTACCTTCCAAACCCATTATTGTAATCTTGGTTTCATCTCTTGAATCTGAACATAAGTCATGTTCAATGATTGCAACTATTTTCTCCTTCTCTTTGGTTTTAAGTTTGTTGGGCTGAAACTCTGGATAGTGTTTCCAACAATGGTATTCATCATGGAAATTTTTCAAACAATGTTTGAAAGTGAGTTTCTCTTTCTCTAATTTAATAGAACCATTTTTATTTTCTTTTCCCTTAAGCTCACCCTTTCCTTTTCCTTCATACTCAAGGGAACTATCACTTTTCTCATCTACACTATGTTTCCCTCTTGCTTCTAGATGTGTGGCTTGAACACAAACCTCATCTAAGTTTGTGGGATTGAACATGAGAATAGTATGTCTAAGATAGTTATCCAAACCCCCAATATAATTTAACAAAGTGTCTTTAGAAGATAAATTGGCACCCAAAACTAGTGCTCTTATCCTAAAATCTTGAGTATAATTTTGCACACTTTGACCTTTAAGTTGTCTAAAGTTCTGCCAATTCATGATGGATTTATGCATATATGCTAGAGGGTAAAATTGTATTTTAATTGCAACAATGAAATTAGACCAAGGGATTTTTTTCTTACCATGTTTTTTTGATCTCATCTTGTGTCTTGGATTCCCACCGTACTAGTGTTGCACCCTCCAGTCTCAAGGAAGCTAGCTAAATTTGTGTGTCATAATCTTGAAGGTTTTGAATCCTACAGTAGACCTCCAACTGAAAAACCCAATTTTCAAGCTTTTCTACATTCACTTCACCATTATACACAGGGATCTCAAATTTAATATCAAGTTTTAACAGGGGTGTTTTACCAATTCCTTTTAAGGTATGTTGATGAGTATGAGTAAGGGTTGTCGTTGTGGAAGAAGATGAAAATGAAGGTGAATATGGTGGTGAGGATGATGGTGGTGTAGATGGTGGCTTATCAATATTTCCATTACCTCCTCTTGGATAACCCTCTCCTCTTGGAGGCCTGGAGCTTTCACCCTGAAACCTTGTATTCCTCTCTTCATAGATGACTTTCACCATCTCTCTCATGAAAAAGAAAGCCTTCCTAAAAGCCTTCTCATCCTCTATTAGGTTATCATTTCCTCCTTCATGAGACATGCTTACTGAAGCCTCAGGTAAAAAAGGGGGTGAATCTTGTGGTTGAGATTGTGGCAAGTGTGCCCTCCTTCTCCTTGCTCCAACTAGAGAACCTGCACCCACAAGCTTGCCTTCTCCTCTCTTTAGTTTCAACCTTGTAAGAATTTAAGTACTTGCAAAAAATTAAATCCTCCTTGCACAAGTAAACCTAGTGCTCTAATACCGACTTGATTTGAATGGGAAAATCATTGTTTGTTGTGCTAAATTTCAATTCAGAATATGAACAAAGTGCTTGAGGAATATGAGGTAAATTGCAAGCTAACCATGAGTTTTTATGTGAGTTTCTTGAGCAAATTAACATTAAAAAAAAAATGAATAGAAATATCTAACAGATATGAACATCACCATAAATAGTAACACAACAACATGTGATGAAGGAGTTCACCCCTCCTGGGCAACATCTCCCTGGTCCAGCTTCCAATGGCTTGGCCCTCTTCTGTTATGCTCAAAAGTGTGATTGCATACATTTTCAATGCTCAAACAGCTCTGAAACCTGCTCCAATGGCTCCAGAATGCCCAAAAATGCATATGTGTCCTCTTTCTGCTTCAAATTTGGTCAAAAAATGAATTCGTTATGGCTTCCCCAAGTTTTGGCACAAACCGCACCACAAAATCCACAAAATACGACACCATCCTACATTTTTGCCCCCAAATCCACTAACCGAGCACCAAATTGCCCAAATTATGGGTGAATTTGTCGGATAAATTAAATGCCTAATGATGCCTTAAACCTGTATTAACAACCATAAGCCGCCAGATTAAATTAATAAAAAAAATTAATAAAATATGTCGAGTGGTAAACTAACTACCAACGATTACCACCATAGTGGTCATATGTCATGGCTTGCAAGGTAGTTAAGGTGGCATTTTGGCATCCTAACTGTTACAATGGTGGTCTCATGTGTCACATGGAGTGGTTCCTCGTGACGATTATGGTAAGTGGGGGCGGGGCCACGGAGCTAGACTCATGCCCATGGTCTCGCCCCCAGGCGGTGACCAGGGTTGGGGCTAGACCATGGCCCCCTCCCCCATGGAGGAAACCATATCAAATCAAAACTATGTAGACACCATAGTCTATTAAGACTCATCATGATGGTGTAGTGGTAAAGGCTTGTGTTGGATGCTTGGAGGTCGCGGGTTTTGTTAGTGTCATTTTTTGCATCCTGCCACCAGTGATCAAAAAATTTCTTTTCATATGATATTAGGGTCTCATTCTGAAATTTTTGTCATTCCATTAGGTCATTATGAAAAATTTTGGTCATTGGGTGTAGATCTAGGTCAGACCTCACTCTTTTCAAAATTTCATTACTTACTGGCTCATTTCACCACTTTGCTAAGTGAACATCAGTCATGAGTTGTCATCATCATTTTAGTCATTTCATCATGAAGTTCATTCATTTAGGGTTTCCATTAGGTCTTAGGGTTTTCAAGTTCCATCAAAACATCATTTGCATTCGTAAAAGACCAGCAAGTAAGAGAGTGATAATAAACACATTTCATCATGTAAAGCTTAAATTTGTAAATTATAATTTCAATTTCAATATATAATTTTATGTTTTTCAATATGTAATAAGTTCTCAAAGTTCCAAGTAGCTGCACTAAAAAGGTTCCTAAGCTACCTGGTTTCAAAAGACAAAGTGAAAAGACATGCGGTCCATCCGACTACATTGAAGGAAAATTACTCAAACAAGGTATATAAGACCAATTCATTTCATTTACTCATCCATCCAAATGAAAGAGAGCTCTCACTCACTTACCAAGGCATCTGCAACACTTCAACACCCAAATCAACCAATAAAAACCATAGATCTACTCTACCTAGCCTAAAACCTAATTGATCAAGCCCCCTTGGTTGTGATCCCTTGGAGAGAGCCCTCTCCTGCCTAGTCGGGCTAGTTACTTGGTGAGAGCATGGTCTATGGTTACCTTTGTTGGTATCTTCTCAACCTCGTAGATCTGGTGTTGTGATAACAGGTTTGAAACCTGCCTACACCACTCGGACTATAACCACAATTTTGGTGTCCCTCGGGCTACCACGTGGAAACCTGTGATTTTCTTCCATAAAACCAATCAAATCGTGCCAATTCAACCCAATTAAAATGTGCCACTTGGCACTACATAATTCACCAGAGGAAATCCGTTGACCCAGTCAAATTTCCACATGGGCATGCCCAGTCAGCTATACGGATTGCTGATTGGGTTGTCCTGCATTTTTTTTTTTAAATTTTCTTGTTTTCCAAAGTGGATAGAACATGTTTATGGGAGAATACAGTGTCAATTTTTCGTGAAACAAGTTGCACCATATTTATAACAACAAGATCTATACGGTTGTTCAAGTTCCACACCATTCTGACAACTTTCATTTTTTAGCATAATTTTGAGCACCTAATCACTTACTAAGTCGTATTCTACAACATTTACACCAACCCCGCCAAGATCAACACGAACTTGTGTAAATATTCTAAAATAAAATGGAATAATGTCATTCTTCTGCATCTTGATATTTCAAAGTTTATCCTTGAGCACCAATTTCTTGTGGTCACTACTATTATCGAACAACTCTATAAGTGTCTTCCACATTGGGAAAGGAGTTTATTTCCCATGGAGATTTGAGACAATTTGATCTCCTACTCCCTCCAAGATTTGCTCCTTAACTTGGCTGCATCTTTCTTCCATTCGGCTAGGTTTTTGCATTAGATGTCTTTGGTTTTGTAACATCCTTCTTGATGCATTTTTTAAAACCATTTCATCAAGCATCACCTCCATGTGATCCTTCCATTCAACTAAATCTGAGTTGTCTTCCAAGGCATACTCTAGTCTCAGTCCATTGAAGTTTATTCTCTCCCCTCTTAAGAGATCCTGTTACACTGAAGTTGCAAATCCAAACCTCCTGAGAAATAACTTCGAAATTCTTGTTTTAATGTGAATCCTGCTCTGATACCATGTAGAAATTATTGTGTATAATTGCAACTAGTCATGAAATTTTAATATAAATCACAAGACACAATCCTACTCTACTACTCTACGGAATTCAATTCACAATTTAGAACATTAATCACAAGCATGCGATGAGAAATAAAACACATGCACAATATTTTTCTAGGGGAAAAAAACCGCTAAAAACCCCTTATGCCTGCTTGCATTAATCTGATGAATAGAGATGTATTACAATTTCTGTCTCAATATGAGCTCAACCTACAAGTGAATAACCTATATCTCTGCTCAATGAGAAGCTATGACCCATACTTAGTCAATTGTTTCCTCATCTTGAGCCCTTATTTTCTTGTGCAATTCCTAGAGAATTAGCCCATGTTTTTTAGGAATTATTCTCCAAATTGATTGCGTAATTCCCAAGGTTGATCATCTAACCACATGCAACACCTATACACTCAAGAATAGTCTAAAACTGATGTTACATTGCCTTGGAATCTGCAACCCAATTGGGGAACTCAAAATCTCTAGATGCACTAGCTATTTTGAGCTAGTTGATTAGTTAATTGGATGATCACTGGGTTAGACTGATGTCCCACTACACAACTGACCTTCCACCTATTCCTCCAATAGTTAGAACTAGTTTAACTGAAGAAAAAAAACCTAGAAATAACTGACCTTGATTGCTAAAAATTATAGATCACACATTCTTAACCAAACTCCATGCCCTCTAACTCAAATTTATTGAGATAACTAAGTGACAAGAGCCATGTCACACAAGTTAACTACATCCAAGTTGTATGTTGATGTGAAATTTTTAATTTTCTCAATTTGACCAAGGCAAAGGAAAATTGAGACTTTATTGATACAATTTTCAACAATGGAGTCATACTCCTCCACCATGGATTATATCCACACTGGTTGGGAAATTTCCTCCTCAAATGAAGAAGGATCAAAATCAATGAGTTCTTTCATAAGTGCCATATAAATAGTATACATGTTTGGTGATCCACTCTGTTTGTGCAAGGATGTAGGAGCTCCCACATGCTCTGGTGCATCTTGCACCAACTTGTCAGCCTCTTCGGTTCTATTCCTCCCCTCTATGGAATATTTTGGTTGAGTGGGTGCCTCCACTCGACCTCCTTTCTACTACTCCACATGTGGCTGCTCCACAACATCCTAAGGCTATGACTGAGGCTCCTCATTTGGAATTAGAAACTTCTACTCTAGTGGAATACTCAACTCTTGCTATATAGAGCTTCTCATATAATTCTCCTCATCAAATATGACATCTCTTCTCATAATTTTCATCATAAGTGAGGTAACATATACTCAATAGTTATGAGGTGCATCCATGTATCCTAAAAATATCCCCATCTCATTTGTAGGCTCCAAATTTTTCTTGCTATCCTTGGGGACATGACAATATACTGTAGCTCCAAAAATTCGAAAATGGGATAAATTTTTATTCCTCCCAGAGAAATATTCCTCGAGTGTGATAATTTCAAGTATTTTGTGAGTGTTCTAATTCTGCAAATAAAATGATGTATTGCATGCTTCTTCCCACATATATAGTGGCATTCCCTCATCATGCAACATTTTCGTTGTAATCCCTACAATGCTTCTATTTTTCCTCTCTGCCACCAATCAATCAATAGTTGAACTCTCTACCATTAAGCTACTAAGGAACAATGGAGGGTTCCCATATACATTCAAGATTCTTTTTCTTTGGACTCACCCAAGATCATCAGTGTATAAACTATTGAGAAACACAACAAAAAAATTTCCCAAATCTTGGACACCCCACCCTAGAGTTATTGAACTCTAAATATAATAGGATTTATTATTATTTAAACATGAATACTTTTAGTGGACATAGGTGCTAGACTATGAGAATGCGACTTTCATATGCAGAACATTTTTTCAAAAAAAAAAAGACATTTTGTACCTTTGGTACCATTTTTTTTCAAACAAGACATTTGAAAATTTCTTTCCCTCAAGCAAAAAAGGTACTAAAAATGAATAAGAGGTGAGTTCCAAAATATAAGGGATGGAAGCTTCCACCTAGTATGGAATATGAAGAAGAAGAGCTCGAGGAAAATCTTCCAAATAAAGAAGTAAAGAATCAACCTGTGAGCAAACCAAATGGTGGTGAAGGGGACAAATCTAGACCAATGGAATTCATCCAGAAGGGGCCAAGCACAACATAGATCATAGTTCCAGAGCAACAGAAAGGGAGATTACACATAGAAAAGGACTTGGGAGGTATAAAGAGACCCCATTTATCTGAGAGCTTGGATTTTGATAAGGAATTCCCATCTCAGATGGACGAATATCAACTAGAAATAATATCAACTGATCCAAACCAAGGAGTCTGATGAAAGGTGGCAAAGAAGAAAGTAAAAAATGGAATTTTAAATGATTTCTATCACACTTATCTTGAAAAATGTTTTTTTTGTTTGTTTTGTATTTAGTATTTATTTTTTATTTATAGTGTGCACTAGATGCAAGGATAATATGTTTGAATTCCTTCGAGCATATTTAGAATGTAATTTTGTCCCTATTCTCAGGTTGAATAAAATTATGATTTTTTCTTAAGGAAAAAAAATACATTGCAACACGAAATGGGATGGAATCACCAAAATATAAAGGGTCTTGTTTCTTTTTAATTAAGAAAATGAATATGGAATTTAAATGATCATCCATGCACCCTTGAATTTTTCACTCCCTCACTATCTTTACAATGTATTGCTTCATAATGTCAAAAAAATAAGAACATAAAATTCAACTATGAATCCATCGGGGCTTGGGGACGTGGCCTTATGCATAAATGATAATCCCCCCAAGACTTCAGACTTCAAGACCTCAAACTCCATATCCACATTAAGTTATTCTAAAGAAAAAATTGAAAACAAATTCAAAACTTCTATGATTTGCAAAATTAGACATCCAACAAGCTCCATGAAAATATATATAACATAATTGGTCCTCGGTTGTGATTTACCATAGAACAAAGAAACCATATTTCCATTTGTATCTTCTGTCTCCCATATAGTATTTTTATTTCTCCAAAAATTATCATATTTATGAAAAAACTTTAGATTTTTGTCACCTCTTTAATCCAAATCACATGCCTTTTCATGCACCATAGGTCCTCCTGACGAGCTCAAAGCTTAGAATTTTCCTCTTCTAAAGATTTCAATGACAATAAAATATCCAAAGATAAGAAACCTAAATCATTGGACAATAAAATTTTTGCTATTTTTTATTTGATATCTTTAAGTGTAGTTTCTTACTTAGCAAATAAAAAAATTTCTCCACTCTTGATTTTAGATTTTAAAAGTTTAATATTGTTAGATAATTGATGCATTGCTAAATAGTGTGGAACATCGTGGATATGTTTCCAAATTTATCCAACCAAATTCACAAAATCCTCCTCGTTTAGAAAAGAACTATTGAAGCGAAAGGGAGCAACTAGCTTCTCATCGACAACATTAATTCCAAGTACCATGGGGCTATGTTCTGAAATACCTCTGAGTTTGACACATGTAGTAAGCTTCAGGTTTTGAGATAAATAATATTATGAAACAAAGAAACTATTAAGGCGTTTAGACACAAAATTTTCATCCAACCACAAATTATGCCACATAGGGGCCAACTTTTTCATACAGACATCCACCAGATGGTTAGCTTCCCAAAAGTGTGAAAACAATCCTTTAAGAGGATCAAATCAAGGTCTCGAACCCTAGACCTCATAAATAGACATGGGAAAATTCAAGTCGCCACCTACTACAACATTAGGGTAACAAATCCAGCCTAAACCACCTAGATATTCCTAGAATAGGGCTCATAAATATTGATTATCCTCTAGACCGAGTTGAACTCCTTTTCCTCCAAATCAACTGAAATCACATTTTGCAGTGAAGAAGAAGAAATGGTTTTTTATGAAAACCTCTAAGCCATGATAAGTCCACCTGACAGACCTACCACATCCAAGGTGTTGAAAGACCAATCTTTCATCCATATCTCCAAAATTTATCTAGCCTTTTCTCCAAAGGCCATCGTCTCGTAAATAGAATGATTTCCGGGTTATGAATTCAAAGAACACGTTTGAGGGAATTTTTCTTGGGAGACCCTAAACCCTCTTATGTTGAGAAATATAATTTTCATTTAAGGGCCCAAAATGGGGCTTTTATAGCTCCATGGGCCTCCTGTATAGTCACCTATCTACCCTTTACGATATCTTCTTTTTCTTTGGATTAAGCCCTATAAAGGATGGTTTTTATTCCTACATGGATATTTGTTGTGGAATCCACTTCCATACCCCCTTGAGATGATGCTTCAAGATACCCTTGAAGTCTTAATCTAAGGTCATAATATCTTTTAATCTTTTCGCACCATTATTTATGTATATGGACCAAGGGCCTCTAGGCCTTTAGTTAGAGATACTAATGATTCAAACATCTTTGTCAACGAGGAAGATAAGGGATGATGATCATATCATCAACCTTAGAAAATGAGCCAATAATTAGAGGAGACAAGGGCTGAGGTGAGTCCTTCAGAGGCGAGGATGGAATTCAAGACAATATTAGACTAATCTTGGAACTATTCAACTGAGGAGAGGGAAGCAATCAGATATCACCTTCAATTAAAGAGGGAACCAAATCATTATTTGGAATACCTTTATCTAAACGCTCCATATGGAATTCAAGATACCCTTCACCTTGGACCTTAAAAAAATTTTCCTTTAGATCCTTAGACCTATACTGCACCAACTTACTTCAGGCCAGTTTTCAAACCAAAACTATTTTTCTTTGCCTATAATCCTTTCCCCTTTGCTCACATTACTATGCTAAGTGCCCAACCCCTTTACAAATGAAAAAATGAAACATGATGAGCCAATAATCCACTGGTTGTGACCACTTATGAAATTCTAATGATAATTCAACTTCTTCCACCAACCCTTCCCTTAAATTTGTCTCGACTTGTATCCATGCACATCTACAATCCAATTTGACATACAGTCTAGTTTTATACAAATGAATCTTCCCAACTTATTCCTGATCACTTAAAGAACATCTTGGGTTTAAAAATCCATCAAGAACCAACCATAATAGCCCAATTTTTTTGTAAAGCCATAGGCTCTCTGGATGGATTGAAATCAATCCTCCACTTTTGGATTCAAATACCAACCTCCCCCATTACCAATCCTAACTCAAAAATTTTATTTTGTCCAAAAGATTCACAAGAATAACACATAACCAAACTTTGCACAAAATGCAATAATATGGCATGTAATGAAGAAAAGCTTCTAGTTTTTCTTTAACCACACTTTAAAGAAAGTTGGGATAATCATATTTCCTGCAAATAAACCCACAATTTCCCTTTCTAACAAGATCAAAACCTCTGATAACCCGACATCCTACCCTATCACTGAAACAATTGTTGAGTGAGGCTTCACAAGCTTCCTCTTCATCTTTTTCGGGTTGAGATTCGTATCTAAAGGACTGGTAGGAAAGCTCTAACTAGGGATATCATTCTTCTAAGAATTTAAACCCAAATATTCTGCACCAAAATGAGGATCTATAGTCAGACCAACTCTAGAGCCTTCGCCATCTCCAACAAGATGAAGACCATAAAAAATTAGCCCAGCCACTAATGCACCGGAGCTCTTGTAGTTAAACGCATCATCATGCAGAAAAGTACTAGATGGGCATGAAATTTTGGGCTCATAGTCGACATCATCAATTTTCATGGTGGGAAATAAAAGACGAACCCACTTAGAAATAGGAAGAACATGGGAAAATATCCACGTAGTGTAAATAAAGGTTTTAATTGATGTCAATATGGCATTATTGTAGATGATAAATAGTCTTGCAATACATGAATAGTCCTATTGCAATGCTGCCCTATCCTCATGAAAGAATGTCCTTATGCAAATCCTAGAACTAGAAAACCCTAGTCGTTTTGATGAAAATTCCAAGGAAGAGACATTTGTGCCCAAATATTGAAAATGAGTGAAATCCTAAGTCTATAATAAAGGATCCTTAAACCCTAATTTATGTCTAGCCCTAGTCAAACAAAACCCTTACAATGTTGACCCTAACTTCATTGAAAAACCTAACCTTGCTACCCTAAGTCCTAAAATACAAATATAACCAAACTCTAAATGCAAAAACATATACGAAATGTGAAGTACTTACATATATACCTTTACATATGATATAAAATATATAATATATTATATATCGAACACATATCTAATTGAATATTGGAAACAAAGAACACTATTTATAGGGATATGTAGGGATATGCAGGGCCACAATAAATCAAGAACACTATTTCGAGTTGTCTCCTCCCTGTGACATTCTCTTCTTCGACTTCTCTTTATGTTTCTGTGTCTCTTAACTGGGTTTTTCAACCAAATGGCCTCATGCTATGTATATATACACATGTTCAATCTAAACCATCATGTCTGAATTGGTGGAGCCGACCAATGTTCAATGGAGGATTTGAAGCCGACAAGTGTGAGTGATCATGCAACATCCAAATTTCATCAAGCATGCGATGTTCAACGAGGAAATAAGTTATATTATAGAATTTTCACGTCTCCCATAAAAATTTTAATTCTTTAATGTGTAGTGATGACATGGATGTGTGGGGACGACCAAGAGTTGTGAACAATTGAGATGTGGGACCATAGCTGAGTTGCTATGAATATGAATGAGGAATCATGACTTTTTTTTTTTAAATTGCTTCTAGGGAGTTGATGGGAACCATTATATTTGTCCTTGTGGTATGCCCTACAATCCTTTTCCATATGCCCAAAGTTTGTACAAGAATAGTAATAACCAAAAAATATACTTTGGTACCTGGAGGATGGAGATTGCCTTGATGTTCTTCCAAAGTCATTCTACCTTGGGATCCTCTGATGATATCCATTACCTCTTGCATCCTTGACACCATCAAAATACTTTCTTGAAGTAGGGTCTCTTCCATTGTCATCCTGACTCATGCTTTTGCTAGAACTGGGGACATCAATATTTCTTCCAAGCTTTTCTACATCCTTGTGGTTTGAAATATTAGGGTTTTCATCACTTTTGTTTGAGGGTTCAATGACATAACCAAGACCTCATTTATCAAGGGGATATCTTTGATGACTTAGGATGTCATCTAGGGTTTGAGAGATTTTCAAGTTCTTATTCAGCAAGTCAACTTCCCTTTTAAGAAAGACAATTTTTCCCTTCAACTTTTCACAATCTTCATCTTTCATAACTAGTTTCTTCTTCATTTCTTCCATCATCCTTGTTGTTTCATGTGCTTCGATTTTAAGGGAGATGATATTTTATTTCATTATGAAGACTTCTTCATTCTCCTTTGCTAGACTTCTCTCCATTTCTTCTTTTATTCTTGTAGCTTCACATGTTTCAGCCTTGAGAAGATTGATGTCTGATTTTAGCTTCAAGATTTCTTCATCCTTTTCTTCTAGTTGGCATATCATGGTGTTCCTCTCCTTTTTTGCTTCATCAACTTATCCTTCTATGAATTCCAAACTTTCCATCACCTTCTCAACTCCTTTCACTTGTTTCCTTGATTCTTCTAGTTGAGATCTAAGAGAGGAGACTTGTTCGTTATATTGACCAATCTCTGTCTCAATATTGTTCAAGCTCTTAAGTCTTTGTTCAAGGTGGCTTGACAAATTTTCTTCCCTTTTCTTTGCATTATCCAATTGATTTGTGATAGATATGACTTCTTCATGATGCTTTGTTTTATTTTGATGAAATTCCTCCTTAAGTTTGGCGAGCTCCTCATTTATTTCTTATACTTGAAGCTTGAAAAGGTCAACTTCCTTCCTTGTCTTGTATTGGTCACCACCTTGCACTATATTCTTAAGTTCCTCATTTTAATTTTTCAAATTTTTAATCTCTTCCATGGCATCTAGCTTAGCCAAGAAATCTTCTTCAAAGTCTTCTTTGATTTCTTCTTCTTCTAGGTCTTCTTTGGCCTTGATGTCATTATTCTTATTTTCAACTTCCATGATGGGTTCTGGATTTCCTTATTTCTTTCCATCATCTTCTTGACTAGAGGTCATGATCAATGCTCCTTTTGAGTGAAGATCATGAAGTTTTTCCCATATGCCTTTTGTTGATGAAATTTTTTCCAAATTGGCCTTTATAGAATCAGGTAACCCATTCAAGATTGCTTTCATTTCTCTTGTATTATACTCCTTGGATTATCCTTCCATCATGCTATCAGTAATCACCGATTTCTAGACTTCAATGCCTTGAATATTCAAGAAATTCCTCATTCTTTCCTCCCATATATAAAATTTTCCATTGAACAATGGAGCCTTCACAAATTTATTGACTTCAATTTCGATGGTTGAGGAAGACATATCTTTAGGAGGCTTGGAGACTTTCTTTCTTGGCTTTTCCATTTTTTTTCTAAGGATCAACCTTCAAGCTGTTAGGCTTTGAATGAAGGTACTTTCTCTGATACCAATTGTTGGAAATATTGAGAGGGGGGTGAATCAGTATTTCTTTTCAGTTGTTATTTTTACTAGTTAGATCACTTATATTTAGAACAAAAAATGAACAATAAGAATAAATGCTATTATTAATTTCTTCTTTACAATAAATCAAGTACAATATATGTAGGGCTCCAACCCTATATGAAGACACCGATAGGGATATGTAGGGCTAAAATAAATCAAAGAATATATTTAACGTTTGCATATCCACAACAACTCAGCTATGGTCCCACATCTCAATTGTTCCCAAATTTTGGTCGTCCCCACACATCCATGCCATCACTACGCATTAAAGAATTAAAAAAATTATGGGAGACGTGAAAATGCTATATAATATAACTTATTTCCTCGTTGAACATTGCATTCTTGATGAAATTTGTATGTTGCATTATCACTCACACTTGTCGGCTTCAAATCCTCCATTGAACATTGGTCGGCTCCACCAATTCAGATGTGATGGTTTAGCTTGAACATGTGTGTATATATATGTATATACATAGCATGAGGTCATTTGGTTGGAAAACTCAGGCAAGAGACACAGAAAAATAAAGAGAAGTCGAAGAAGAGAACGACGCAAGGAGGAGACAATTCGAAATAGAAGTGAATAATTTTTTTGTTTGGGTCAATTAATATCTGAAGCAACTCAATCTCCATATGCAGGAAGATACATGCAACAAACCTATCTTAGTGGCTCGGAATTGTATACAATTTCAGTGGCACATATGTATTGGATTGGACCTGTATAACATTGTAGCAACCT
Organism: Pinus albicaulis; assembly: GCA_034641835.2. Taxonomy (NCBI): domain Eukaryota; kingdom Viridiplantae; phylum Streptophyta; class Pinopsida; order Pinales; family Pinaceae; genus Pinus; species Pinus albicaulis. Next base: position 254,860,320 of record CM076571.1, read on the forward strand.
TGTTTGAGGCTCAGAACAATGTTTGGGTGAATTACATTAGCTAGAAGAGCTCGGACTATTTGTCACAAAGAACTTAGGACAACAAAAAAGCACTGCCATACAAAATGTCACGTATCTTTAACCTTTGGCATAAATGGCGTACATATATATAATATTGTTTGCACCACGTTTCTGGATGAGATATCATGGTAAAGAAAAGCGAAAGTTCACAAATATTATCTAAAGCTAAAAACAGAGATTAAGTAAAGTGGAAAGGGGTTACAGCTCAGACCTGGTGGATACAATTTGTGGCTTGGAATTTCTACACATGTGCGTTAGTCCTGTAGGCTTGGTATAATCTCAGCGCAGAGCTAAAAATTTCGGACCTGACTCATAATTTGTGCTTAAACTGTGATGATTCGTTGGAATTGTATACAGTCATTAGGTTCGATTAAGTTCACCTAAATGCTTCCTTCAAGCACAGAACTACAGGCTCTGACAGGTTGCATGGACAGTCTTATCAAGAACGAGAACCATTATTAGCTGCATCTCAAAACAACAATACTTATTATCTTATTCTTCTCAACCTGTAGCTTTCCATTATCTCAGAACTGTGATAGACACCAATTTTGGAGAAGAATTACATAGCTACTTGTAACTTGAACATAGCTTGGATAACAAAAATTTGAAGCTTGGTTTGGCACAATCACCCGTGGAGAAGATATAAAATGTTATCTTTGAAGGCATCCTTGAGCAGTATGATTCGAGAATCTTTAAGACATTGTTGAAGAACACTATTGAATTCTTCTAGCAGTTTTGGATCTGTTACATTGAGATCAATATATTTGGCATAGTTTGGTGCAGACTTCTTGGTAGAATTGAAATACATCTTGAAGCAGATTTGGAGTTGTCTTGAGATTTTATTGAAGACATTTTGAAGCACCTATTGAAGAACTTGTGAAGAAGTACCTTGTTGGGAAAGTAAATTAAAGACTCCCTTGTGAAGTTCTTGAAGAAGTCCTTGAAGAAGTTTAGACCTTGTGCAGAACTTGTGAAAATTGATTGAAAACATCACCAAGCATTGATTGAAGTCTTGGAGACACACTTGGAGATCATGATGCATTGAAGCCATCATGAGGTAACCTTGGGAGAAATTGTTTGGGTAACAAGAAGAGCAGTGGTGACACCTTCTAAAAGGACAAGGTTGTCATTGATGATGTGAAATGGAGACTAAGATTGACAGGGCTCTTTGAAGAAGACTTTGGGAGCCATGAAGTATAACCAAATATATCTTGACGAATTGAAGCAGGAGGTTGGAGCCTCAAAGAGACAAGGTTGGTGCCTTGGAAGATAGGGTTGGAGCCCTAAAGGGTAGGAGTCCTCAAGAGACTAGGCTGAAGCTTGTACTAGATATAGGGTTGGAGCCCTTGAGGTTGGTGCCTCAAGATTGACAAGGTTGGAGCCTTGGAAGTCTGAGTCGGTGCTAGGAAAATATAGGTTGGAGCCTGGGAGATTGAAGATCGGTGTCTTCATATAGGGTTGGAGCCTTGCATATATTGTACTTGATTTATTGTAAAGAAGAAACTAATAATATAATTTATTCTTATTGTTCATTTTGTGTTCTAAATATAAGTGATCTGACTGGTAAAAATAAAAATTGAAAATAAATACTGATTCACCCCCCTCTCAGTATTTCGAACACGTAGCCCCTATCCAAGTCAATTTTTAATTTTTTTTCCTTTAAATTTTATTTGTATTTTTAAAAATTATTAATATAATTATTTTTTAATTTGACATTATCTAGTTTTATGTGACAACATATCTCCCATACTCATTTATGAAACATCTCTCAATATAAATATTTTTTAATAAAAGAAATAATGAATGATAATAATTGGATAATAATATTTTTTTTTTCAAAGGAATGGCTAACTTTATATTATCAAATTAGAATTCAGGACATAACCTTTTCCATTCATAGACTTTTCATCAACTGTTTGAAACCAAAATTGATCAAAATGGGTTCTACATCTACCTTGTCTGTATCCTATCATGCCTCTAACAAATTTTATCTTATATAGTCTCTAGAAAAAGCCATTATATTTCACTATTTTACAAAACATATATCAAAAAAGGATTAAATAAGCTACATTACTTATGGTTCTCCATTTTCCATGGAATTTTCCTCCACTTCAGCTTCCTGCTCCTAGTCCTCAACTGCTGCAATCACCTCGAAATCACCTATATTATCCTTGAAAGTGGGTGGAGGGTCTTGCAAGCTAAAGAGCTCTTTGAGAACTGATCTAAATATGGGCAAACTATTTTTGTTGCTTGCTCCCTCATCAATATTAAATAAATGTGTTTAGGATCGTCTCAAATTAGCTAGTTATGTGAGGGTTTATGTGTCAAGTTTTGTGTTTTTTTATGAGAAATTCATGAGTTAATTAGTTGTTAAAAACACATGTACAAAAATTAAATTGGAGAGAAATAACACACAAAAAACACATTACATAATAGCTGATAACGAAGTTCACCCCTCCTAGGATACATCTCCATGGACCTCCTTCAATGCCTTGGTCCCCTTTGGATTAATGGCCAATTCTCTGATTACATGCACATATAGTTCTCCAATGGCTTTGCAAACTACTCCATTGGATTCTAAAGACCCAAAAACCTAAAAATAAACTCTTCAATCTCTGCAAATGGTCTTCAAGTGAGCTAGGCATGACCTCCTCTCCTGGTGGCCCTAGGCTTCTTCAATCTTCAAAGTGGAAAAATCACTTACAAAAGTGCTCCTATGCCTATATAACCTACACCATCATTATCAAAGCATCCAAATCATCTACGATGACTCTTTCAGAGCCAAAATTAGTCGAAAAATGCTCCAGTTATGCCTCATTCAATTCGGGCCTAGGAAACCCCTCCAAATATGGAGAGAACTCTAGTTAGCACCACCAAATGTGGAAGTGGCACCAAATTTGGGGGATATTCCAATTTTGCCACCAAAATAAGAGCGGTTTAATTAAATGTTAAACATGGGTTAACTAGTAGCTTAGTGCGCTAAGCGTGTTTACAAAATCCGCATTTAAGAAAATAGGATTAGCACTTAATACATGGTTTAAGGGTTACATAACCTAGGTTTAAATTATAACTCCACATCATTAGCAATAAGAAATCCACCATAGGTCATGGGCCACAGTTCTGTGATAAGGGATTGCCCTTCTTTCCTCCGCCCAAACCTTTGATAAAACATAAATATGTTTCGTGCCCGTTATATATTAAGAAAAATTGTTGTGGTCCATTGGTAACATTGGTGTGTGGTGTGGGGGAGGTCGTGGGGTCGAGCCTGACCTCCATCCTAAAATGTTTCCAAACCATATTAAATTTGAATTCAAACACACTTTACCAAAAAATTTGCCTTTGCGAGGGGCACGTGGCGACCTCCAGGATAGCCACATGTTAGAATCCCATTGGTTCTCCACATACCAATCCCAAATTTCCAATGAGCATAGAGATTAAACCAACCACAACCCAACACACGTCAACTTCCCATTGGGCCAGAGAAAAACCCAGAATTTAACCTTTGACCCTATTTAACCTTTTTTTTTTTTTTAATTCCCCTATTTGGTTAAGCAGACATCAGGCTGTAACTTTCACATACGGAGTCGGTTTTTTATGAAACAAAGTGCACCATATTCCTAGTGTCGAGACCTATCCAGTGGTTCTAGTTTGGAGTGATTATGATCACTTTTAATTTTTAGCAAATTTTTGCCCCCAATCTAGATTCCGATCAGTCCTTCCCACTGATAGGCTTTTGGACCCACAAAAGCTGGTTATCTAATGAGAACTGAATACTCTTCTCTTTCCCAATTTCTATCAACTTCATTCTACTTGGAAAAATCTCCTTGAAAACCACTTGGTTTCACTAACATGCCTTGCCTTGCAAATGGCTTGGCACTTCAACCAATGTCCTCCTTTTTCTGCTGACCCAATCCAACACTTGTTGGCTTCCTGATGACTGATTAAACACCTTGTTTTACTAAATCAATCCCTCAGTGCTTGGAAATTTGACTGATGCCCTTCCCACTGAGAATATTGTTCCTCCTTCGCACACACATGCATTCGATGTAAGCTTCTCCTTGGAAACCAATTTTCCAATTTAATCCCATATGAGTGAACTACAACAATGAGTTCCAATATCAGTAATCAAAAGAAAATAAATGATCATTATTTTTACCTACACAGTTCCAAATTCCACATATGGAAGAATGCATTTGCTATCTCTTTTTCTTCTTGGTGTTAACACATCAAATGGTCTACAATGGCTATTGTTTTGGTTGCAAACCTTTTGGCATCTTGTCCACTTTCCACTTCTTGATTCCATCATCCTCAAGTATTGACATGTTTCTCATGCCATGATTTGAGAATTAAGTCTAATCATGAGCCTCTCGCTCAAGAGTGGGTCTTCCAAAATCCCGCGACATCTTGTCACAAGCAAAAACCATTAACTGGTAAAACACATCATGCAAGAAACACAACTTGACGACCTCTTCCTTTTTCTCCTTCAAAGCAACAAATGTCACATCTTGTGAACATCTCCTTCTACTCTTACATATTGGTGTACAAAATCATCGACCAAACACAAGTTGACAAATCATGCCTCTTCAAACAACTGACTCTCAAGTCAAACAAAAGTTATTGTACATGCTTTTTTTTTTTAATAAATTGATGATTCTTTTCCCAAAAGAAAAAGAATTTCACATCTCATGAAACAATTCGTCAACATCTCCCTTTCATCTTTGGAGAAAAAATCAACTCTTCCAAGTCGATACGAAATGCATGTAGCACGCAATCGACCAACACAAGTCTACACTCATGCATGTGAAAATGATCAACATTCTCAAGTTGTCAAACATACATGATAAACAAAGCAATTCATCAACACAAGTCAATCACTCATGCATGTTCAAGCACAATGGAACTATCAAATTCCACTGTTCACACACACAATCTCTCATGCATATATATAATTCTCAACTCTCTCACAAGTAAAATCACAAGTACAAGAATCCCATTGACATGTACAAGTACTTAAAGAGCTGAAATGATAAATTTTGCTACAACAAAGTGAGTCAGCATAACTCTAATTTTCCAAAATCTTGCTTCATGCAATATGTAGCATAATTTCAAGAGAAAAGAAATGCATCAGTAAGACAAAATTTTCATCAATCATCAAAATAAATGCAAGGCCTTAATTGGTTAAGAAATCTAACCATATCTTTCCAAACCACTTAAATGGTGCTTCTTTCAGTTGCACTTCATCATGTGAATCATCCTGACCCACATCAATTATGGAATCCTCTTTTCCATTCTTGTCAATATCTCTCTCCGCCTTCTTCAAATGTTGTGGATGACTTTTTGGATACAAATTCCAACACTTGTCTACAAGATGACCCTGCTTATGGCAATGAGTGAAAAATAATTTCATCTTCTTTTCAACATGGTTTGCATGGTCTAATAGACCTTTGGCTTTCTGTCTCCTTTATTTAGAAAGTTTCCTATGCATGGATATCTTCTTCCAACCCCTTGAAACAGTATGGCTATTCAAACCACAAAAGGAATATGCAAATTTGCTCCAAATCTTATGTGAAAATTTACCATGTTTATCATAATAAAAAATAACTTGATTAAAGGCAGATTTATACCTTACAGATTCATATTTGTTACCTTCTTGAGGAGGTGAATTTCATGAGGTGGTGGCTCTCTTTAGAATACCAACAATGGATTAAATGACTTTAGAGCTTTCAACATCCTCTTTTTTGTCATTTTCATAAGTTGCATGCTTATGAGCATCTTCTTTCAAAGTGGGTGTAAAACTTTTTCATTCCTCATGAACAAAAACTTTACAAGCTTGAGGTAATGAACATGTAATTAAATTCCTTCTTGGAACAACTTCATGTGCCTCTTCTTTGGAGCATTCTCCATCATGTTTTCCATAACCAAGACCCAAATACCTAGGCATTTCTTCAAAAACAATTGGCTCAACTATTCCTTGTGCATTTTTTCTCAATCCTTTACCTTCATAGCCCATATTCATCAATAATTTGGACCCTATTCCTCTAGTGTATCTTTCAAAATCACCTACACATTCATTTTGAAAGTAAATAGAAGATAAAATTTAATTTCATACCTATTTTTTGAAGCACATACTTGGCTAAGGTTTCCATTGCAATATGGAGCTGAGTCTCCATCTCATGCATCTTTTCAAGAATGTAGGTTTTAACCCTGTATAGAAATTATCTGCAAACAAATATAAAAAACAGAAAATAAACATTAGCGAGAGCATAAAACATAAAACAGATATCCACAAAGATTTTCCCCTGGATCCCAAATCAGGATGACCAGCTTGATTTTTCATTATATTCCTTTTAGTGTTACAACACATATATATACATGCCGAAGCATACATAAACCCCAATCCATTAATTGTGGATTAGAACATAACCGTAGTTCCCTTGACTGGATCTACAAAATACCAGGGGCCGAAAACCATCATGCCCCAAAACCATGTGCAAACCCATGCACAAAACCATGGGTAGGTCCGCCCACCAAAAAATAGGGTCCAAATATTTTTTCCAAAGAATATAACACATACCCAACATTCTCCCACTTGTTGTTTTCTTTCCACAGGGGGCCATAGGAGAGCTTAGTCATTAGCCTAGCTTTGCAACAACCATTATTTCTCTACACCAAGAGAACTTCTGAGTGCTCACAGACTTCGTCAATGCATCAGCAACATTCTTCAAAGTGTCCACCTTTACCAGCAACACCCTTTTAGCCTCAACCATATCTCTCAAAAAGTGATATTGAAAATCAATGTGCTTTGTATTTGAATGATAAGCATGGTTCTTAGCCAAGAAAATTTCACTTTGGCTATCACAATCTATCCTTATAGCTTGTTGCACCAACCCCATACTTGAACACAATCTCTGCAACCAAACTGCTTCCTTTCTTGCATGAGTGGATGCTATGTATTCTGTCTCTGTAGTTGAAAAATCCACTACAGAATTTATTTTACTCATCCAACTGACTGCACGTCCAAATAGGCTACACACATACCCACTTGTAGATCTTCTTTTATCCAGATATCCAGCCCGGTCTGCATTAACAAAACCACGAATGTCCAACACTCATTCTAATCCTAGTCTTCCTTGGTAGCACAAGCCATAATCATTAGTGCCATGCAAATATTTGAAAACTTGCTTCACTACTGTCCAATGCTCCTTCACTGGGTTTGACATAAACCTGCTCAATACTCCCATTGCATGTACAATGTCTGGTCTAGTACAAACCATTACATACATCAGGCTACCCACTGCACTTGCATATGGAACACGGGACATATCCTCCTCTTCTTCTTGTGTCTTGGGACACTGTTCAAAAGAAAACTTTACACCTATAGGAATCAGAACATTGATCAGCTTACTATCCTGCATATTGAACCTCTGCAATATAGTCTTGACACACTTCCTCTGGTTTAACCAGAGCTTCCTCTTTGCCCAATCTCTCTTAATTTCCATGCCCAAAATATAGTTTGCAGCACCAATATCCTTCATGTCAAATTTAGAGAACAGTTGGGTCTTCAAATATGTTAGGTCCCTATATTATTAGTATAGTCCCTTATTGTTGTTAGTGTAACCCCCTTATTTTTATTATTGTACCCCTGTAACCCCCATATTTTTATTATTGTGCCCTTAAATTATTATTGTTAGGTCGGCTAAGATTACATTGTGGCCCCACTAGGATTAAATTGTGGCCCCTTGAACTCCTATATATAGAAAGTGTTGAGATTCAACAAGATTATGAGCTTAGTGAAAAGATTCACCTTCACTAAGTGGGCCCGCAAGCTATTTTTGGTGCAAAGTCTATTTTTAGACTATGTCTATTTTTAGACATGTCGATCAAATTCTATGAGTTGCGGGATGCTATTTTTGGATGGTTGGTCAAGTTGGAAAAATAGATGGACTTCTATTTTTAGACATATTGGGCGGAATCTCTTTTTTAGATTGCCAGTCTAAAAATAGATGTCAAATATTATTAGCTCTTAATAATATTTGGACTCTAAACATTATCTTATTCTCTTGGAGCATTTCAGTTAAGTGCACGGATGTGGCACAGTAGCTGACAGAAGGAATTACGTTATTCCTGAGGGTTTACTGGAGCTAATGCATGGAGGACTTTAGTTAGAACTCATGTGACAGAGTTTGGTGGAGTTGTGTTCAGTTTAACTCAGTTAGACACAGTTGAGCTAGTTGTATCTAGTCTAACTGATTAATACACTAGTGAGAGTATTGTGAATTAATTAATAATTAATTCAATAAATAATAACTCATTAGTCAACTAAAGAATACATCAGTTAACTACAGTGCATGGACAATTTTAGTGGAGACCAGTGGAGAGGTAGGTGAAAGAGCAAGTGTGACTATCAGTTGTGACTATAGTGATGCATTGATTGCATCCAACACTCAGTGGAGATGCCAATGAGGATTGCACAGTCAATCTTGGAGCAATTCAATTTCATTCAGAGCCATTCTTCAGCAGGGATTGCGTAGTAGAGGCAGGCTAGCAGGTGGCAAAGATCGGTGCATGGATTTTCTAGATCGGGCCTGATTAGTGTGTAGCGATTGTATTGTACTGAGAGCTAGATATGATCAGCTTTGTATGAGGATTGTTACATGATCTCTATGACATATATTATATACAAATAGTTGGGGTTTTCAGCTTCAGGCTTTCCCGTTAAAAAAACTGTGTTAATGTGTGTGAATTTTATGGTTTCATGTGTGCATTGCAATTGATTTAATTTCCACATGTGATGATCAATGGTGGAATAGATTTTGTTTTGTGCATGAAGTTAAAATAGTGTGTGATCAAGAGAATCTTGGACATATAACATATTAGTTATATAATTTCTACAGAAAGGAGGTTTTGTAATTTGAATCATCCAAGAATTTTTCATTTATGTAATGTATTGGAGGTTTCCCCCTCGAAGTGGCTTATTTCTAAGGCGTTGATATATCTTTTCTTCTATTTTTGGAGCTTTTTTCACAACATTTGGTATCAGAGCTTTGGATTCTAGGGTTTTGTTGCTCAAAACAGGTCATCGTGGAATTTTCACCATAACATTTTTTCTACAAAAGTTCAGAAGCTGAAATTTTTAGGGTGCAAGCCGACATCCGGAGGAACATCATTGCAAAATTTCAGAGCTTCATTCGCAATATTTTCGGAGATATGATCTGTGGAAGGTAGGGCTTTTTGCAGACTCATGAATTTCACTTAAACAGGTCATCGCGGAATTTTCGCTATAAAGGTTTTTCTACTAAGGTTCAAAAGCTGAAATTGTTAGAGCATAAAGTTGAGATCCTGAGGAACATCATCGCAAAATTTCAGAGTTTGGTTCGCACCATTTTCGGAGATATGATCTGTGGAAGTTAGGTCTTTTTCAGGCTCCCTAATTTCATCTCAAAGATGTGATCGTGGGAAAATCTTCATAACTCTCTCTCTGAGCATTGGATTGGAATTCTATAAAAAGTGGATGGAAGTACATGGACTGCAGTTTCCTGTCTATAAATGTTAGAGCCAAAGGAGAAAGCAGTGGCATGTGGCAAGTCATACAAGTTCACTCTATTGAACCAGTCCATAATTAGGTCATTGTGGGACATTGGACATAACTTTTCCTTGAAGAATCCAAATCAAGTCAGACCTGTGGCATTTGAAAGAAGCTTCAGAGTAATACTATAGGGCCAAATTTTAGATATTAAGGATCTTCAATTATAGAGATAATTTAATTTCAATATAGATCTCTGCAAAATCAAGTAAAAGGTGTGTATTTGTTTTTCGAATTGCATAAGTCTTGTTTGAAGAATCAATTTGAAATGATTCCAAGGGCATATTGTAGAATAGATATCAGTATTGGTTTCTAAAATGGCCCCTAAAAAGAATTCAACACCCATTAATCCTTTAGAAGGCTCTACTATGACTCATGAAGACGAAGAATGGCAACATGACATATCAAAATTACAAGAGCAAGTGCAACAAATTTCTCTCTCGCAAAGAGCAACAAAAAATGGCATGGAAGTTTTGAAGAAAGGTGTGGAAACTAAGATGGATGGTTTTAAGAAAGGTGTGGAATCTAAGATATTTGGCATGGAAGCTGGCATGGAATCTAAGATGGATGACATGGAAGCTAAAATGGAAAACATGAAGAATGATCTAAAAGCAGACATGGAAGGTTTGACAAAGTTGATACAAGAAATGTTTCCTAATGGTGAAAAGATAGTAGAGGAAACTCATGATGAGAACAAATAAATGTTAATCGTGATTTCATAAACTCTAATGTTGGCGGGAAGAACCACCATATTCCAAAAATGGATATGAGGAAGTTTGATGGAAAGGATCCTGTAACATGGATACTACAGATGGAGCAATATTTGATCTCCATAACGTGCAAAACACAAAAAAGGTACGCATTGCAACTTTACATTTAGAACAAAATACATTTGTATGGTATTGATGGCTTTGCTTCCGTAAAAAAATTGTCACTTGGTCAATTTTTACGGGAGAAATGATAGCACATTATGAGGATACAAAGAGCAACACCTTCTTTAGCCAATTGATAAATCTCAAACAAAAGGGTTTAGTGGGGGAGCACATTGAGGACTTCCAAAAATTGAATATAAGGGTAACTGATATTCCAGAGGGACACATGATTGATCTCTTCATAGGTACTTTAAAGGATAACATCCAACATGCATTTCATGTTTTGGAACCTGATTCATTGGAGAAGGCATTCAGGTTGGCAAGAAAAATTGAATGTAAAATTATGGCAACAAGGAAGCCTACCACTCACTTCTATAAAGAAAGAAGTGTTGCTACGCCTAGATTTCCACAACCTACAAGGTTGACACCAAAAATATTGGAAGAAAAAAGAGAAAAATGGCTTTGCTACAGTTGTGATAGCAAATACAATAATGGTCATAAGTGTGCTGAGAAGAAATTATTTTACATAGATTGTGAAGAGGAATAAAATGAACAAGAAGAGGATATACACCAGGAACCAACCCTAGAAGAGGAAGAAATGAATCCGACCATATCGTGTAATGCATTGGTAGGAATTACCACTCCTCAAACTCTCAAGATAGAAGGACATATCAAGAAGAAAAAGGTAATCGTGTTGATTGATTCAGGTAGTACCCATAATTTTATTCATTGTAAGGTAGCCAAGGAATTAAATTGTTTCCTATACCCAGCACCAGAATGTCAAGTGATGGTTGCAAATGGAGGAACTATAAATTTCTCTCGAAAATGCCATAATATCAAGCTAACCATGGGGGAATATGTATTGACTAGTCCAATGCTTTCCATTCCTATGGGAGGTGCTGATGTTGTACTAGGAGTACAATGGTTACAATCTTTGGGGACGGTAGCTTTTAATTTTTCAAGAACTTTTCTTGAAATTTTTTTCAGAAGGAAAGGAAGTCGAATTACGGGGTATTGAAGGGAAGCCGGGAAGGATAATAAGCTCTAATGTCATGACAAATCTTCTAAAGAAATAACAACGAGGTGTAATTGCACAATTATGCTCACTAGAAGTTCCAACATCAAAATCATCTATTTCTGCAGATCTCCAACAAGTCTTGGACAATCATTCCAAGGTGTTGAAACTCCCAAAGGACTCCCACCTATTCGTGATCATGATCATGCTATTCATTTGATTCCAGGAAGTGTTCCTCCAAACATCAGGCCTTATAGATATCCTTATGTCCAAAAGAGCTAAATTGAACGTATGATTGCAGAAATGTTAGAGGCGGGTATAATTCAACCTAGTCAAAGTTCTTTCTCTGCTCTTGTAGTATTGGTACACAAGAAGGATGGATCATGGCGCATGTGTTCGGATTATAGGGAGCTCAATAAGCTCACCATTAAAGATAAATTTCCCATTCCTGTGATTGATGAATTATTGGATGAATTACATGGAGCATTTTATTTTACCAAGTTGGATCTTCGTTCAGGATATCATCAAATTAGAATGAAGACTGAAGATATTCCAAAAACAACATTTCGAACTCATGAGGGTCATTATGAATTTTTGGTCATGCCTTTTGGCCTTACCAATGCACCTTCTACATTTCAAGGCTTGATGAATTTCATTTTCAAACCCTTCCTTAAAAAATTTGAGCTAGTATTTTTTGATGATATACTAATCTACAGCAGGTCTTGGAAGGATCATGTTGAACATGTTGACAGGGTGCTCAAACTATTGCAGGAGAAAAAATTATATGCAAAAAAATCCAAATTTTTCTTTGGAGTACAAGAGGTGGAATATCTAGGTCATATTCTATCTCACGAGGGTGTTAAAGTAGACCCTAACAAAATTAAAGCCATTAAGGAATGGAAAGTCCCCACAACCATAAAGAAGTTGCAAGGATTTCTCGGGTTAACAGGGTATTATCGCAAGTTTGTTAAGAATTATGGGAGAATAGCAGCACCTCTAACAACATTATTGAAGAAAGATGCATTTTCATGGACCCCTGAAGCAACTAAGGCCTTTGAACATCTTAAAGAGGCAATGTGCCTAGCACCGGTCTTAGCTACGCCAGACTTCACAAAAACCTTTATTGTGGAATGTGATGCCTCAGGAAATGGAATTGGTGCAGTTTTAATGCAGGAAGGAAGACCCATTGCTTTTGAAAGTCGTCCAATTAAAGGAAAGTATTTACAGAAACCTATTTATGAGAAGGAAATGTTAGCAATACTACATGCACTAAAGAAATGGCGAAATTACCTAATGGGAAGACACTTCAAGGTAAAAACTGATAATGATAGTCTTAAACACTTTTTGGAACAAATACTATCTTCAGAAGAGAAACAAAAATGGGTCACAAAGATGTTGGGTTATGACTTTGAAATAATCTACAAAAATAGGAAGCTAAATGTTGTTGCAGATGCACTCTCAAGAAAGAATGAAGAGGTGAAAGCATTTCTTTGTGCCATTTCTATTATCCAACCAGATTGGATAACCAAAGAAAGAGATGAATGGAAGAAGGACGAAGAAGTGTGGACACTCATTCAAAAGTTGCAACAAGATCCTAGTACATCTGATACATTTAGTTGGAAAAATGATTCCTTACGGTACAAAGATCGCTTATATCTTTGTAAGAATTTCCAACTAAAACAAAAGATTCTTTTGGAATTTCACACTTATCCTTTAGGAGGACACTCAGGATTTTTAAAAACTTACCATAGGGTGAAGAAAGAATTTTTTTGGGATGGACTTAAATCTGATATTCAAAATTTTGTGGCGGAATGTTTGGTTTTCCAACAGAATAAAGTTGAGACAATTAAGACCCTGGGTCTTCTACAACCGTTATCCATTCCAAGTCAATGTTGGGAGGAGATTTCAATGGATTTTATCACAGGTTTACCTAAGTCTGAAGGAAAGAGCGGCATCATGGTGGTAGTTGATAGACTTACCAAGTGTGCACACTTTTTTGCATTATATCATCCATTTAAAGCAAGTACAGTTGCTACTACATTTATGGACACAATTCAAAAGCTACATGGAAACCCAAGGGTTATTGTGAGCAACAGAGATCCCATTTTTACTGGAAATTTTTGGATGGAGTTATTTTATTGTTTGGGTATTCAATTAGCTCATAGCTCATCTTATCATCCTCAATCCAATGGTCAAAATGAGATAGTAAATAAATGTTTGGAAGGATATCTTTGTTGTTTTGTATCTGATAAACAAACACAATGGGTCAAGTGGTTACCTCTCACAAAATGGTGGTATAACACTTCCTTCCATACTACAGCAAAATGACCCCATTTATGGCACTTTATGGATATCATCCACCATCCATCACATCATATTTAAGAGAAAATTCAAAGGTTCAAGCAGTGGAAGATCACATCGAGCATCAACAAGAAGTTCTCCAACTCTTAAATGATAACCTGAATTTGGCACAAAATCGAATGAAACAACAGGTAGATCAACATCGCAGTGAGAGAAGTTTTGATGTAGGAGACCATGTATTTTTAGGGCTACAACCATACAAACAAATGTCCCTCAAGCAAGATAAAAAGGATAATAAATTATCGCCAAAGTACTATGGTCCTTACAAGGTGTTGCAAAATATTGGTACTATGGCATACAAATTGGAGCTTCCTGCTTCTTCACGAGTGCATCCAGTTTTCCTTGTTTCATGCTTAAAGAAGGTTATAGGTGAAAATCTTCCAGTTCAAGCAATATTTCCAGAACTTGCTGAGGAAGGAAAAATCATATTGGAACCTGAAGCGGTCACATAAACAAGAACTCAACAGCTACGGAATCAATAAATTTCAGAGTATCTCATTAAGTGGAAGAACTTACCCACTGAATATTCTACATGGGAGAATGATAATTTTATACAGAAGCACCCAGAGCTACTCAAGCATTGAGGACAACACTTTTTTGAATGAGAGGGGCATGTTAGGTCCCTATATTATTAGTATAGTCCCTTATTTTGTTAGTGTAACCCCCTTATTGTTATTATTGTACCCCTGTAACCCCCATATTGTTATTATTGTGCCCTTAAATTATTATTGTTAAGTCAGCTAGGATTACATTGTGGCCCCATGAACTCCTATATATAGAAAGGAGGTTTTGTAATTTTAATCATCCAAGAATTGTTCATTTATGTAATGTATTGGAGGTTGCCCCCTCGAAGTGACTTATTTCTAAGGCGTTGATATCTCTTTTCTTCTATTTTTGGAGCTGGTTTCACAAAACAATATTGGATAATTTCTTTGTCATTTCCAATCAACAAGATATCATCCACATACAAGACCAAATAAATAACACGGTCACCAATTAATTTAAAGTAAACACAATGATCCTCCGTGCTTCTATTGAAGCCAAGTCCCCCTATATAGGCATCAAATTTATGATACCACATCCTTGGTGACTGTTTTAACCCATACAGTGACTTCTTTAACCTGCATACCAGTTCTTTCTTACCCTTGACCATAAATCCTTCAGGTTTATTCATGTAGATCTCCTCTTCCAGATCCCCATGAAGAAATGGTGTCTTCACATCCATCTGTTCTACCTCAAAATCAAATGCAGCAGCAACAGATAAAAGTAGTCTAATAGAAGTAACCTTGGCAACAGGAGAAAAAATATTACCAAAATCTATTCCCAACATCTAGGAATAACCTTTTGCTACTAATCGAGATTTATATTTCTCCACCTTGTCTTCTACATTCATCTTCTTCTTAAACACCCATTTTCTCCCGATGGGCTTCCTTCCAGCCGAAAACTCCACCAAATCCCATGCCTCATTTTTGTGCAAGGATGCCATTTCATCAACCATGGCCTCCTTCCAGTGTTATCCATCCTCTGAATCTACTGCCTCCCTGAAAGTTCTGGGGTGATCATTAGTTATAATTAAGGCAAAACAGAAAGAAAATGGACTATACCTTTCTGGTTTTCTTATTTCCCGAACTGATCTTCTCACAGCTGGAGTTTGTGGCTCTTCCTCTTATGAGTCTTCTTCTATTGTAGAGTTTGATTCATCCTCCTTTAGCTCAAACTCTATCTTCTCAGGTTCCTTTGGTAGGACTTCATGTTTAACAACATATTTCACCTCTCTAAACACCACATCTCGGCTGTACACAACCTTCCTTATTTCCGAGTTCCAAAGATTGTAACCCTTTAAACCATCATTATACCGAATAAAGATGCACCTTTCAGATTTATTATCCATCTTGGTCCTTTTCTCCTTTGGAACATGTACATATGCATCACATCCAAATAACCTCAGATGTGAAAGAGAGGGTTTCTTGCCAGTCCATACCTCATGTGGAGTCTTATCCTCCAATGCTGATGAAGGTGATCTCTTAATAAAGTAACATGCAGTCTCCACTACCTCTGCCCAGAATTCTTGTCCTAACCCGGTACCACTGAGCATGCTTCTTTCCTTTTCCATCAGCGTTTTGTTCATTGTTTCGACAACTCCGTTTTGCTAAGGTGTGTATGGAGTAGTATTCTGCCATTCTATACCACACTTCTTACAGAACTCTTCAAATTCATTCTTGCAGAACTCCCCACCATTATCTATCCTCAACACCTTTATCTTCTTCTCTGTCTGGTTTTCCACCAGAGCCTTAAATTATTTAAACCTGTCAAATAATTCAGGTTTCTCCCTTAAGAAATATATCCATGTATTCCTTGAGAATTAATCTATGAATGAAACATAGTACACAGACTTACCCAGTGATGGAATCGACATAGGTCCAAAAAAATCATTGTGAACAAGCTCTAATATCATGTTCGCCCTCTTAGCACCAGAAGGAAAACTCACTCGATTCTACTTCCCATATACACAATGTTCAAAAAACTTGAAATCCAGAGAGCTATTATACATACCTTCTACCATACCATTTCCATGCAGTATCTGAAGGCCCTTATCTCCAATATTTCCAGGCCTTTGATGCCATAGCATGGTCTTTTCTCCAGATACCATTAGGCTTTCCGCTGCGCTTTTGGGAACCACAGAATTGTTGCACCCATCAATAATAGTGTTGCCCTGAAGCTTATACAGATTTCCAATCTGAACTCCCCACATTAATACCAGTGCTCCCCGAACCATCTTACAGGTATCTTTCTCGAACACTATTTTTACACCTGCATCATCCATCTTGCTTACAAAAATCAGATTTATGGCCAATGCAGGAATGTGCAGAACACCAGGAAGTGTTCTAATCCTTCCACCTTGTAGCTTCAGCTTGAATTTTCCACATCCGATGATTCTATCCTTCCTAACATCACCTAAGATGACATCACCACCATAATATTTCTCATACTCATACAACCACTCCCTATGGGGAGTGAAGTGAAAGGATGCACCCGAGTCAATCAACCATGAATCATGATCTACATGTGTATTTGAAGAAGAAGCCAAATACACACCCCCACCTTCATCCGAGGTGGTTTTTGCCTCTATAAAAGAAGAATCATAAAATCCCTTTCCTTTCTCAGGAGCTTTAGATCTGCAGTCCTTTTTGTAGTGCCCTTCCTTTCCGCATTTCCAGCACACCTTTACAAACTTTCCAGGATATTTAGAACTCCCTCTAGATTTATATCTCCCACTCGAAACCTTATTCGTGTTTCTGTTCTGGGACCTTCATCGTACATATAAGGCATCTCCATTCTGACCATCCATATTTCTCCGTCTCATTTCCTCCGACAGCGAGGCTGAGATAATTTCATCAAAATTCAAGGTAGTTGTATTGCTACCTATTGCAATAACCAGTATGTCCCACGAATTTGGTAGAGAACACAACAAACTGATGCACTTATCTTCATCTGATATTTTAATATCAATAGATGATAACTGGCTTACCATAGTATTGAAGGAATTCAGATGCTTTTTCATTGAATCTCCATCCTTCATCCTCAGGTTATATATCTTTTTCCGCAGGAACAATTTATTCACCAGAGACTTAGATTGGTACAAAATCCCTAGCTTTTCCCACAAGGTATTCGTCATAGCTTCCCCAGATACATTCAAAAATACTGAATCTCAGACACACAACCGTATTGTGCTCTTTGCCTTCCGATCCAGTTTCTTCCATTCTTCATCTGACATTGTCGTTGGTTTAGTACCTGGATCTACCATGATCCACTGATCTTTATCCACTAGTAGATCCTCCATCTTGAGCTTCCACTACTCAAAAATCTGACCATTAAATTTCTTGATCTCTATTTTCCCATCGCTCGCCATCTTCTTTCACCACAAGAATCGATCCCGCAGATCTCCCATTGAATAGGGTCTACCTCAGGCCCAAGAAAAAAACCCCTCAACACCAAAGGCATCCCCTTGAAGTTGAAATAGCTCTGATACCAAATGTAGGTTTTAACCCTGTATAGAAATTATCTACAAACGAATCTTAAAAATAGAAAATAAACAATAGCGAGAGCATAAAACATAAAATACATATACACAGAGATTTTCCCTTGGATCCCAAATCGGGACGACTAGCTTGATTTTTCATTATATTCCTTTTAGTGTTACAACACATATATATACATGTCGAAGCATACATAAACCCCAATCCATTAACCTTGGATTAGAACATAACCGTAGTTCCCTTGACCGGATCTACAAATACCAGGGGTCGAAAACCATCATGCCCCAAAACTATGTGCAAAACCATGCACAAAAACATGGGCGGGTCCGCGCGTGACTAGTCATGAAAAAAATATAACACATACCCAAAAAAGAAGCTCTTGCTTCTCCTCCTTCATGGAAATCAACTGCTCTTGAAGTATAGTGTTCTCCTTCCTATCTGCAACCAACTCTTGCACCATATCTCTCATGATGTAGAGCTTCTACAACAAATCTTCATCAAAGAGTTTTTCTAAGGAAGATTGATTAGAAACCGTGCTTGATGAAGCTGCCATCACACTTGTAATGCATAAAAAGCTTCCTTGGTTTGTTTTGAGAGTTGAGTCCTCAATATTTACCTTCTCCTTACACACATAAACTTGCACATAGTTAAATTCTCCTTGCACAAATGAAAAATGAATAGCTAATTCTCTAGCTAACCTTGGCAAACAATCTCAGGGCTATAATGAGCTAAACTATGCTCTGATACCAACTTGATTTGAATATGGGAAAACTAGTTTTGTTGTGCTAGCTCCCTCATAAGTATTAAATAAATGTGTTTAGTATCGTCTCAAATTAGCCAGTTATGTGAGGGTTTATGTGTCAAGTTTTGCGCTTTTTTATGAGCAATTCATGAGTTAATTAGTTGTTAAAAACACATGTACAACAAGTAAATTGTAGAGAAATAACACAGGAAACACATTACACAATAGTTGATAACGAAGTTCACCCCTCCTGGACTACATCTCCATGGACCTCCTTCAATGGCTTGGCCCTCTTTGGATTAATGGTAAATTATCTGATTACATGCACCTCTAATGCTCTAGTGGCTTTGCAACCTACTCCATTGGATTCAAAAGACCCAAAAACATTGAAATAGACTCTTCAAGCTCTGAAAATGGTCTTCAAGTGAACTAGGCATGGCCTCCTCTCTTGGTGGCCCTGGCTTCTTTAATCTTCAAAGTGGAAAAAACACTTACAAAAGTGCTCCTCTACCTATATAACCTACACCAACATTCTTAGAGCATCCAAATCATCTAGGAATGACTCTTTCTGAGCCAAAATTGGTCGAAAAATGCTCCAGTTACACCTCATTCAATTCTGGCCTACGAAACCACTCCAAATTTGGAGAGAACTCTAGTTAGCACCGCCAAATTTGGAAGTGGCACCGAAATTGGGGGCTCCGCCAGTTTTTCCGCCAAAATCAGAGTGGTTTAATTAAATGTTAAACATGGGTTAACTTGTAACTTAGCGCGCTAAGCATGATTACAAAATCCGCATTTAATAAAATAGGATTAGCGCTTAATACATGGTTTAAGGGTTACATAACCCAGGCTTAAAGTCTAAATCCACACACTTAGCAATAAGTGCTCCACCATAGGTCATAGGCCACTGTTCTTGTTCATATGAAACTGTGTTTCATTCCATTCTAAATGATATAACTCAATAGAATCAAACTTTTGAATTGTTTCTCTTATTCTTTGGTCTAGAGATAGCCAATAATGATCTATTAATTATTTTCTTTTATCCAAAATTTGATGAATACCTTTTTCAATGGCTAGATTTAAGCCAAACCATAGATTTAAATCTTCAACCTGATTATTAGTTTCTATACCCAAACTGCATGCATGTTTGATCTTTATTTTTTCATCGGGGCAATAAATTACCCCTCTCACTCCTTCCTCCCTTAGATTTCCTTTCGACGCTACATCAAAAAATAATTGATATTTCCCCAAAGATATTTTCCAACTCCTAAAATGATTACCTTCAAGTATTATAGAATATTGTGGAGGAGACACTTGATGCTTGGATCTGTCGTCAAGTATACTGTTTTTAAGTGAATGAGTCCACTCCCTTTATTCAAGAAGAATATTTTCCATTTATGTAGAATCGAAACCTTTTGAAGAAATATTTTCAAAAAGAAACTAAGTTGCTTTTAAGGCTCATGAAGTCATATTAGGGAAGGATCTCTGAAAAATAGCTTGATTGCATGAAATCCATATGGACCAGCATAAAAAATTAGACAAATCTACCCAAATTCGCATAATAACAGAGTCATTCTTCCTTTCCCAAGGATATTGAAGCCTCCATTTGTCAAACATATCCTCCCATGACTGAGGAATATGTTGAATGATTTTGATAGGAATGATTGTAAGGTTATAGACTGCAAGTGAGAAGGGGCATTTCAGGAAGACGTGTTGGATAGATTTCTCAACTTCTTTACACAAGAAAACTATTGATGGACCTCGGATGGCTATTTTTTTCAAGTTATCCGTTGTTAGAATATTTCCATGGACTAATTTCCAACAAAAGGTATTGAACTTGGGGAGGTAGTCTTTAGAACATATATTACTCCATATTTTTTCCAAAGGTGGATGAGGGATATTAGCTAATAAAGTTTCATATCCTTATTTCACCGTATAATAATTTTTCTTTCCCCCTATCCAAATTCTGAGATCTTGTTTATTGGTCACTATCGATGCAAATCCTTTCAGATATTTTGTGAGATCCTTACATTGAGAATAGAGGCAATTCAATAGACTTATACATTTACACGCTTTCCAGAAGCCTCCCAAGTCCCATTCGTTAATATCACCCAACCTATGTTTTCCATTATCTTCCAACGAGGATGCTAGATCACTGCAATAGATGCCATTTCAGATGATAATATTTATTTAATCAAGAATAATTTCCCTGCCACATTTAGCCATTGGGATCCCCATGAAATATTATATTCACTATTTTCTAAATAATTGGTTCCCAATCGAGCGTTGTGGTCAGACCCATGGATATTGGTACACCTAGATAATAAAATGAGGACTAATTTCTTACCATTGGAAATCCGAAGATTCGAGAGATGTCCTGAAGGACTGACTCAGAGAAATTACACCCATTGAGATGACTCTTTTTCTTATTAACATTCCCATCGGATAAGAGAATATACTTATCTAAAAATATTTTGAACCTTCTGGCTATTGTCCTCGATGCTCCCCAAATCAAAAGAGTATTATCCATAAATTGAGAGTGATTAATTTCTTTGACATTTATGGCTATACTCAACTCTAGAAGGCTTCCTTCTACTCTTACTGCTTCCAAATTTTTGATTAGGCTCTTTTCCATGATAATGTATAGGAGGGCGGGGGAAGAGGACACCCCTTCCTCAAACATATCGAATCTTTGAAGAAGAGGGCAGGACTTCCATTTACAAGAGGTGGTCTCCATGGAGCACTAATGCAAGCCTTGATCCATTGAATAAATTCTGTGTAGAATCCCTATTTTTCTAGAATTAGGAAGAGAAAGGAATAATTTACCCTATCAAAGGCATTAGCCATATGAATTTTAATAACCATCCCTACCTCTCCAGCCTCTTTACTTGAATGAATTTATTCCTACACTAAGGTAATTTTATCCATAATGTTCCTCCGCTGCATGAAGTTACCCTAATTCTATGCTATAAAGGAAGGGAGAAGTTTCTTTAAACGATTTTTCATCACTTTTTTTAGTATCTTATAAGCCACATTAGAAAGAGATATAGGGAAAATCTTGTAAAATTAATCGGGTTAAATTCTTTAGGAATAAGAGCAAGAAAGGAGGAATCAACTCTCCATCTAAAATTCTTTTTAATTTTGGATAAATTTATCATTCACAAGAGATATTTTTTGATGAGAGGCTAGAAAGATCTACGAAAATTGATTTAAAATCCATCTGGATGAGACACATTTTCTGGATCTAATTCCCATTTTACTGCCTAACTTCTTCTTCTTCAATAGGTTTTATAATATCCTCATTCTCCCCTGGAGATATTGTAGGAGCTAAGGACCAAAGATAATCATTTTCTTCATTCAAAGAAACTTCCTCAACATAATAAATAGATTTGAAATTATTATAGGCCTTCAGTTTGATTTCCTTTAAAGAGGTAAATCTAGGCCTCCCATTTGATATTATTTCTTTGACATGATTCCTAGATTCTCGAGATTTGGCTTGTTTATGGAAAAATGAGGTATTATGGTTTCCTTCATTCAGTCATAGGCTTCTATAATTTGCTCACCAGAGTTCCTCCTCCTTCCTATTTGTTGTGAATATATTCCTAGTTAAGTCCCTTTATTTTTTCAAGTGACCCTCCTCCACTAATGTTACCTCCATTATTCTGTGATGCTCCTCTAGTAGGCCGACTATTTTTTTTTAAATTTCCCCAAAGGCTTAAAAGTGACTTTCAAATAGTTCCTCAAATCTCATTTGATAGATCACATTTTACTTTCCCATACATAGGCAGGAGAATCTTTGACAACAATACCCCATGCTTGTTTTATTAAGTCTACCACCCCCTCCTCCTAAATCCATCTTGTATTGAATTTAAATGGAACTGGGCCCATATTTTCATTTTTTCCAACTGAAGTGTAATTAGTCTATGATATGATTCCCCCTATGCTCTAGTAAAAGAAGAACGGTCTAACCCTTTTAATATCCAAATACTGTGCACTAGGAATCAATCCATTTTGGCTGCTATATGATTGCTTCCTATTTTTTGGTTGGTCCATGTATATTTTCCTTTTTTTAGAGCTACCTCAAACAGATCCCATCCATAAATAACATCCTCCAGGTGCTCTCTGAATGGATCCCGAACTATATTCCCTCCTTTCTTTTCAGATAAATTCAGGGTTACATTAAAAACTCCCCCAATCATCACGTTTTGATGAATATCCTTGTCTTTGATTACTTCCAAAGAATCCCATAATTCCACTTTCTCACTGTATATGACAAGAGCATATACATTTATTATGGGGATTCCTTCTCTTGTCTCCTTATGTTCTATAAGAATCACTATCAAATTGTGTGCGTTAAAGTTGTCGATGTAAACAAAATGATTCATTGAATAGAAGGTGCACAAACCCCCTAACACCCCTCATTAACTCTGATAAACTCCTAATGATGCAGGTCAAATACGCACATGTTTGCAACTTAATCATTAAATCACACACATAGACTAGATCCAAAAACCACACAATATGTACACTCATAAAAACTCAAAAATAATTTATTAAAGACAAAATATTTATAGGAGAACTTGTCATTATTCACTCTCACACTTACTTCTACATCCATATGTTCCTCATGGGCTCACCTCAATTTATAAAAATGGATTAGAACCCAAGGTAGGTTATAAATCCATAAACCACTCCCAAAATATCTCTCCTAATCCATAACATATCTCATTTAATCCCTTATCCCTATTTAAGAGCTAACTAATCCATTATCCTCTCAAACCTTCCACAATCCTCTTGAAACTTCTCCTGTTTACAATAATCCTCATTCTCTCCTAAAAAATATAGGAAAAATGCATTAATTAACTAAATCCTAACTTTAGAAACTCACTCATCTAGTAAACAATTGACCTAGGTTAGATGCACCTGCATCAGACTCCCCACGTAAAAGAAAATCATGGTCTCCTAACCATCATTTATGATAAAATCCTCTCGGATCCCAAACTTTCACTTGCAGTAAATAAGTTGCTCTGTCATGTTGTTGATGTTCTATGGTTGTCCTTTTCTGGTTTCCAGGCTTCCAAACTTTATGTTGTAGTTTTCCTCCCACTTTGTTGATGTAATATTGCTCAGTTATGAACATATTCTGAGATTATTTCAACATTATCTTCTTCATCTTTTTAATTTCAATATCTAACTTTTCTTCTTGATGGTGTGAAATATTGTTCCTTTGTTGAACTTGGTTGTCCATCTCTACGCTTCTGTTGTGCCAGATTTTTTGATTTGAAGGTATGTTGTAATCTATCATGATTTCCTTTGGCTTCATATTGTCAAAACATTCTTCTAGTAATTTTAATTTTGCTTCAATATCTCTCATGTTGACATATGACCCATTTATTCGATGAT
Organism: Pinus albicaulis; assembly: GCA_034641835.2. NCBI lineage: Eukaryota > Viridiplantae > Streptophyta > Pinopsida > Pinales > Pinaceae > Pinus > Pinus albicaulis. The sequence continues at coordinate 254,884,393 of CM076571.1, forward strand.
CATTTTCTATTTCATCAACATCTCTTGCATCCACAAACCAATTGTCAGATTTAAAAAAAATAAGGTTCAAAAGATGATAATGTATGCAAGTCTCCATGTTGATCTTTCAAACATTCTGTAGAACCATCTATGGGGATCGAACCCACGTCCACATCATCATCATCGTCATCACCAAGCAATGATCCTTGCTCTGGTTCACAAATGTATACTTTTTCTGCAATTTCTCAACTTCTAAAACTTTCAGTTTGCACTTCTGTCTTCTTTCCATCAACTGTTTAATTGGCCATTTAAATATTCTTTTTATTATCCATCCATGTCTTTGTCTTTTTAATAGCTCCATTAATATGTAAAGTCATTTCTTCAATTCCACGATCTCTTCCTCTTCATTAACAATGCTAACTACTATGTTATTTTTGTGACTTTTATCTCGATCCATCTTCATCTTCTATTGTGAATTTCACCTTGTTCACTATAACCTGCAACTGAATCACTTTACCAAGTTATCTTCTCTAAACTTGGCCAATGGTTCACTTCAAATGGTTTTTAGAATCACCAGACTTTCGAGTGTCGGGATCCGCTGAACATGCACCCAATTACATTCAAAATTTTGACTTGAACTTTGACTCTTTAACACCATAATTTGACATCAAATATTCATTAATGGACTTTGGGTGTTAGGTATAACTGAAAATGCACCATTTTATAAATTATTTCTCAAAATTTATGGACATTTGACCATCTCCACTTGGCTTGACAAATTCACTAGACCAATTGACACCAATAAATACCATGACTTGAATTTTTACAATGAAAGACCCTCTCACTTCAACTCAAATTATGGAAGGTCCTATTTTCATTTGAACACTCATAACCTCCCTTGGCTTTTACGATTATGACCTTTGTCAAAATTTGCCTTCACTACAATAATTACAATGGTGAATTTTGACTCTAACTAAAGTTGACTGTAAAATTGTCAAAGCCAAGAAAAAGTGCATCCTTCGGAAGAGAATATCGTTGATCGACAGAGGTCATGATATCTTGAGTTTCGAGTTTTCCTTCAACTACAAACCAATACAGTGCCCAAAAAAACTTTGATATATTTTTGTAACCCCTTAATAGTGTTGATAACCATTTCTTACTACGTAGATATAGAATTAAAATTAGAAATTTCTTGATAGATATTATTGATTGCTAGATATACTTACAGGTATACACATATGTTCTCCACACACAAAAAAAACGAGTTTCCACAAAATTCAACTTTTCACGCCTCCATTTAATGAATTTCTTGAAACTTCCAACTGCTACAAGTTTGAGCAGTTCCCTATCTCCGATGGAATGGATCCCTAGAAGAAAATATGAAAGAAGAATAGGATTTCGAGTCTTTTCAACATCCCCACTTCTAGAGATATTCTCCTCTTAAATCATGTCACTAATGAGACTGAAAGTGAAGCCATGGGAATTTAATTAGTTGGCCATATGGTTATCCATTTGAATCTGCACGCAGGACATCTTGTAACAATTAAAAAATTTGCACTATCCACACACAACTCGTAGGTTTAAGCTCAATGAAAAGCATGTATATGGCACAGGCAACCCGATAATTTAATATGATATAATCACTAATGGGCTCTCCTCCATGGATAAGAAAGACAAATATTTGAAGGAATCTTTATTTTCATCGATCAAACTACTGCACGCTACTCCACTAAACAACTATAACCCAATGAACCAACAAAGAGAAAATATATAATCAAATAAAACTCTATGCTTCCACTTCTCGACTTCGACTCTACAACTATTGGCTTCAGTCAATGCTCGAGCAAGGTATTCTCAACATCCAGTATTGTAAAGAACTCACATTTATTTATCTCACTATAGGTTTCACCATTTTGAGGTTATTTCATTCATGAGGGAAGTTCTGAATTCTCAGTCAAACTCACAAATCTTCGTATCAGGTCCACAACCTCAACCTCGCACCCATTATCAAATCAATTCCATCAAAGTCGAGGTTAACCTCGACCACAAAGGCATTCTTCTTATCCAAAACCTTAGATCAAGGTTATGATATATCAACCTTCATCATTGATACCAAAAATTTGAAGCAGGTCAAATAACTATAGGTCTGCAACTTAATCATAAGAACAAGTACATAAACTAGACCAAAAACCACACAATATGTATGCTCATAAAAACTCAAAAATAATTTATTAAAGACATAAAATATTTACAGGATAACTTCTCATTCCTCACTCTCACACTTACTTCTACATCCATACATGCCTCATGGGCTCACCTCAATTTATACAAAGGGATTAGAACCCAAGGCGGGTTCTAGATCCCTAAACTAGCTCCCTAAATATCTCTCCTAATCCATAAAATCTCTCATTAAATCCCTTATACCTAGTTAAGATCTAACTAATCCATTATCCTCTCAAACCTTCTAGAATCCTCTTGAATCTTCTCCTATTTACAATAATCCTCATTCTCTCCTAAAAACTATAGGAAAAATTCATTAATTAATTAAATCCTAAATTTAAAAAATCACTCATCTAGTAAAAAATTGACCTAGGTTAGATGCACCTACATCACCTATACTTCCTTTACACTTCACTTCTACTATTTTTATTGCCTCATTCTCTTCCAACTTTATTTCCTAGACAAGAAGAATCCACATATTCTATTTTTTGATTAGACCTTTTAGTGCTAGGGATTTTACGAGTCTCCCCAAGCCCCTTATATTCCATTATAGAACTTTCCTTTGGAAATGGGATTCTAGGACCCTCCTCCCTCCAATCCATTTTATCCTTTACTCCCTTTTGATTTGAATATCTCTGATAAGACTGTTTGCTACCAAACTTCTTGTTCTTCTCTACTTTTTTTCATGGACAACTTTTCTTTGAGGTCGACCTGATTTTTTTCTTATAATTTTTAGTTTCTTGACTGCAACCCTTATCTACCCAAACCAAATTCTAAGATATACGTCGTGTTACCACTCTTGCTATTTCGTCTACTACACTTTCACTAGGGGATTTTGTATTTTGAGGATGGTAGGAGCTTGGAGTCCCCTTTATGGAGTCGTATCTAGGTGGATCCTGTTAGCCACCCATAAATTCTGTCATATCAGGTGGTGGCTAAATGATGTTGGATAGCCTTCAAGAAACAATTTCATTGCTAAAATTGCTGATGCTTAAAGTCTTTTGATAATATCCTATCATTTGGATAATCGTCACTGCTTTTCCCAATTTCAACTCAGAAATTATGTTGTCATTACATGAAGAAAAACTACTGCAAGTGCCATTTTCCTCTTTCTCCCTTCTTCCAAAACTGACCTCATCTTTTCTTTCTTTTCCCATTGAAAACCCTCATTTTCATGTTTTTCCCCTTTCCCTTCATTAAAACCCCCTTGATAAGGTTTAAGAATCTTTCTTAGCCTTACCGAAAACCCCAAAACCCCTTGAAAACCATTAAAAATCCATAAAAATACATTGTTTATGACTTAAGCCCCTTGGGCTAAGTATTTAACCCTCCCTTCCATACGTCTTGGTGCTGGAACCGAGCGTGTGCCCTTCGAGCGCTTATCACGTTGTCCAAATGTGATTAGCCCCTCCTCTTTAGCCCCCGATCATATGACTCTCCATATAACCCATGGACCCACAGTCGGGCGCCAAGCCACATTGTAATTTAATATTTTAAACCTTCGGTTATATTAAAATTGTCGTTTTTTTTATATTATAATTTTTCCTCCGGTGCAAAGGTTCAAATCAATCTCCACCATCGATCTGATCTGCAGATCGACGGTACGTTTTCCATCACCCCGGTGGTCCCTGCCATCCACTCATCGTTTCAAAACCACGCGGTATCCATCGCACCACTTTTGAGCGCGAGGCGGTTTTATCCATTTGCAGCGATTCCATACGTTGGCTGACACGTGTCTTTGGAACTATTCACAAAACTGTCGTCCATCGCACGTTAAAGATCGGACATGGACCCGGCGCGATATTCACATCCACCGTCCGATCTGAGGCCACCCATCGGACGGCGATCGCTCACTAAAGAAGCCCGATAGTTAACCAGGCTACGGTGCGGCATTCAAAAGATCTCCACCGTCAATCTGATCTGCAGATCGACGACCTACATTCCATCGGCCTGATTCCCCTGCTTTGACTTTTCATCTCTGCTCCCGACTGTCGATCTCTGCACGATCGACGGCTCCAATTCAAATTCCTTTTTCGCTCTCCTCCAACTTATTTTGATCAATCTTGACCATTGGATGATGCCATCCAACAGCCACGCTCCCCCCCACATTTCCTCTGAAGAAATATAACCTAAACATGCAGGATTTTCTAATCTTTTCATATTTTGCAGGGTTCAAAGGTTTTTCGACTATGTCTAAAGGAAATTCGAAGGTAGAGGGTGACGATCCTCCCACCTTCGTTTTGTTAAAATAAAACACTTGCAGGTGTTAAAACCACGTTTCATCAATAATCCATGAAGCATTGATGCTACATAACCCCTGCATAGCCCTGCACACCAGTAAAGCACAGTCATAAAGGTTTATCAGTCGGAAAGCCTCCACCACCACAGCTGAGGAAAATTGATTCCTCCCAACTACCGAAATGCCATATGGGCCTCAAAGTATTCAATCCAAGGCCGAAGTTATTGATCAAGACCAAATATCTTCCTCACAACGCAGCCAAAGGATAAATTCTGCCGATAAACTAATCACAAAATATCATCAGAGTAACTTCGGCATCACACAGTACCTCAAAGGTCAACAAAAGCTCCCACCTAGCTTAAATCTTAAATGTAGAACATTAATATAGACAAACACCTGTAAACTTGTCCATTAAGCCTCTCAAAGGCTGAGAAGTCATTATGTCTGTATTAATTGTCTTGGGAGATATTTTTATCAGATCTCACCTCCTCATCCTTCTATAAATACTTCAGCAGAAGATGATGAATTGTTGGTTGATCACTAGTTGTAATATTGGAACTCTCTGAAATAATACATAATCTGGTGAATTTGAAGAAGAAATTGAAGTCTTGGATGTCCTGATGATGTTGTTGCATGTTTTCTCTTGAGAAGGCTCTATCATTGGATCCATGAGCTCGGCTGTTGGCGAAGTATTCTAAATTGTTTAATGTTTTCTCCTGTTTTCATTTTGTTCCATAATTTCTTACTACATTAGGTTGAAAGTTTTAGGCTAAGAAATGACTCCTGGAAGCACCTTAGACCTGTTCATCCTTCACCGTTTTATGTTTTCTTCTGCTGAAGTATTTTAGAGTCTTTAACCTCTCTCTTCAGTCTTCATGCTTGTTTATTTCCTTAATAGTTTGAATAGTTGGTTTCAGCATGATTTATGGTTCTCCCTGCTTGTCTGCTGCCACTTTAAAACTGTTATTGAAGTCTCCCTTTGAATTTTTTTGTTTACAGTGAGTCAAGGAGGTATGTTCTGATCTTTCCCTTTGTCCTTACTTAAACAGTTATCTCAAAGGTCTTTATAGTTGTAATCATATATGTGTTAGGTGTTCCCTCTTCTATGACTGCAGTTATCAGTGAATCTTTTATGTTTTCTAAGTCATTTGAAATAAAATATTTGAGGAAATAGGGTGTTCCCCAAATCTTAGATTTCATTTTAAAATTTGTTTTGAAATCATTGTTTGCTTAAAGGTGTGATTTGTAGAATTCATGGTTAGCCCTGTCTATCAAAAAGCTCTTTATTGTTCAAATTGTGTTTTCAAATTCTCGTTATTGAGAATTAAACTTCTCTTTCCAAATCATTGTTGTCCATCTCATTCCAAAAACCAAAGGATCCTGTGGCCAAGTAGATTTTCCCTCTGATATCCCATATCCATTGATAAGTTTGTTATGACCTCTTCTTGACTCCATTACCCAATGAACCAGATTTTTCCCCATTCTATATATATTTCCTAGGCCTTTCATGTTCTGTTGTATCAATCCAACCAAACAAACAAACAAACACTTGCACTTAACAACTAGTCTAAAACCAATACTCAAAGCACACAAGATAAACCTTTGCAAACAAACATTTGAGAGATCCCTCTCTGAGAACAAGAGGACTATACCCTATAACTCTAAAGATTGGTTCTGATGTTTCCTTGTCTTTTGATTTTCCAAACTATCAAAACACAGGACACCAACATAATGGCGATCACAGTGGGACCACTGAGTTCATAGTTGCCTATCAAACTCTTATAAACTCATTAGTCTTTCAAACAACCATAGAAACTCAGAAAAACCTAAAAATATTCAGTTTGGCTTCATAATAAACATGGTGGTGGAACCATAAAACATTTTACCTTTACAAAAGCTAAAAATTTTCCACCTGGTGATTCCACTGGCCTCCAAAAGGCCTATTACCCTTCCAGCCCTTGTAGACTCCCTTGGGAATGCATTGAGAAAACCCAATCATGATTTTGGTGGACATCAAATTTCAACATCTTCCACCTGGCGACTCCACAAATCCAAAAGACCTAATAACTCCACTAGTAAAGGACTCTGAACTGGTTAAAAAGATATAGTGACCTCTTATTATAAACATGGATCCAAGTATGGATAGAGAAGCTAAACTAAACACATTATTGGACCTAATTGGGAAAATAGTGTACATACTTGATAAAAGATTGGATAGGCATGAGGTTGATACTGATGTTGATTATCTAGAGCAACCTATGTTTTTTCCAGACCAAATACAAACTCAACCATTACAAGACCTAGACAATGAGCAATATGTAGATGATGATCAAGACTTTATAGAAGAAGGTGAGAAAGACTATAGGAAAAACAATAAAGAAAAATTGCTGGTCATGATGGAAAAAATGGTGTATATGCTTGGGAAAATAATTGAATGGAATGAGGCTAATTTGAATATTGATGATCTAGAGCAGCTCATGCTCCTTTCAAATCAAGAACAAACCCAAACACTACAAGATATGTATGATGAACAAGATTACAAAGAAAGCAATGAAAAAGGTTGTCGGGAAATTCCTTATTATCTACCTATATCTTGTACCATGCTATTAAGAGAACTTCATGACCAGATTGCAAAAACTAATAGCAAGCAGTGCCTTGAGGAAAACATAAGCCATTTTGAACCCACAAAATCTGAAATAGGAGAAGAGACAACACAACCAGAGTCTATGCCTTTATTTCATGACTCATTTCAGATTATTAAAGAAGAATGGCATCCTGAAAATATGATTGAAACAACTCATGAACCTTATAGTCAAAGTGACTTCCACGAAAATCATGAGGAGTTGTTTGAAATCGAGATATATCAGGAAAAGGAAGAGAATCCTCAAAATTCCCTTGCAAACACAAGTAATGATTCCCTAGAAGAGGCTCAAGAAGACATCCAGCCTCAAAACCAGTTAACACAAGAGGGAGAGGAATGTTGTTCTTCTGTCCAAAGCAAAGAGAAAATTCCTCCTCTTTTTACAAAGGAAGAAATTGATCAGATATTAAATAAACAGTCGGCCCTAAATTCTTTATTAGAACAAAACACTTCTGCTCATTTACCTACTAAATCTTGTTGTCTTGAAACAGAAAATAAACTTGTAGAAAAGCTCAAAGAGGAACAAATTGATAACCCAATATGTTTGATTGGTGAAATTGTGTATACTAATGATTTTTCAACTTCTGATCAACCTGATGATCAGAAACTAATCATGCAGGGCAACTGCTCCAAACAGAAACTAATCATGCAAGGCAACCAGCAGTGGATTGGGGTCATGAAATTCATTATCATCAGCTTGAAAGCAGCCATCAGCCCATCCAATTCATCAGAAACATCTTTCACATAATTGGGAGTCATCAATCTACTAGTTGTAATGTCGAGGTTGAGAAGAAAGAGAAATTTCTTGAGCAGGGTGCATATAAGGAGCCTCCTACTGAAAAGGTTGAGGTAATAAGAGATACCCCTGCTCAAGAACATGATGATATCTTCACAAAGCACGGTCCACTGAATCATAGCATACCAGGACTACAAGAGGACAACACTGCAATATATGATGAATCCTCTAGTTCAGATAATAATGAAGATAAGGAAGTTTTTCTTTCTCATAAGAATCTGTGCCTTAATCCACTGGAGAAAAAAGAGACAATCCTAGTTGAAACACATCTTCCAAAGACTCTTAACCAGGCACTATTTCAAGATCCCTATGCTCACTTCTTGAAGGCATTTGAAGAAGGGATCAAGGTCATTAGGAGTAGTGTATTACCAAAAGCAAGAAGATTATTTAGCACTACTGCTAAAAAACAAAAGGAATGGGAGTGGCCCTGTTTTTCCAGCCTGCCCAAGAGGATGAAGAAGGACCAATCATGAGATCATTTACTGGATTGGTTGTACTGGAAAAGAGATTTCATTAGCTAAAACATGTAAATATTCCAAGTTAGAATAGGTTCGATAGGAATGTCAATAAAGCTCAGCCTTTGAGCATTTAGTTAGTTGTTGATTTTTGTCCTGAAAGAAAAAGAAAAATACAAAAAAACAATAAAAAGAGAAAAGAGGGCAGATTGTAAAACAAGAAAGGTATAGCCCCATGCCAAAAAAGAGAAACAAATCTGAAAGTGTGCAAGCTCAAATGCCACTCCTAAAACACACTTCTAGTTATTCAAACGACTTAATCTTGACTAACTAGCTCTAAATTTTCTGCTGACAGGATAGTGAATTCGATTTGCCAAATTCTTTAATCTTGGTTTATCAGTAGATAGTTTAGGATAGAAATTAAAGGTTCAAACATGCTCAAAATATGAACATGAGTTTCCAAAGGGAAAATGACTCAAAATCTGTTTCAAATTTTGAGTCAAAGGATGCAAAAAATCTGGTCCCAATCAATTTAAAAATCTGAACCAGTTGATCAAGGAAAGAATAGCTCAAACAAAGGTCAAAATAGAGCTAGAGAAAGAGAAGACGGTGCTTAAACTTTCAAACCTTGTGCCTTCTCCTTTTTTGTTTTAATTTTATGCAAAATAAATGTCTATGTGCAGCTTGTTTTTATGCCATAGGTCACAACAAGTCAAACAGCTTAATCTTGACTTAACTGTTTTTAAATTTATGTTGTAGGAATATAGAGAATAAAAATCTGTTGGACAGTTTAATCCCAACAGATAGTAGATTAGGTAGAGAATCATATGGACTCAACTGTTTAATCTAAGTCCATGGAGAAATAAGGAGTAGAAATAGATTAGATTTCCTGCTTTCAAAAGAATAAAATTTTGAAAGAGAGTTTGCCAATCCAAGTGCAGTATGATGAAGAAAAAATGTTAGATCTGTAGGATTGGGTAGGTAAACAGGTTGTATTGATGAAGTTCCATTGTTAATCCATGAATGCTAATATGTTTCAGAGCAAAAGAAGATCATCCACAGAAAGGAAGGCAACCCAATGGATGAGGCAACTGATCAGCCTCCCAGAGAATGCAAGTCTGAAATTCTTGATGCCTTCAAAAAAGGCACCATCCCCAAGTGGAGCCACTGTTAGCCACCCATAAATTCTGTCATATCAGGTGGTGGCTAAATGATGTTGGATAGCCTTAAAGAAACAATTTCATTGCTAAAATTGTTGATGCTTAAAGTCTTTTGATAATATCATATCCTTTGGATAATCGTCACTACTTTTCCCCTTTTCAACTCAGAAATTCTGTTGTCATTACATGAAGAAAAATTGTTGCAAGAACCATTTTCCTCTTTCTCCCTTCTTCCAAAAATGACCTCATCTTTGCTTTCTTTTCCCATGAAAAACCCTCATTTTCATGTTTTTCCCCTTTCCCTTCATTAAAACCCCCTTGATAAGGTTTAATAATCTTAGCCTTACCGAAAACCCCAAAACCCCTTGAAAACCATTAAAAATCCATAAAAATACATTGTTTATGACTTAAGCCCCTTGGGCTAAGTCTTTAACCCTCCCTTCCATACGTATTGGTGTTGGAACCGAGCGCCAGCCCTCCGAGCGCTTATCTCGTTGTCCAAATGCGATTAGCCCCTCCTCTTTAGCCCTCGGTCATATGAATCTCCATATAACCCATGGTCCCGCAGTCGGGCGCCAAGCCACATTGTAATTTAATATTTTAAACCTTCGGTTATATTAAAATTTCCGTTTTTGTTATATTATAATTTTTTCGCCGGTGCAAAGGTTCAAATCAATCTCCACCGTCGATTTGATCTTCAAATCGACGGTGCGCTGTCCATCACCCCGGTGGTCCCCGCCATCCACTCACCGTCTCAAAACCACGTGGTATCCATCGCACCGCTTTTGAGCACGAGGCGGTTTTTTCCATTTCGCAGCGATTCCATACGTTGGCCAACACGTGTCTTGGGCACTATTCACAAAACCGCCGTCCATCACCTGTTAAAGATCGAACGTGGACCCGATGCGATATTCACATCCACCATCCGATCTGAGGCCGCCCATCGGACAGCGATCACTCACTAAAGAAGCCCGATAGTTAACCAGGCTACGGCGCGGCATTCAAAAGATCTTCGCCGTCGATCTGATTTGCAGATCGACGACCTACATTCCATCGCCCTGATTCCCCCACTTTGAATTTTCATCTCTGCTCCCGACTGTCGATCTCTGCGCGATCGACGGCTCCAATTCAAATTCCTTTTTTGCTCTCCTTCGACTTATTTTGATCAATCTTGACCGTTGGATGATGCCATCCAACGACCACGCTCCCCCCCACATGTCCTCTAAAGCAATATAACCTATACATGCAGGATTTTCTAATCTTTTCGTATTTTGCAGGGTTCAAAGTTTTTTCCACTATGTCTGAAGGAAATTCGAAGGTAGAGGGTGACGATCCTCCCACCTTCGTTTTGTTAAATAAAACACTTGCAGGTGTTAAAACCACGTTTCATCAATCATCCATGAAGCATTGATGCTACATAGCCCCTGCACAGCCCTGCACACCAGCAAAGCACAGTCATAAAGGTTTATCAGTCAGAAAGCCTCCACCACCACAGCTGAGGAAAATTGATTCCTCCCAGATACCGAAATGCCACCTAGGCCTCAAAGTATTCAATCCAAGGCCGAAGTTATTGATCAGGACCAAATATCTGCCTCACAATGTAGCCAAAGGATAAATTATGCCGATAAACTAATCACAAAATATCAGCAGAGTAACTTCAACATCACACAGTACCTCAAAGGTCAACAAAGGCTCCCACTAAGCTTAAATCTTAAATGTAGAACATTAATACAGAAAAACACCTATAAACTTCTCCATTAAGCCTCTCAAAGGCCGAGAAGTCATTATGTGTGTATTAATTGTCTTGGGAGATCTTTTTATCAGATCTCACCTCCTCATCCTTCTATAAATACTTCAACAGAAGATGAGGAATTGTTGGTTGATCACTAGTTGTAATATTGGAACTCTCTGAAATAATACATAATCTGTTGAATTTGAAGAAGAAATTGAAGTCTTGGATGTCCTGATGATGTTGTTGCATGTTTTTTCTTGAGAAGGCTCTATCATTGGATCCATGAGCTTGGCTCTTGGTGAAGTATTCTAAACTGTTTAATGTTTTCTCCTATTTTCATTCTGTTCCATAATTTCTTACTACAATAGGTTGAAAGTTTTAGGCTAAGAAATGACTCCTGGAAGCACCTTAGACCTGTTCATCCTTCACTATTTTATGTTTTCTTCTGCTGAAGTATTTTAGAGTCTTTAATCTCTCTCTTTAGTCTTCATGCTTGTTTATTTCCTTAATAGTTTGAATAGTTGGTTTCAGCATGATTTATGGTTCTCCCTGCTTGTCTGCTGCCACTTTAAAATTGTTATTGAAGTCTCCCTTTGTAGTTTTCTATTTACAGTGAGTCAAGGAGGTCTATTCTGATCTTGCCCTTTGTCCTTACTTAAATAGTTGTCTCAAAGGTCTTTGTAGTTATTATCATAGATGTGTTAGGTGTTCCCTCTTCTATGACTGCAATTATCAGTGAATCTTTTATGTTTTCTAAATCATTTGAAACAAAATCTTTGAGGAAATAGGGTGTTCCCCAAATCTTAGATTTTGTTTTAAAATTTGTTTTGAAATCATTGTTTGCTTAAAGGTGTGATTTGTAGAATTCATGGTTAGCCCTGTCTATCAAAAAGCTCTTTATTGTTCAAATTGTGTTTTCAAATTCCCGTTATTGAGAATTAAACTTCTCTTTCCAAATCATTGATGTCCATCTCATTCCAAAAACCAAAGGATCTTGTGGCCAAGTTAGATTTTCCCTCTGATATCCCATATCCATTGATAAGTTTGTTATGACCTCTTCTTGACTCCATTTCCCAACGAACCAGATTTTTCCCCATTCTATATATCTTTCCTAGGCCTTTCATGTTCTGCTATATCAATCCAACGAAACAAACAAACAAACACCTGCACTTAATAACTAGTCTAAAACCAATACTCAAAGCACACAAGATAAACCTTTGCAAACAAAATTTGAGAGATCCCTCTCTAAGAACAGGAGGACTAGATCCTGTAACTCTAAAGATTGGTTTTGATGTTGCCTTGTCTTTTGATTTTCCAAACTATAAAAACACGGGACACCAACAGATCCAAAGCCTGAATCATGTTTTCCACATTAATCTATCCCTCCTCTATTTCATCATGTCCTTCTTCATGCTCCTACATTATGTTTTCGCTTTCTGAAGGAGGATATTCTATACCTTCTTTATTTTGATTATTTACAACATGAAAGGGGTTTGATAGGTTGAAGCTCCATTACCTTTCCTATTATGGGTTTTATCATTGTTTTTTCTACCTTTTACACCTCTTCTATAGGTTTTCCATTGTCCCTCCTCAGGAGCTACATAATCTGGTACTTTGGAGGTTGTGACCTTGCTACAATCTCAGGAAAAATTTCCATACTCATGGAAATATCAACATTTAAATGGGATTTTTTCATAGGGCCAATATCTATCTGTGCTTCCATTCCCCTAAGGTTAAATTTATTTCCGCTGGAATTCCTTTCTCCAAATCTACCTCCACACAAATTTTAGCATAGGAAAATTGAGATCCTTTGGGCTCTGCTTTGTCAATATACCACCCAACTCCATTCCATATAGCCCTAATGTAAATTTTTGTAGATGTTCTATGCTTGATGCAACATTACTTTTATAATAGCACTCACATGAACAGTTAAGTAAAAATGTTGATAGAACATACCAGTGGATCTATAGAAGACAAACCAGAAACAGGAGAATGTGTTGGTGTGTTACGGCGGCCAACAGGATGCTTCAACCAGCAAATTCTTCTTGGTCGTCCAACCCAAAATTTGTCACAACAGTCCTCAAATCAATTATCCAGTCAACTCAAAGTCAACCCTAGAAAATTCAACGTAGTCTAGAAAAAGTCAATTCAGGGCAGCAACAATAAAGTCAACGCAGCTCCAACTTTGGTCAACCTTTTGACCTCAATTTTTGTGCCAATGAGTACGGCCTTCAAAAATCGAACTCTCCACAAAATTTCAACTCAAACGGACCATGCGTTGACCAAAGTCAACGTTGGTCAAACTTCCCTAGAAACCCTAACTACAGAAAAATTGTTGTGGTAAATTTCGTCCTTTTGCTACAGTAGACTTCGTCCTTCTTCTCACGTGGGAGATGAAACTTCTTCTCAGATGCTCGTAGATAATCAGAGGAGAAGATGTGTGATGTTGAGTGAGTGAAATGCTCTCCAACGTTGACTGTATTTATATCCATCATTGAGGTGTGTGACACATCTGTTGGGGGTGTAAAACCTTAAGGCCGACCTGCACTTAAATTTATTATAAATAATAAATTCAAAATAAATGTTCTTCTTATTAGATTAAAATCAATTTTATATTGATTTTACACCTCTCGGAAAGAGGAATCCAATACAAATATTGGTATCTTCATCTGAGCATCACAAGATGGAGTTTGGACCTAGTTGTCCAAATTTAACACTCCCTCTCAACTAGGGAGAACTCCATCCACCAGTGCAATCAAACATCGTGCGTCATCCCGCCGTAACTTGCTTTGCTGGCCTCTTTATTTCAAAACAGAAGTGGGTCAGTCACAAAGACATCATCCCCCGGCTGACAAATTCAGCCCAGAGGTCCAAAACCTCTATCGGACTCACAAAGAGTCTCCAACCAACCCGAAGTTGGTTCATCTGACCCGAAGTCAGGCGGAGGTCCAAGACCTCACTAGACTTGATCCCAGATCAAGTGGTTGGACCGTGCCATCCTAGATAGAGAGTACGGCAATCTCTGATGCGTCCATCAGTCTTTGCTACTGGTCTCTAGCTTTTCCCATCTCATTGGCCAAATGAGAGGTACTTCCTATGAGCCCTGAACTCAATGGGTAGGATGCATACGGGGCACTGATAATGAGAGGTGAACCAACTCAATAATCACAATGGTGGGGTCCAAGCACACCAACAAGGTTTGGCAAGCCTAGCCTTGTGGTTGCTCATAGCTCCAAGAAGTTGTCCCCAAAGCCCCCCAGAGCTCCTCGAGCTCATCGTCCAACAGGACCCACATCATAGGGTCATTCCACGATACCAAGTCTCTCACGGAAGGTTAGGAACTTGACCTTCCCCAGGGGCTTAGTGAGAATATCCGCAACCTGCTCATCAGTTCCTATATGATCGAGCCTTATGGCGCCTCGCTGTACCATATCCCGGATGAAATGGTACCTGATATCAATATGCTTGGATCGGTCGTGGAACACAGGATTCTCGGTCAAGCGAATCCCACTCTAGTTATCACAGAGTATCACAGTGGTATCTAGCACATGTCCAAACAGCTCACTAAAGAGCTTTCGCAACCAAACTACTTCACAACAGGCCATACTTGCTGCAATGTATTCGGCCTCTGCGGTGCTCAAAGCCACCGACTTCTGCTTCCTGCTCATCCATGAAATCGAAGCAGAACCAAGATTGAAGCAGCATCCTGATGTGCTCTTACGATCCACCACACTGCCAGCCCAATCGGCATCAGTATATCCACGGAGTGTCACACTCCCGGCAGTGTATCTTAGCCCATGGTTTATCGTGCCCCAAAGATATCTCAGAAGATTCTTGGCACCAACCCAGTGAAAGTGATGAGGCTCAACCATCTGTTGACTCAAAGTGTTCACTGCAAAACATATATCCGGTCGGGTGTTCACTAAGAACAACAAAGCTCCTATGAGTTGATGATACTCAGTAGGATTGGCCAAGATAGGCCCAGCAGCGCTGCCACTCAACTTCTTGAAGTTGAGTTCCATTGGTGTTGACATGGACTTGCAGTCCACCATACCAAATCTCTCTAGAAGTTTCACAATGTATTTTCCTTGAGAAAGGAAAATCTCTCCAGGTCTCTGCCAGACCTCCAGGCCTAGGAAGTAGTGCATCAGTCCTAGGTCCTTCATCTCGAACTTAGTAGTGAGCTCCTCTTTGGCTGCTGATGAATGAGAGGTCAAGACTCAAGAAAAGAGGTCATTCACATACGCACTGCATCGAGAGGCTTCCCAGAAAACCTTGAAGTAAAGGTTCGGATTAGCATTACTTCGAGTGAAGCTCAGCTTCATCAAGTAACTATCCATCCTCTCGTACCAAGCTCTGGGTGCTTGCTTTAACCCATAGAGGGCTTTCTTCAACCTGCAGACATGAGTGTCTCGATCGTGAACTTCAAATACCAGAGGTTGTTCTACATACACCTCTTCTTTTATTGTACCATGCAGAAAGGTGGTCTTGACATCCATTCGTGGATACCTTATATTTATACTATCTTTAGTTTAAAACACAGAATCTCACTAGTCCTAAGATAAACTATAAAAATGTTTAATGATGTATTTGTAAAATTATTCAATTATAAACAGATATTATATATATTCTCTATATAATGTTGTTACTAAAGTAAAATAATTTTATATTGTAAAATTTGGGCGAATTAGTTTTTATAAAAAAATGGAAATTATAATATGTTTTTGAAAACGATGGAAAATTAGCCCACTCCGCGAATATTAGCTCCTAAAATTTTCCATGCATCCATTTGATGAAGACTCCATCCTTGCATAGCAGCAAGGGATATGATTGATCGAATGGTGGTATATCGTGCCACAAGTGAAAATATGTCATCATAGTCTATTCCTTCCTTTTGAGAGAAGCCATGGGCAAAAAATCTTGCCTTGAACTTTTCAGCACTTCCATCAGATCCATGCTTGATCTTGTAGAGCCATTTAGTGGTCACAATTGATTTGTCCTTCGGTCTTGGAACCACATCCCATACATCATTCTTCATTATGGACTCATATTCTTCGTGCATAGCATCCTTCCAGACTTGATTTTTTACAGCTTCCTCCAAAAATCCAGGTTCAGATTGTACAATAGTACTCATGGCATGCAGATACCCTTGGTATCTACACAGCTTCTTGCTTTCTCGGAATGTCCCCCTCGGGGCAGCATGTCCCTCGGCATCTTCGAGAGTGTCCCTGAGCCATGATGGTCTCTTTCTCAGTGAAGGAGATGGATCGATTCGGTCCATTGGTCCTTCAACATTAGGCATTGTCTCATCCTGCAGTTCTTCTTTATTTCCAGGCCTTGCTTCATGATTTTCCTCAAATCTCGGAAGATCTACTACTTTCTTCAGGGAAGCATCTTCATCAAAAGTGACATCATGGCATATCTCTACTTCCCTTTGACTAGGTACATAGAATCTATATGCCTTAGAGGTTTCGCTGTAGCCCACAAACATTCCTTTCTTCCCAGAAGCATCCAGCTCACTTCTCTTTTCTTTTGGCACATGAAAATAAACAAGACATCCAAAAATTATAAAATGTGAGACGTCAGGTTTCTTACCAGTGAAAACCTCTTCGGGAGTTTTGGAGTCCAGGGCAGAATGAGGGCATGGCTGAATGCATACGCTAAGATTGCCTTCTCCTACTAAAACTTTGGTAGACCCCGTCACATAGCCACATACTCAAGTAGTCAATAATGGTCCTATTCTTTCATTCTGTGAATTTATTTTCTCAGAGGTGAGGCAGTAGTAGTCTCCCTCTTAATGCTAGCTTCTCTACAAAATTCCTTGAACTCATTTGACTCATATTCAGTACCATTGTCGCTCCTCAAAATATTGATCTTCTTCCCTGTCATATTTTCCACCAAGGCTTTGAAGGTACATAACCACATGAAAGCCTCATACTTCTTCTTCAAGAAGTATATCCAGGTTTTGCGGGAGAAGTCATCAGTGAATGTCATATAGTAAGAACATCCTCCTAGGGATGTCACAGGTAGCATACCAGATAGATCATAATGGACCAGTTGCAAAATATCAGATGCCTTTGTGACACTTGAGGGGAAAGGTCCCCTTGTATGCTTTCCTTCGACACAACCCTTACAGACACCTTCATGATTATTTCCAAAATCGGGCATCCCTGTCACCACCTTCCTTTCTTCGGGAAGGGCCTTGTAATGAAGGTGTCCAAACCTCCGGTGCTATAGTACAGTTTGTCGGATAGTATCACATGTCATAGTTCCTAGTGGACTTCCTTCAACCTGGTATAGTGTTCCAACTCTAAAACCAATCACAATAGCTTCCTTGAGATTCTTTTTCCACACGCGCACCTTTCCATCAATGAATGCCACATTGAAACCTTTGTCTTCCATGGCTGATATAGACACAAGGTTCTTCTTCAATTTTGGTACATAGAGTACATCCTGCAAATGTAGGACTTGTCCTTGAGACAAGTGGAGGGTCACAGTCCTTGTCCCTTTCATGGGATATGTGGCATTATCTCCAAGGATAATTTCCAGATTAGTATCCTTCTCAACCATGTCAGAGAGTGCTTCCTTGAACCCAATGATGTGTCTTGAGGCACCACTATCTATCAGCCAGACATCCATAGTGTCGGGCAGGGATGCAGCAGAGAGGGCAGATACAAGAATGTATTCATTTCTTTTATCAACAACATTTGACTCCTCATACCTGGAGTTTCTAGACCTTTTGAAAGGTTGATTGTTTCCACTAGAGGGAGCCTTCCTCTTTCCTTTGGACCTGTCGTTTCTTTGATTTCCATTCCTCCGGTTGTTGTTGTTGTCATCACTATCGGGAGAATCCTTCTTGAAAGGACATTCTCTAGCATAGTGACCAGGCCTATGACAAGTGAAACACTTGCCCTTATTTCCTTGGGCCCTTGCTCTTCCTTTGTTCTTAGGACCACCAGAGTTCTTCTTTCTAGAATGAGCAGCGTAGGCAGCATTTCTGTCATTTTCGTATTCCTTCATTCTTGTCTCTTCTTGCATGCTTCTTGACAGTAGCTCGTCAAAGTTAGGAATTGTACTATTATTGAGAATGGTGGTGTTGAATACTTGCCATTCATATGGGAGCCCTCGAAGTGCGGTGAGTACCATCGCACGATCGGCTATTGTCTCCCCAATAGCCAGCAGATTGTCCCTGATCTCGGTCAATTTCAGAAAGTATGTTTGGACAGACTCATCCCTGCCTTTCTTCAGATTCTTCAATTGATTCTTGAAGAATAGCACTTGGTTTGCATTGTTTACTTTGAACATTTGTATTAGCTTATCATACATCTCCTTGGATGTGCCTAACTCAGATATGTAGGCAACCAGACTTTTATGTATGGATTCCCTAATCATTAGCTTTGCTTTGATCTCCCCCTTCTTATACTTGGTTTTAGTAGCAGCAGTAGCAGTGGATGGAGGTTCTTGTATCTTACCCAATACATAGTCCATGAGATCATGGTCTTCCAATTTGAGATCTAATATCATCTTCCAAGCATGGAATTCATCCCTTCCAGTCAGCTTGTCATCCTCCTTGAAGCCATAACTTGTGAAACTCATTTTTCTCAGTTGGTGATTGCTATAAGTTAGGGCTTGTCTTCACCTCAGCTCCGATTCCATGTAAATTTTTGTAGATGTTCTATGCTTGATGCAATTTTACTTTTATAACAACAATCACATAAATAGTTAAGTAAAATGCTGATAGAACATACCAGTGGATCTATAGAAGACAAACCAGAAACAGGAGAATGTGTTGATGCGTTACGGCGGTCAGCAGGATGCTTCAACCAGCAAAGTCCTCTTGGTCGGCCAACCCAAAATGTGTCACAACAGTCCTCAAATCAATCATCCAGTCAACTCAAAGTCAACCCCAGAAAATTCAACGCAGTCCAGAAAAAGTCAACGCAGGGCAGCAACAATAAAGTCAACGCAACTCCAACTTCAGTCAACCTTTTGACCTCGATTTTTGTGCCAATGAGTACATCCTTCAAAAATTGAACTCTCCACAAAATTTCAGCCAATTCGGACGATGCGTTGACCAAAGTCAACGCTGGTCAAACTTGCCCAGAAACCCTAATTGCAAAAAAATTGCTGCGGTAAATTTCGTCCTTTAGTTGCAGTAGATTTCGTCCTTCTTCTCACGTGGGAGATGAAACTGCTTCTCAAATGCTTGTAGATAATCAGAGGAGAAGATGTGTGATGTTGAGTGAGTGAAATGCTCTCCAACGTTGACTGTATTTATATCCATCATTGAGGTGTGTGACACATCTGTTGGGGGTGTAAAACCTTAAGGCCGACCTGCACTTAAATTTATTATAAATAATAAATTCAAAATAAATGTTCTGCTCATCATATTAAAATCAATTTTATATCGATTTTACACCTCTCCGAAAGAGGAATCCAATAAAAATATTGGAATCTTCATTTGAACATCACAAGATGGAGTTTGGACCTAGTTGTCCAAATTTAACACCTAAGGAAATCATCACTCCAGCATGAAAGTGAGAACCTGGCAAGTTTCACCCATACTGGAATACATGTAGGGACATCTTCATCTAGATTGAAGCCTAACGCCCATTTTTTCAGATACATTCCCCTTGATCCAAAGAAATAGGGCTCGTTTCGAAATACTACATCGCTATCGTCTTTTAGTTCAAAAAGAAAGGCAAAAAAACCATTCCCAATTGCACATAAAGATACATTTCCTTTCATCATTGACCTCCATCGTTTATCTATCCAAATTTTCATAAATCTAGGAGAGGGCCACATACCTATAAATTTCCCTATTAAAGCTCTTTTAGAATATGCCAATGAGGCATTTCACGTTCCGGTCGGAAATGAAATATCCCTGACCTCATTATTTCTTTTAACAAATCATGACTACGACGAGACAATCTTTGCCTTGTTTGGTAGAGCGACAATAAAATCCTGGAAAGATGACTCCTCATCCTCAGGCGATGACAAAGGAGGGGGGGGGAGTCCCCCCTGCAAAGACCATTAGACTGCTAGGGTTTCTGCAAGCAGAAAGTCATAACAGTGCAGAACAGTGGATTCTAGTATATATGTGATCGTTACTAAGAATATTATAAAATAGGAATTCTCCTTAATTCCAACAACTTAACTTTTCTTGATAAACAAGAGACATGTATATATTTATTATACTACATATCTTATTAGAAGGAACATGCCAAAAGAAAATAGCCAATAATGCACAAACTTCCCTTATTTAAGTAACTAAAACACTAAAGAATTCCATGAGTTAGATAATCCCGCATAAGCCCTTCTAAATACAACTATTGAAACATAAATTCATATTCGAATAGTTCTACATTTTGCTAAAGGATTATTTTTCCACCCAATTTTGTCTCTCGGAAGAGTATGATGTGGGGATTCTTAAAGAATAATTAACCAATAATTTTTGACTTATGAATAATATACATATTTAAATTTTATAGATTTTATTATGAATATGAATTAATTTTAAATATAATGGGGCAATTTCATATATTTCTCCGTAATATGAAATATTAGAATATGCCATTAAAGCTAACATAAATTTAAGACGATTTTGATATTTTTATAAATTATTTTAGATATTAATATATATGTGATTTTCAAACATACATGCATTTTAATTTTATCTCATAAAAAATTTTAAATAAAAAAATTTTAAGTAAAAGTTTGAAGTTAGAACATTTTTTTCCCTTTATCAAACACGCTTTTATTTTGACTTTTAAACATAAACCGTGTGAGTATAAAACTAATTGAAGTAGTTAAAAGGTGATAAATTAACTTATAAATATATTTACTTTTAAATATAATAATCATAAGTCAAGAAGTTGATCATAAATATGTTTGTGCGTATTTAATGCACGTGAATATATTAGAAAAATAATAAATTGAGGTATTTCTATGCATTATTTATATTTTAAAATGAAGATGAAAATTCACTAGTTCATATCTTTTATTATTTTGAGTGGTTTTTCTATTAAGTTATATTTAAATTTACTATAAACATGTCCTAAATTTAGATTTATATATTATATTTATATTTTTTAATATATATATATTTTTTAAGTTGATAAGATTATATTTTTTTATACTTGAATTGAATTAATAACTTTACATCCAATAGTATTTTAACCTAATACCCTAACACCATCTATCTAAAACTAGTAGACACGTTTTTTCGTAATTTAATAATAAAAAAAATATTAATATAAATATCATTTAATACTCTTTACATATTAAAGAAAATGATAAAATGGTACTAAACAAAATGGTAAGATGACATGGTGAAGTTTGACTTGATTTAGGTAACCTAATAGCGACTTCATATCCACAACCACACCTTATTACTATTCATGCACACACCACAAGGATTAGAATGATAAATCACACTATAACAAACATGTCCACATTTGCAACTAATACCACTCAAGGTCATCCTCATCTATAAACATACGATCGCTTAAGTGAATAGAGAGTGGAAACGTGACATGTGGGAACAATGAGTGGAAATAAAGACAATAACTAGAGAATGCCCAAGATAGTGACATGGTGACGATAAAGGACAAAACGAGCTCTTTAAAAATTGGGTTGAGAGAAAAAATTTCTTGAAAGCAGAGGTTGAGACGTGTCACGCCTCCACTCAAGTTAGTGGGAATTATTTGAATGGAAAAGTTGGACATATGTTGGTCATATGAAGAAATGGGATAAGCATTTTCATATTTTATTATTATTTTAAAATACAGATGGAAAATCGATAAGAGTTTAATTAAGTTCTTTTTTTTTTAATAATTTAATTTTGTTATTGTTATATTTTGTGATATGGATTTTTTTTGAAAACCTTAATTTTAAGTAGCGTAATTTGAATAAATTAATTGTGTGAAAAGGTTTTTTTGAATGTTGAATCTATTTATATAATTAAAATACTCAATTTTGTTCTAAATTTAATTAAAAAAATCGAAATTTTAATGGTTTATAATTCGTCAAATGCTATGGTACATCAAATCACTAAATTCTCCCAAAACAACCAAATAAAAAAAAGTCACCTCAGTAGAATCCTCTATAAAACTATACAAAATTATAGTCAATGAAATAAAATTTAATGAACAATGACGATCCTCAAGAGGGAGCACCATCAAATAATGTTTTTTTAACATGGAGGAGGTCAACGGGAATTAGGTTGTTTGGTGAATGAATTAAAAAATGAGAGTGACGAATGATTTTGGAGAAACAAATAGTGTCATGGGTTGCAGGTGGAGATTTACCCCATAAATACAGAGCACTGCGCTAGGGTCTACACAATTATTTAGCAGAGTTTTCATTGCATTGAGGAGGAGGCGCCACTTATATCAGTCTGCTATTACTTCAGTGAGTTTTTTATTTTTTTAAGGTCTGAGGATCGAATCCCATGGCTAGGTGGCTTGAAATCGCGACCCTGGGAGGAGGGGCGGGCACGACGACCTGGCTGGCCAGCGCGGGCGGTTTCCTGCTGGCGGTCACATGCGTGTTCGCGGTGGCGGCTGTGGTCACCGCATCTTGTGCTGTGCATTTGCATTTCCACCGTAGAGAAGAGAAAACTTCGGCTCCTGCTATACCCACTGAGTCCCTAACTCGTGGTTCCAGTGGTTTCAAATTTGCCTCTAAGTTCCCAGGGCGGGTGCTTATGAACAGCAGAAAGAAGCTGTTGCTTTCTAAGAGATGGGGGCGAAAAGAGGAAGAAGGCGACGCCGAGCTGAAGGCATATGACCGTGCTGCTATGGAGGAGGGCGGGGCTGATTCTCTATGGCAAAGGGGCATATTGATGGGCGAGCGGTGCCAGCCACCGGATTTCTCAGGTATCATCTTATACGACGTTAAGGGTAACCGGGTGCCTCACTTCCCTCCGGGCTCTCCGGAGCTCAACATATTTCATGCTCCTCTCGATCAGGTAATAAAATAAATATTATTATTTGAAAGTGTAAATTTTTGTGATTTATAATGTTCAATTTTTTTGACAAATTATATTTTAGTTTTTGGTGAACTTGTTTCAAACCACTAAATATAATTCATCATCACTATTTCGACAAAACCTTCATCTAAATCCTTACAAGAAACCACTAAGTATAGTTCATCATCACTACTTCGACAAAGCCTTCATCTAAATCCTTATAAAAAACCACACTTAATGGTATAAAAATTAATTATTTACAATTTTTTTTTTCAAAAGAACATTATTATTATTAAAATTACTTTTTCTTTGCTTCCAAATATTTTTCATTCTCCTTTTTCTTTGTTTATTGAACTGACGGTGTTCATTGTTGTGATGAATCCGTGTCGGATGAGGCTCAACAGCGATAACAATAAATTTAGAGGAGCCGGTGGAATTCGTAGCACTCCATGTGACTCTGGGGCTTGGCTTGGAAACATTTCAACGTGGTACTAATGGGAAGTTTGTATCATAAAAAGGAGTTGAATTGACGGAGCACTCTTCATATTTGTGGATAATTATTGTAATTGTAAATTTGTATGTGTCGTAATTGTAAATCGTCTAGTCTACCGAGGTCGCGTTTTGATCCAGAATCCGGTAACGGTTTTCAGAAAATCCGGCAAAGATTTGTCCAGAATCTTGTTTACAGTTGTTAAATATTAGTATTTTGAGTGTTCAGGGGTTTTTGATAGTGCTGAATCCATTTCCACTATCAAAAATGGATTCCAAGCACTGCAATTACCTGATTTTTTAAAATTTAGTTGACAAGATTCCGAAATGCAACCTCGGTAGACAACTCCATTGTAAATTCCTGTGTGTACGTTTCCTTGATGATAGCGAGGATAAATCGTAGTGAATGGATTACTTTTGGATGACAAGTTTTTGCCCGTTGAGAGATTGTGGTCATGGTTAGGTTACTTTGTGGATGATTGGTTAGTAATGGATTTGAGTTGATAGATTTGAGTTGTTGTTGGTTAATTATGCCGTGTAATTTTTATTTTTGCTGATTATTAGTGGAAGGAATACAGTATATAGTTGTTTAATTATTATTATTTTTAATTTTTAATTTAATAGAATAAATTTAAATTAGTTTTAAATTTTCAAATATTTTTATTAGTTCTATTTTGTTTAAAAATATAAATGAAAATGTTAAAAATAAAACATTTAGATTAGATAAACATATTTAAATATTTTATATTTAAAATTCTATCACCAAAATCAGGCTATATAAAAACACATTTTTATATGATTTAAAATCTCTCTTTAAAAATATATGAATTCAACAACCTAACAAATTTCTAAAATACTCCGAATATAAAATTTTAACCATTCAAACATATACTTTAATAATTATTGGTTAAATTTTAAATAATATTAATTACAAAATATGCCAAAAAAATTCAACTATATTTACAATTAATTATAATTTTTCTAAATATAAATATATAAAATTCAAAGGATATTTGTTGATTGATTTTTTCTTTTATATATATATATATTAATTTGTTATTTAAAAAGTAATTATTTATGGTAGATAAATTAGGTTTTTTTTTTTTTTTTGAATAAGGTGATATTTTTTTACATAAAAGTGTACATTTTTGTTTTTTAAAATAATTTTTAAATTTATTTATTTTATTCAAATAAGATGTTATATTTTTACGTAAGAATGTACATTTTTGTTTTTTAAATACATTTTTTGAATGTATAAATGTATTCAAGCGTTTCAAAATTCTACAAATTAAATAACTTAAACCAAAGTTTAAAAAAGAAATACTAATTTTTTGTTAAAATAACTAAAAAAATTGATGAAAAAACTATTTTGTCTATAAGTTAAATAAATCCATAATTATTTATATATTTAGTAATTATTTAATAAAAAAAATTATTAGAATTTGTATTTATATAATTTTAAAAACAATATAAAAATTATTATTTATATATTTATTGATTATTTAATAAATAAATATATTATTAAAATTCATGATTATGAATTCTTTTTAAGAAATAATAAATTGATGCACTAAACTTTCACTTAACCAAAGAATAAATATCCTTAAAAAATATTTTATGGAACTTTAAACAAAGTCTACCACTCAAAACTTTAATTCAATTTTTCCAAGGATGTTGTCTAAGATTGTGTTATTGTGTAAATATATGAAGAGAATGCACACATCATATGTGCATAAAGGTGTTTGTAATTTTGTATTATTTTACTTTAAAAGTTATTGATAATTTAGGTGATATATTCTATTATGTATATTTTATTATTTTGAATTAAATAAAAGAAGTATAAAATTTGTTACTATTATTATAGTGTTAGTTTTTAATATAATATCAATTATATAAGTGAATAGTAAAAATATGAATAATTGGAGATTTTAAAATATTCTATTTATAAGTGTAAGAGAATTTTTTAACCATATTTTTTATTAAAAAAATATTACTTAATTGTAGATTTTAAAATATCTTTATATTATGATTATTAAATTCAAGAAGGACATTTACGCTAATTTTATGTATGACAATAGTAACTTGGAGGAAGTGTCTTCTTACAAGTACTAGGAATTGATATTCATCGCAAGCTCAACTGGAACTATAGCATTCAGAAAAGGATTAATGGGGGGTGGAAAGTTTACTTTGGTCTTGAAAATAATTGTAAAACGAAAAACCCCATAATGTGGGATAGTAAGAAGTTCCTCTTTGAAACATTAGTCACTCCTATTATCTTATATGGATGTGAGGTTTGGGGTTGCAGCATCTCTAGAGAATCCTAGAGAAATATTGAGCAAATCCAGAAGTGTTTTATAACGTATAACCTTAAAATTAAAACCAATACACCCTATCCTATTCTCCTTATAGAAGTGGGTCTTTCCCCTATCGAGAGCCTAGCTATGACTAGGCTTCTGTTGTACAAGCACAAGCTTAATAGCATAGGAGACCATAGACTTCCTAAGCTAGCTTTAAATTCCAGCCAAAATCACCAAAGGCTTAAATGAGGTTGGTATAAAGACACCAGGGCCTGGTTAAACCATTAGGAGATCGACGAGAATGTTTCATTGCAAAACATCAATAACATTAAAAAAATTGTTACTTCTAAGTTCAAAGAAAAAATGTGGTGAGAGAAAGATCTAACAGCTAAAAGAAAATTAAGGTATTATAAGGAGGTCATCAACCCCACCTTAGAAGATCAAAAGTATCTCTTTGTTTTAACTAGCTCAAAGAAGAAAATTAATATATCCAAGATTAGAACGAACTCTCATGAGCTCCATAGTGAAACATGTCGTTGGACAGTTCCTAAAACACCATGGATGGAAAGGATCTGCCATCTCTGTGAGAATATGAACATCAAGGATGAAAATCACTTCCTCTTAGAGTGCCCTGCATACAACCACATTAGAGCTCAATTTCATAATATTTGTTGCAATACTGACCTTCCTAGCCTTTTAAGATGTCAAAATTATAGTGAGCTCGGGAGGCTTCTCTCCAAGATTTTTGAGCATAGGAATAAAATCTTAAATCAAATTAAATAACTCTTTTCTTTAGGTCCTATAGACCAAATATTGGTCTCAGTGGACGTTAACCACCACCACCACCACCACCACCACCACCATCATCATCATCATCATCATCATGGTAGGTTTTAAAATATTTTAGAAATTAATTCAACATAAGTAAAATTAATTAAATGAATTCATAAATAAAATTAAATAAATAGTTTTTACTCATATTATTTCCAAAATATTTCTAAATTTATAATCTACATTTAATTGACCAAAATAAAATTGCTTTAATTATCATACTCCTTATGTATATCTATAAGCATATCATTCACCACAACAATGTATTAAGTAACAGTCTATCTTTACTCACCCTTATAAATATTAAGGAATGAGTTTATCTTTACTCACCTTTACATAATTTCTTTGTTGCAATTTTTTTAAGTTTAGAAAATAAATCTATACCATCTATTTTATTAAACAAAAAATATTAAATTTTAGTTAGATAAGGGAAAAAATATATCTAATTTTAAAGTATTCTTTCATAATAAAGTCATTTTTATGACAGATCGTTTTATCATTAATCATAAATAAATTAAACAAAACATATCAATGATTACTTCTTTGATCCATATTGTTATTGATAATGTATTTTGGATAAATCACATCATTAGTTGTTGGTTAACATTTCAAACCATCTAATGCATCCTCTGGATGAAGATGGTTCAAAACGTACACCAACAACTAATGATGTGATTTATTTGAAAGAAATTCTAAATAAAAACATATCAAGACAAAATTTTATCAACATGAAGGATTTCAAATTCCAAACTTAGTTGAGGTGCCTCTATATTATTACCACTTTGTTATTAGACCATATACTATTTTTTTTTTTTGAAATGTATAATGTAGATTGTAATTCAGATTCTCGCTACCACTTTGCTATAAGATCACCTACTAAAAAGATTTGTTTGAAACATATAATGTAATTTTTATACCCACTTCAAAACAATTGAAGTGAAGTATGTGTAATTTAAACTAATACCTCCAACTTATAATAAGGAAATTGAAGCAATGTAAATGCTAAGTCACATAGTAAAAAACACCTCAAGCCTGGCACAATAATGGAGAAATTAAGCCATGTTCGCCATAATTTTTATCTAAGAGCCGTAGAATAAAATGAACACCTCCAATAGAAGTGTCACACTGGATATAATGACATTGTAGGTTGTAAGAGAATTAGATGCCACCTCTTTGCAAGAAAAGCACAGATGAAGTTTAATATTAGATATATTGTCGTTGCATGTTGTATAGAACAGAGGTACATATGTTTCATTGTAGACAACAACAAAAAAAACCCTAACAAACCCTAACAACACCTTCCCGAGATCCGTGGATCAAAATTTCATTGCATTTGAAGGAAAATAAAAAAAATGCACAATCCAAGCCCATCAGTTGAATATGATAACTAGTGAAAGTGGAGATGTGTGAGATGGTGGAGAAGCGGTAGTTGGTGGAGAATTGATAACAATAAGAGGCTCGGTGAGATCCTCAGAGTCAAAATAAAAAAACTATATACTTCTCAACCCTTCACATACGTGAGACTATATCATCCAAGAATAAACAAACGCCCTTTTATACACTCGTTTCCATAACATGATATGAAAATGGGAGGAAATATGTCAAGTGTGGCACACATTTTAATATGGAGACATTGTAGTCATTGTTTACACCCCCATCAAGGAGCCTACATCAAAATATTTTTCTTCCATTTCGAGTAAAGAGACTATACGTTGCCTCTCCTTCGCCCAATCTGAAATAGGCCACGACATATCCATATCAATACCTATAAAATGACAACCCATGTTAGCGAGATGATCCACTACTCCATTTCCAACTCTCTTCATGTGTTGCACAAGGACATATTGAAATTTCTCTAGTATCTTTGCGATATTTGACACCACTCCTTCTAATCTCCAACTATGTATGATATTGGAAGCAGGTTGTCAATTTAAAATTCTCTGAACACATTGAATAAAAAGTAATGAATCACCATAAATTTGTAATGATTTGAACCCTTCTCATACAACATTTTGGATCCCTTTATTTAACTCCATGAACTCTACTTATTTTCTATTGGAAAAACCACAATCCACTGCATAAAATTGTAAGGGAATAGATTTCTCATCCCTCAAAATGACCCCAAATCCTGCAGGCCTCGGATTACCCTTAGAAGCACCATCAAAATTCAATTTAATAAAATAACTAAAAGGAGGAAAATAAAAGGAGTTTACAACTAAAGGTTGATTTTGAGAAGATACAAGAGAAGAAGTTGTCATTTCTCTGTCCAAGTTTAGGTTCTAAAAAATCAAAGCCTTTGTTTCTTCAACTTCCCATTTCGCTGAAGACCATGGTATACTTATATTTTCCCGTATATTTGATGAAATTAGATCTGTGAGAAACCACAGACTTCATTCTTTCTGTCGAAAAAACTGACTATTACACTCATTCCATAAGTTCCATAAAACGAAACCAAAGACTAAATTTCAAGCCATGTTAATGATTGGATTCTTAAACTAGATGGTTGACCATTGATTCATCACCATCTTGATCCAGGAGGATCCTAAAAGGCCAATTTTTTGAAGTCTTCAAAAATCAATGAATCATATCTCAAATCGAAGAGATCTTCATTATGAATCCAAAAAAATGAACAACACCTCAATTCAACACTGTATGTGAAAGTTATGGGCATTGAATATTTTGACAAACAACAAAAAAGTTATACAGGCAGGACCAAGAAGCTGCCAGATGGCAGTTGATGGCAGCAGTATGGATAGTGGCATAGAAGTATGACCAACAAAATCAAGGAATATTTTGGACCAATCTGGAGCCGACACATGGCCAGGGCGGAATTCGAGGATAAGGCCCAATCCAAGGGCGCCCTTTAGCCTAATCATAGGGTACCACGTGGCACCCCACAATTGGTCAGCTGGGTCTAGACTGGGCCAATTACAACGAGCAACATAGAAGTCGTTGAACTATGGTTAACTTGGAATTTCGACCAAGTTAGGGGTCATTTTTTGCAGATAAGTTAGCGGATCGAATGAGTTTGGAAGACGAGATAACGACAAGTTTTCAAACTTTTGATAGAATGTAGTTTAGAATTTTTATAGGATTTGGCAATCCAAATAGCAGGCTGATGATAGATTTAGTGATTTTTGACTATCGGGTTGGCAGGCCACCAAATTGATGGACTAGCCAAACCCAAGGAAAAATTGGTGGGAACAACCAAACTAACCAACGATGGAATCTCGCGATCAACAATGTTTTCTAGGGCCAGTAGCAATTTTGAAAGATTTGGTGATTGAAATAGTAGATTAGTGCTACATTTAGAGATTGTTGATTATCGGGTTGGCAGGCCACCAAATTGGTGGACCCAACAAACATAAGGAAAATTTGGCGGGAAGAACCAAACTAATCGACGACGGAATTTGGCAGCCGACAATGTTTTTGGGGGTTGGATTTTGTTTCTCGTTAAAAAATATACATATGGGTGGGTCACAGGAATTTGAACCCATAACCACCCTAAAACCAAAGGTCTCACTTGCCTGCAATAACTGACGGTTCCATCTGATAATTTGTTAACATCGTCGGCACAAAAATTATTTAAACCCATCATTTGTCGTGGACGGGAGAACGAAACAATGCAGGTCGAGCCACAAAACCAGGTTGCTTGTGTAACCACGCCACCATCGAAACTGCGCCACCTTGGGCAGGTTCTTCGAGAAATATTCTATGGGAACCTTAGAAAAATATTCCACATAGAATCGTGCAAAGAATCTCTTAGATTCCCTAAAGCACCATAGGTCACAATGACAAAAAATAGTCAACTTTATACTCAAATTTCAAGATTTTTCACTAGGAATATGATGGTGGAGGCGGTTTTATGATCTGAGCATCACATTTTCAGCCCATCCCCAAAATTGGAGGTATAAGGTGTAATTTTTCCATGTATGCATTTTGATTTTTCTTAGATTAATGAAGAGGCCTCCCCACCTTGAGTAGGGCCTAGAGACGTAATCCACCTTGGAAAAACTTCGTTATCAAGCTTGTGTGTGTTCCTTGTCTATATGGTTGTCTTTGATTTTCCTCTTCTTTAAGTTGTATGCACATGTGGTTTTCTGTTCATTTTCCATGATATTGGGTCTAGTATAGAGTCTTAAAATATTTGACGCTACCAAACCAATAATCTCAATAGAACTACTTTGCACAGTGGAATACAAACAACAATAAATCACACATGCAAAAAATATAGACAACCTTTTACATTTTTCAACCGAAATTTGTTATATTAAACAACATATAATACAACAGTCTAGGGCTCCCGTACCAGGGATAATGACCCTCAATCATCCACTAGTACAAGATACAAACTGGGGCTTGATGTAAATACATCAATGACCAATATGCCCTCAAAAATATATTCTGACTATCTGGATGATCCAGTCAACTCTCTCAGCTCCTCTCAGTTGTACCTTGTACTTGCCCGGTCCTTTGCCTCCCGATTTGCAACTCCTGCCTATATCAATGCTCCAAGTCCATATGGCTAGTGAACCTTGGTTATCCAATATGCTTACTAGTTGATATTTTGTTCACCAACACATCAACACATCTAGGCTCATATCAAGTTGTTTATAGTTACACTTGTGAACAACTCTTAATTTTCCCACTACCTGTCCTCAACTACTTAGGGACTTCAACCCACTATGGTCTTCCTGTGTTGCACCGATGAAGACCAACATAGTGCACGAAGGGCTTCCACCTATCACTGCAAGATGTCCATCTCCCATAATGAACACGGGCTAGGAGAATTTCACATAATCTACTATAGAAGTTCTTCTCCACATACAAGTATCAAGCTAACTTCTCCTAGTTGATCAGACCCTTGAGCTCAACAACTGCCACTCTAGTAGCTACCTTTTTCCATCAAGGTGTTGCACACTGAGCTCCAACTTGGGAACTATCACGCTATCCTTCGAGAGACCATAAATTCCCAATCACATCCACACTTGATCCACTCTCACGCTGCCTCCAATAGTCAACGAGTGACTAAGTTTATTGTAGCATCTGCTAATGGCTAGGGCATCCTCACACCTAGGAAACCCTCCTCTTCACTGCCAACAGACTCCATCAAATCAGTCCTCTCCTAGGAAAACATCCTCCTACAATCAAACAAAATAAATATAGAATATTTCTCTTAGGAATGGGCTCCTAACCACCCTAGTTGACCCCAACCTTCTTGGCTTCCATAAGCTGCAAAGTCTATCATCCAAAACTGGTCAAATATTTGACCCAACTCAAGTCACCGATGGAGGAAATACACACTTCTACATTGATTTTCATGGGCACAGTTTTGGTCATTGGTTAGGGCTCTCGCTGCACCCTACAACAACCCAAATACCTTGCCTAAAACACACCTCAAATGATGCGGCCTCCTATCCTCTACAAGTTAGGTAACCTTGTTGTGTGAGGAGACACCTACAACTCCATGTTAGGGCTGTTTTGACCCTCAAAACATCACCTACAGGCTTGCGGCCTAGTCATCATATGAAGGTCCCTCTCTCGGCCTATTTCAGGAGGAATTTTCCGCGTCTTCTCGCCCATTACAATCCCTAATCAATGTGGCCCTACAACAAGGTATCTCAGCCTCAATGGTGGGTGCTTATGAACAACAGCAAGAAGTTGTTTCTTTCTAAGAGATGGGGGTGAAAAGAGGAAGAAGGTGACGCTGAGCTAAAGGCATATGACCATGCTACTATGGAGGAGAGCGGGGGATATTCAATGTTGTAGAGGGCCATACTAATGGGCGAGCGGTGCTAGCCATTGGATATCTCAGGTATCTTCTTATATGATGTTACAGGTAACCAGGTGCATCAGTTCCCTCTAGGATCTCCCGAGCTCAACATATTTCATGCTTCTCTGGAACAGGTATAAAAAAAATTATTATTATTATTAAGTGAGATGGGGTTCAACAGGCTAAGGAAGTCATCATTTCTAATCACAGGCCAATTTATTTAGAGTGGAAATTCAAACAAAGACTAGGAGGCTACCCTTTCAAATTTAATAGGGTATGGCTCGCGGACGATATCTTCAATAATATGGAATGTGAATACATTGGTAAACATAGTAGAGAATTTGGAACATCTGCCATGGAATATTTATCACATACCTTTCGGGGTTTTAAGGGACAAGTTAGGGTGTAGGAGAAAAAAAATAAGGATCATATAAATGCGGACTTGAAGAAATATGTTGATGAGATAGCTCAGATTCTTAAAGATCTGGAGGGTGGAAATCAGTCTCTAGATAACTAGACTAGGCTAAAACACTTGGAATTGAAAAAGAGGAATATATTGTTAATACAAGAACATACATGGAGATTAAATATTTGTGCCACGTGGCTTAAGGAGGGTGATGAAACCTAAAAATTATTTCACTCATACGCCACTGGGAGGAATAACACCAACGTGATTTGGAAGGTTAAGGCAAATGGAACGCAATTTTTCACCACCGAGAAAATACAAGTAGAGGTTGTTAAGTTCTTTGAAGGATTATACAGGGCTCATCAAGAACCAGGGATTGAGGAATAGTTATGGACCCTGGAGGATTTTCCCACGATGTTTGAGGTAGCTAACAATATTAGAATTTAGATAAAGGTCAGTACTCAAGAGGTGGCGAGTGTTCTTAAATCCTTTCCTGCTGATAAAAGCCTGGGTCCTAATGGCTAGACTCTGGATTTTTTCCTTCATTTTCTGATGTTTTCATATAGGATATAACTGACATGGATGAAGAAGCAATAAAGAGGGGCCTGGTTCATGGAGTAGTAAACTCGAACTTCTTGGCTCTTATCCCAAAGAAAAGAGGACCCTTGTCCTTTGAGGAATACATGCCTATATCATTATGTAACACTTTGTATAATATTATTTCCAAGATAATAGCTGAGAGAATGAAAGAGGTATTATCGAGATTCATAACTACTGATCAGTCGAGTTTTCTTTAGAACAGAATTATTCATTATGTTTTTGCTGCTACCCAGGAGCTCCTACATTCCATTCAGTCCCAAAACTTAAAGGCAGTAGTCATGAAGGTGGACTTAAGAAAAACATATGACAGCGTTGATTGGGGCTTTTTAATATTAATCCTATATAAGATCGACATGGCCAGTGAAATGGTGGACTGGATATTGGGATGTGTTAGCAAAACCTCGATGGAAGTTTTTACCAATGGTTTGGCATCCAATTTCTTCAAACCTGGGAGGGGCCTTTGATGGGGTTGTGCCCTCTCGCCCCTCTTATTTATTCTAGTTATGAATGCCCTCAGTTTAAAAATAAAAAGATTTTTGGATACGGGATCTTCCAGGGTATCAAGGTCACATCACATAGGGAGATCACACATAGTTTTTTCGTTGATGATGTTTTGATATTTGGCTTATTTATTAAATGTTGGTGGCTCGCCCTACAGGACATTTTTAAAAATTTCTGTAAAGCATCGGGGATGGAGGCCAATGGAGGAAAATCATGCATTTACCATTTAGATGGGGACCTAGAGATATATGAATGTATTGGTATTATGTTTAAATTTTGAGTGTCTCCCTTCAATGGAGGTATCACATACGTTAGTTTCCATATGAAACCTTCACGTTATCAAGTGGTATATTGGTTATGGCAATTGGAAAGATACAAATGTAGAATTAAGGGATGGTCTTGTAAATGGATGTTGAAGGGGGGAGATTAGTGCTGGCGCAGGTGGTCCTACAACAATTCACAGTATATTGGGCACATTTATATATCATCCCGAAGAAAATCATAAAAAGAAAATCCAGAGCATAATGGAAAATTTCATTAGGAATGGTGGTGGGGAGAAAGGGAAATATCACTTGGAACGATGGGATTTGAGTGCCAAACCAAAAGAACGAGGGGGTTGGGGTGTGCTGGACTTAGAAATTTTTGGTAAGGCTCTCCTTATGAAATGATTATGGAGGTGCCTACATACCTCGAGTATTTGGAATGAAATCATGAAATATAAGTATCTTAAAAAACAGAGCATGGAGGATATATATACAAAGGGGTGTTTGAAGGTGACAAAGGGGTTTATTATTTGGGAAGGTTTTACGAAAATATGGCCACAATTCACAGAAAAGCTTTGGTGGAGCTTTGGTAATGGGAGGAAAATATTAATAGGACACTCTAGTCTCCGGGGTTTCTAGCAGACATATCACCTCGATGAGGAGTTGATTACCTTCCTATATGGAAAAGGACTCTTTTATATGGGTCAAATAATTCAAGAATGGATGGAAGAGGCTCCGAGATGGAAGATGGCTGAGGACTTGGAACTCCACAAAAACTTGAAAGCTGAGTGGCTTACAGAAATCATTAGAAATCTGGGTATAAGAAGAAACATTTTGGGAGATCGGGTCATTTGGGGAGGTCTTATGAACAAAGGAAAAATAGACATCAGAGATATATATAGAGAGATGATAAATGTTGCATATGGTCCGAAGCGGAAATGCTAGTTCTGGGAGATATGGAAAGTTAACGCTCAATCCAAAATGATCATATTTTTTTGTCTTTTCTAGAGGGATAAGAACCTAACTTGGACCAATATTCAAAAAAGAGGGAAGATCGGGCCCAGGATTTGCAGATTATGTATACGAGAAGCTGAAGACAATTCACACCTTTTTTATCACTGTTCATTTTCTCGAGAGGTCCATACTGCTTTGAGCAATCATTTTAAATTACAGAACCTGTCATATGAGAGCGCAGAGGAATGCTTCTGTTGGTGGTCTCAGAAAGGTAACAATCTCCAGAACATTCCTATTATCTTCCACTGGTGTTTGTGGTGCAATATGAATAGGTAGTTATTTGATGATAAGGTTAGTACACTCAACAAGGTCAACATACAGATCATCTAGCTATGGGGAAAACTGAGGATACAACAGAAACCACCCATTGACCTCTCGAAGAGACTTCGACCATTTGAAATCCATTATCCTACTGGTTTCTTTGATGGGGCAGCACAAAACAACATATGTGGATGTGGAGCATGGTTGATGTTATCTCCTAATTTTCATTATAAAATACATTGGTATGGTGGTATGGGGACAAACATGAGGGAAAATATGTTGGTGTTATGGGGATTTTTGTGGTTTTCTAATCAATTATATTTGGATAAGTTTTGGGTCTTTTGGGACTCTTAGGTCCTCATTGATCACATGAATGAAGGCACATCACTGAATCTTGGTCATCTTGCTGCTTGGCTCGATAGAATCAAAGATATACGTAGAACTTTCTCCTCCATAAATTTCACTCACATCTTCAGGGAGAAGAACACTCGGGCAAATCGACTCTCAAAGAAAGGGTTGACTGGGAGTTTTGGAGAAATGCAATATGATCTCAAAGATGCTTCAGGATGTGAAGCAAAAGGTGTTCTCAATTTTTTCTGAAAGTGTGGCCCCTGAAGGTGGCGGGGTGAACTATTTTTTAGGGTAAAATTTACATAAGTAACCAAATACAATATGGAAACACAAAGGAGAGAGTTGCAGGGCGTTGACTCACACAACTGACCAACAAGAGCGACGTTATGAGGACAATTAAAAAGAACAGAGAAAAAAACATGCAGAAGGAAACAAGGTCTCCTTAAGTTTTTTCATGGGAAAGTTAACAGTAAAAGGTTCCTGAAGATGTAAGTTTTTAACTACTAATAGTTTTTTTTCTTCTGCTGGATACCATTAAATTTTTTGACTACCAATAGTTTTGTTTTCTAGAAAAGAACAGATATATGATATAATTCAAGAAAATCAATTTTGACTTATGTGTTGGTACATAATATAAACCAGACGTTTTTTCTACTGAAAAAAAACAATAAATTTAGACCTATAGTTAGAATGCGTAGCCTCCATGTGACTCTGGCGCTTGGCCCAAAAAAAATTTCAACAAAGTAATAATAGGAAGCTTGTATCATAAAATTATAAAGTTAAATTGATGGAGTGGTCTTGATATTTCATTGTAAATTCATATGTGGTTACTTTAAATTTTCTCCATAAATTCATATGTGTGGTGACTGTAATTTTTTTTCCTCTAAATTTATGTGTGTGGAGCGTTTCCTCGATAAAAAAGACGATAAGATCCTTCTTAAAAAGTAATAGTGAATGGACTGGCATTAATAAGAAGGATATAATTTCAAATAATAATTTATATATAATTTTAATATAATATTCAACTTTCAAATAACATTATATACAAATTTTGATTTGAAAATTATATACAAATTATATCAAAATTTTCAAATCAAAAATTTCCAAGGATGTTGGGTAGCATTATGTTATTGCGCAAATCACAAATATATGGATATCCTTACTTCTTCCTTTGAACCTTGAGCTTATTGATTATTTAGGTGTTATATTTTTCCTTTATTATTATGTATATTTTATTACGTTGATATTTAAATATAAGAGGTTTTTTCTTTAGTTTTTCTATTTGAATTAAATAAAAGTATATATATTTTTAAAGATATTATTAGAGTCTATAGGTTTTAATACCACATTAATTATATAAGCGAATAGAAAAAATATCAACGATTGGATATTTTAAAATACGAATATAAGAAAGTTGTTTTGACTTGATTTTTTTTATTTAAAAAAAGTTATTGATATTTTATTTTTATTTTTATAAATATTTTTTAAAATTTTTAATTTTAATTTTTTAAATACAAAATATAAATACGCTAGTACATTGATTTCTTGTACCTAGATTTGGATCCTGGTGCTGATAATTTATCTTGTAATGGCTACATGTCATAACAACTTTGATTACACATCGCGAATTAATAGACATTTACCTTTACAAAAATAAAAAACATCAAAAGCTGTCATGATGAAGCTAAAACAAGATGTTCCTAGGTAGCCTTTGCATAAAAACCGTAATGTATAAAAACCATCGCTCGTCCCATATAATAACAAGTCAGAAAAACAAACATGTGCTAAAAGTTCTGATATCATACGTGGATGAAAAAATACAAAAACACGTTCAGTTATGGGCGGTTCGTTTAGAGGAGGGACGCCAGTTGTTGGGCACCCTCCGCAACAAGTACCAAAATAGCCACGTCAGAATCCACTCGCATGTACGACACCTGCCACCGATATCGTCAGCTGTTGTGTGGTTGGTGAGGGCGTTAAATGCAAGAGTTCGCTGTACGTTTAGGGTTTCAAACTGTAGGTTATTCACCATGGCTCGTTTACCTTATGCATTTCTGTTTGGGGTAGGATGTTGCTCGGAGAGCTCCGCTGGTCGCTGCGTGCTGTGTCGCCAGTGCTGGTGCACCTCTGCCTTTGCTGTTAACCACATGTCCGACTTTGTTGTTATTGTTGGGATGCTTTGTTGTAGTGGGATGGTTTCATTGATGTTGCTCCTCCGCCCTATTGTGGACCTGTTCAGCTCCTGCGACTGCGATACTTTGCTCCTCCATTGTCAAACTGCCCTCCTCAACTACTCAATGCTACGCAAATTTGTCGATGACTTCGTTCCCTGTGCTCGTTTGTAGAAGTTCCATGTTTTTGCAAGTAATTTATCGTTTTGTAGGTAAATTTGTTGTTTTTCTTGCATTTTCGAGATATTTTTCCTTTATTTTTGTTAATTTATGCTCATTTCCATTGTGTTCCAAGTATTTTTGAACTGTGGCGAGGTTTGGCTATCCAGTTGGATCCTGCATCGATGTTTGGCTCTGCAGTTGTCGTCTTCACCTCTCGGTAGGAATTATTTTCCTACCAGCCCACTGTTGTGTTTTTTAACACTTGAAAACTTGTGTTTGTTAACACTTTTAATCTTCTTCGTGGAATTTAGCTCTTTTAGCTCTTCTTCGGACTGTTTTTTCTTCTTTGAATGGCACTGGTTTTTCTTGTTTGATTTGGCACTGGTTTTAGGGCTATACCCATGTTCTTGTTTTGTTTTTCCACTGTATGTTCAACATGGCTTTAGTATTCCTTGCCAGTGGAAAGCTTGAGCTAGTGCAGTATTTAGTATGTAGTTTAGGGTTTAGGGTTTAGGGTTTGGTTTTTGAAATTCCTCCTTTCCTTTGCGGCTCTGTTGGCGTTCATCTCATGTTGTTTCCCTAGAAATTTGAAGTTTGTGCCACCGTGGCTTACTTCAAGAGGTACTGTAAGATGATATTACACTCGTTTACTCCTTTTTCTCCTGCCAGGAGAACTCTCCGATGAATGTAACATAGTGGAATCAAAGGGTGATTTGTTGGTTTTATAAATGAAATTTGTGGTTTCTTCATCTCTGTTCTTCCTTGTAGTTTGTTTTTTCATTTTTTCTAGATTATGTAGCTACAGATTGTTCACAGAGTTCACTCCTCATGAGTTTTTAGTAGACGCTCAATGAGATTCCTCACTGTCCCATCCATATCAATTGGTATGCATTTCAGCTACCTTGGGTTGATGAATCTGTTGACATGGAAATTCTGCACATCAAATCATCCATGGTAATGACACTTTACATAAATTAGGTTCAACAATCCTTACTCTGAATCAACTTAAGGTTTCCACACAACAGATGGGTTCACTGGCCTCTGCTCCTTTAGAGCTTTCCAATGAGTACCCAGTGCCCGCATCCCCAACTTGGATGCTTTGATACCTTTACTGCACTCTTCGACAGAAGGTGGCTTCGTTCTCTATTTTCCCCTTACAAAAGGAATGGTTCACAATTCAATTTATTTTGTTCATGATCTGACCTTTCCCTCTCTCAGGGTTACTCCGATTGCAGAGGGAGTGACCCATGGAACCCTGGGAAATATTAGATGAAATGATCATTCTATGTAGTAGACAAAGACTAAATATTTCAGCCCCTATTATTTCACTCCTCATCCTCATATGCTAGATGGAATGGAAACTTTTCATTTTTATACCTACAGATGCGACACTTCTCCTCATCCTCATATCCTAAATGGAATGTCACCTTGTCATTTATATTGTAATTGGTTGGAGTGACATTCCTTTTTATTCTGCATTAGTTATCTTAATAATAATTTTCATAATAAAGTTTTATAATGTTTTATTTGTATATATTAAGGTGAAGTTTTGAAAAAATTAAAATTGGTTTTCAAAATTTTAAAATTTCTGTTGGATTTTGATGTGATGATTTTTATCTTGTTTGAAAAGCATTTGTAAAATAATTAAAATTATTTAGGAGTCCTCTATCAAGATTATAGTAGGCATCTCTTCAGTGTGTAGGCAAAAAATGTCACAATAATATGCTTACCAACCACATGACATTTGACAAGCTTAGTGGCATGTGTCGTACATGCGAGTGGATTCTGACATGGTTGTTTTTCTATGTTTATATCGAAGTAGTGATAGAGTTTCAATATCTCTTATAAGTTAAATAGTATTTTTTGTAAATCTGAACATGAATGTCTTGGTTGTGTAACTGAGCAAAAGGTTTGAAGTAGTGATAGAGTTTCAATATCTCCTATAAGCTAAATAGTGTGTTTTGTAAATTTGAACATGAATGTCTTGGTTGTGTAACTAAGCAAGAGGTTTGAAGTAGGGATAGAGTTTCAATATCTCCTATAAGCTAAATAGTATGTTTTGTAAATCTGACCATGAATGTCTTGGTTGTGTAACTGAGCAAGAGGTTTGAAGTAGTGATAGAGTTTCAATATCTCCTATAAGCTAAATAGTATATTTTGTAAATCTGAACATGAATGTCTTGGTTGTGTAACTAAGCAAGAGGTTTGAAGTAGTGATAGAGTTTCAATATCTCCTATAAGCTAAATAGTATATTTTGTAAATCTAAACATGAATGTCTTGGTTGTGTAACTGAGCAAGAGGTTTGAAGTAGTGATAGAGTTTCAATATCTCCTATAAGCTAAATAGTATGTTTTGTAAATCTAAACATGAATGTCTTGGTTGTGTAATTGAGCAAGAGGTTTGAAGTAGTGATAGAGTTTCAATATCTCCTATAAGCTAAATAGTATATTTTGTAAATCTAAACATGAATGTCTTGGTTGTGTAACTGAGCAAGAGGCTTGAAGTAGTGATAGAGTTTCAATATCTCCTATAATCTAAATAGTATGTTTTGTAAATATGAACATGAATGTCTTGGTTGTGTAATTGAGCAAGAGTTTTGAAGTAGTGATAGAGT
The DNA here is from genome assembly GCA_034641835.2 of Pinus albicaulis. NCBI lineage: Eukaryota > Viridiplantae > Streptophyta > Pinopsida > Pinales > Pinaceae > Pinus > Pinus albicaulis. The sequence continues at coordinate 254,925,320 of CM076571.1, forward strand.
TTCAATATCTCCTATAAGCTAAATAGTATGTTTTGTAAATCTGGACATGAATGTCTTAGTTGTGTAATTGAGCAAGAGGTCAGCACAAGCATCTTATTATGAGACTTTCTTGGCTCATTAAGCAGTATTTATATAAGTCTTAGAGACAATGTTGCCTTAGAGGGGTACCTTAAGGCTTAGATTGGTCAACCTTGAAGCTTAACAAACATTTTATCTCTTTACATGTTCTGTCTGTTATTTGTTTCTTCAATCTTGTTTTGTTCATATTCTGTTATGTGTTTCAATCTGTTGTGTTGCCTTGAATTTTTGTCCATGTTCAGTTGATCCTTTGAGAAGAAATTTGTTTCAGTGTTCATTAGAGTAGATTTTAAATATCTTACTTTTTGGAATAAAAAATAACAGTATGGTTGTGAGGTTGAGTACATATTTTCATCCAATTGATAACAGACATGGAGTCCCATAAACATGTGAAGAGTGTATACAGTATACAAAATTTACAGTATCAAAAAAATAACGCATCTAACAACATTGTCATGTCATTTTGCCAGAATGTAACGTTTTAATAGACTATAGATATTCCTTCCTTACAATGCCGCATACAGTATGGAATAAATCAACCTTCATGTGAAAAGAAAAATATACAGTCCATCCAAAATCCACATCATAATGTGGTTACAGCCAAAAAAATATAACACCCCTATTCTTTATGGCCTTGAGAACTTTCAATGTCAAACCCTGAGTTTCTTGATTGAGACAAGTAGGTTGGCCTCCCTAAGAAGGGTTGATTAGGTTGTGGTTGATTATTGACATATAATTGAGACCAATTTTTCCCATCCGACCATGGAGGAATTGAGTACCCATACCTCACACTTGCGCTAAGTGGAGGTGTGTGATGAGCATACATTGAATTCATACAACCTGTGGTAGGAATAAGGCAAGTGGGTAAACCCCCATTTTGATAGTGAGGCACTTGAATGTTTATGAGGTCTTGGAATAATGTTGTATTATTTGCAATATTTTCCAATGTGTTTGACATGTCCCTGGTTTCATTCTCATCAACTGTGCTTGCATTTATGTCAACCATATAAGTCATCCCTTTTTCCCTTTCAAGCAAATTTTGTTTAGCCTTCCTTGCTTCCTTTTCTTGTCTTAACATTTGTTTTTGTTGCTCATTCTTTTTCCTTGCTTGCTCTCTTTCAAGCCTTTCATCTGCTCGACGTTGTGCTACAATAGCCCTTGCTGCCTTCTTCTACTTGGCTTGATCCTTTTTTTTTCTGTTTTAATTCCTAAATTTCCATTTTTTTTCTTTTTAGACTCAACTAGGAGTTGTATATAGTCTTCTGAGGTGAATAACTGTGAAATTCTCCCCAAACGAAGACTACTGGGTGTTCCTTGCTTCTTTTTCATTGACACTCTTTCTACTGGTAGCTTTAGGAATCGCCCAAGTAACTTCACGCCCCCTCCCACCTACATGTCATTGCTTGGCACTTCAGTATCCATGGTACTTGATTGAACTATATTTTTTTCTTCATTTAGTGCCTCATTATGTGCTCCATATTCTTCCATTGATCTATTGTCCACAAAAAAATGAACAATTTCACTGTTCAATTCAGCCAGTTGTGAAGGCATGTTCATTCTTTGTTCATTGGTTGTTGAGACACTGTGTTCATTCAAATTAATCATGGCTTCTGCCAGCCATGATGGTGGGTTTACTTGGCTTGGAAATATCAATTCGTCATTTTCAATGTCATTAACAATATCAGCAATTTTATTTTCAACTACATCTGCATTAACAATATCAACAATTTCATTTTCAACTACATTTTCATTTTCAACTGCATGTTCAACAGTGTCATTAACACTATTAACAACAAGAGTTCCAGCTTCTTGAGTTGGTAGAACAACCTCCATGTTCTTATCAATTTGTTGATGAATATATTGTGTTTCACATACCTGCTCATCATCATCAGTGTATAACCATCCTTGAGAGAGGGAAACTATATTACCAGTTGCAACCACATCAGCATGTTCATGTACTTCTTATTTCACTTCATGCTCTTATTCCTCACCATCCACATGAAAATCTTGGCTACAAGCTGATGCAGGAGCATTGGGAACCTAGCCAGCAATGTGACGTCTTTGGTCACATGTTGTGGCTAATTTATTTTATTATTTGGAAATAGAATAAACTTAGGAATAATTTAATAATTTATTTTATTAAATTTGTTATTTATTTTTAGAGAATTGTTAATTTGTTTTATATTTAATTAAATTTGGAATAATTATAGAATTGGTTTCTTTCCCTGAGTGGAATAGAGCCAATATAGGGGCAAATGCTTAATAATAGGAAGGCATTGGTTTTTTGAGGCTTCTAGAAGAATACTATTCCGAGAATATTAGTTTCACATATTTGTATAAATTAGAGAAAGCTGAAGATGAAAGTGTCTGAGAGCGAGAGAAGTATTAGAATAATAAATGTAAATGCAGTGGGAAATTAACAAATTATTAGCCTATGTTGTGATTAATCTCATTAAGGAGGAGGATTTTGCTCACGTAAAACTACAATCGATGAGAAATTGATCAGAGTCATGAATTTCCATGCCAAAGTGTAGTTAGAAGTCAAGGTTTGCGACAGGAGAAGGTGCAGTGTTGTGCGAGAATACCACAACGTGTGGGGTTGAAGAGAATTCCACAACTGCAGTCTTGGTAAGACGTAGCCATAATCACAAGGAAACTACAGCCATTTGAACAAAATGCGATATTGGAACGTCCAGAACTAAGACCACAACAACAAGAACCCACGCAGCCATGGTTGAAAGAATTCAGAGAATTCTGCGACATATGAAGATCAAGTGTGTTAGTGAACCATGGAAATATTTTGAAAGGATTGCAGAACCCAGATTCCGGTATATGCTATACATTGAATTAGCATGCGGGTGTAACAGTTGTTGTGGTGACTTGTCAAGTGTGGAAACAAACCAAATAGTGCTCGTTTTGATTTTTGGGCATCCAAAAAAACCAACAAGCTCCATTTTCCTTATTGTATATTCAAAAAATGAAGTTTTAAAGATCGTCTTGAGTTATTTAATAGTATTTATATAAATTATGCTTGGAAGGAAATTGTAATTCATGTAGTGGAAGCAAAGGTTATTTATATGTGTAAGTAAGGGACATAGTAAATCGACCTTGAACACTTAGACTGATGACAAATCAATCTCGTCATGTGTGAAGAATAGATCTGGGCATTGGTGAAACTGCATATTTTACTATAATGATTTAAACACCGGGACTTGTGTTTTGTTTTTCCTATGTCATTTTTGGTATCAGAGCTTGTTAAGTTGTTTTTGAAGCATTGCAGAGAATGACGCCCAGAAGAGGAGTTGGGATAGGTCGAGGGAGACCTATAGAAAACGCAATTTTGCTAGATGAGATCTGGCATTTGCGCATGAGACTAGATACAGTAGAAATCACTCATAGGAGAGCAGCAGATGGTAGAATTTCCAGTGCCGATGAAGAAGAGACCATTGAAGAAGAAGCAGAGGAGGAAAGAGAGGCAGCCAAAGTCATGAAGATGCTCGCAAAGGTCAACAGCTGACCAAAGGTAGAGGTACATTTATATGATGGAAGTCTTAGTGTGGAGGTGCTAATGGACTGGAACAGTTCGTTAGATAAATTCTTCGACTATGAAGAAGTCGATGACAAGAAGAAAGTGAATTTTGCAGCCATGAGATTGAAAGGCCATGCAGCCTTATGGTGGGATGAATTGCAGCTATCCAGGGAGCGAAAAGGGAAACCCAAAATCAAGAAATGGGACAGGATGGTAAGTAAGCTGAAGGGTAATTTTTTGCTGAAGGATTACCAATTAAATCTGTTTAGACAATTGCAGAACTTAAAACAAAAAGGAATGAAAATCAAGGAATATATTGAATAATTTTATAAGCTAAGTATTAGATCTGGCCATGTTGAAGATGATCTAGAAAAGTTAGCTAGATATATAAATGGTTTGAGATATGAAATACAGGATGAGATCAGCTTATTAAATTTGAAGACGATTGAAGATTACTATCAAGCAGCCTTGAGGGCAGAGGAAAACCTGTTGCACAAACAAAACCAGAGAAATAAAGGCAAGAGTCTGGAAAAAGAAGGGGGAACATTTGAATCCAGATTTCGACACTCTCAGAATGAGGCAGGGAGCGTGAGAAATAGATCACCACAAAGAGGAGATTCTGGTCGCAGAAGGTTCATGCCCAGAGGCAGAAGCCGAGGGAGAGAAGTTTGGTGCTTTGCATGTGGTGAATGGGGACATGTGCAATGGGATTTTCCTCACAATAGATCAGCAACTCAGTGCAATGTGAATGTTGTTGAAGCCAAGGAGGATATTCCTCAACTTGAAGCCAAAGAGGAACCACCTGAAGCCGAAGAATCCCTGTTACTGAAGAGGGTATTTCTTAAAGAAGATAAAGAAGCTAGAGAACCAGCTCAAAGAAGGAATCTGTTCAGAACTGTATGTAAGTCAAAGGGTAAGTGTTGCAAATTGGTAATTGATAGCGGTAGTACTGATAACCTTGTTTCTACAGAGAAGGTGGACAAGTTGAAGTTGGAGACAACAGGACACCCCACTCCTTATAAAGTATCGTGGCTTCAGAAAGGCCATCAAATTATTGTAACTAAACAATGTAAATTTGACTTTTAGATTGGTACTTATAAGGATGTTATTTTATGTGATATAATACCGATGGATGTATGTCACATATTGCTAGGGAGACCCTGGCAGTTTGACCGAAATGCCATACACGATGGCAGAAGAAACACTTATACTTTTGAGAAATATGGGAACAAGCATACACTGCTACCATTGAAAGTTGAAGCTGATGAAGAAGCAACTGGAGCCAGCATTATGTTGATGAGTGGGAAGACCCTGTTGCAGGAAGATGAGAAGGGTAAGGAGATGCATTTTGCTAGCGTTGGAAAACCCAAGGTAATTTTAACTTCTACAAATTTAGAAGATTTACCTGAAGAAATTCAGAATCTATTGAATTATTTTGATGATATTACTATGGATGAGTTGCCGAATAAGTTACCACCCATCAAGAGTATTAGTCACCACATTGACTTAATACCTGGAGACAGTTTGCTGAATAGAGCAACCTATAGGATAACACCGTAGGAAAATGCCAAAACTAGAAGACAAGTGCAAGAGTTGATGGATAAAGGGTTAATTAGTGGAAGCCTTAATCCATGTACTGTACCAATAGTACTCAGCCCAAAGGAAGAAAATGAATGGCGCATAAACACAGATTATCAAGCCATAAATAAAATCACCATCAGGTTAATGGATGAAGTTTTGAAGGAATATGCAGTCTCTAAAGAAGAGTAAGGAGTGGATTCGAAGAAAATCCAAGCAATCGTGAATTGGCTAAATCTAATTCCTAGAAGCATATTTGAGGGAGATGTCAAAAACAGATGGCAGGAATACAGTAGTAAAGACAAGAAGCGAGCAGATATGAAGAGGTGGAAAAAGAAATTCCAAGCAAGTGACTTAGTCATGTATTTCAGATTTGTACCTGTACCAAGAACCAGAAGAAGAACCACAATGAGACGCCATAACATAAGAAAGCACAAAGACGAAAAAAGGGAAAAGAGAGTGTCAAAGAAAACCAGGAACCAAAATTATTATCAGTATTTTGTCAAGTGGAAAGGACATCTAGTGGAAGACACCGGTTGGATGACTACAAAAGAACTACAGAGATTGGGGATCGACTCCAAAATACTACAAGATTAGTTTTATTCCCCGGGAGTCTGATGCAGGAGCATCGGGAACCTAGCCAGTAATGTGACGTATTTGGTCACATGTTGTGGCTAATTTATTTTAATTAATTGGAAATAGAATAAACTTAGGAATAATTTAATAATTTATTTTATTAAATTTGTTATTTATTTTTAGAGAATTGTTAGTTTGTTTATATTTAATTAAATTTGGCATAATTATAGAATTGGTTTCTTTCCCTGGGTGGAATAGAGCCAATATAGGGGAAAATGCTTAATAATAGGAAGGCATTGGTTTGTTGAGGTTTCTAGAAGAATACTATTATGAGAAGATTAGTTTCACATATTTGTATAAATTAGAGAAAGCTGAAGATGAAAGTGTGTGAGAGCGAGAGAAGTATTAGCATAATAAATGTAAATGCAGTGGGCAATTAACGAATTATTAGCCTATGCTGTGATTAATCTCATTGAGGAGGAGGATTGTGCTCATGTAAGACTACAAATCAATGAGAAATTGATTAGAGTCATGAATTTCCATGCCAAAGTGTAGTTAGAAGTCAAGGTCTGCGACGGGAGAAGGCGCAGTGTTGTGCGGGAATACCACAACGTGTGGGGTTGAAGAGAATGCCACAACCGCAGTCTTGGTAAGGCGTAGCCAGAATCACAAGGAAACCGCAGCCATTTGAACAAAATGTGATATTGGAACGTTCAGAATTGAGACCACAATAGCAAGAACCCACGCAACCACGGTTGAAAGAATTTAGGGAATTCTACGACATATGAAGACCAAGTGTGTTAGTGAACCATGGAAAGATTTTGAAATGATTGTGGAACCCAAATTCTGGTATAGGCTATACATTGAATTACCATGTGGGTGTAACAGTTTTTGTGGTGACTTGTGAAGTGTGGAAACAAACCAAATAGCGCTCGTTTTGATTGTTGGGCATAAAAAAAAAATCAACGAGCTCCATTTGCCTTATTGTATATTCAAACAATGAAGTTTTAAAGATCATCTTGAGTTATTTAATAGTATTTATATAACTTATGATTGGAAGGAAATTGTGATTCGTGTAGTGGCAGCAAAGGTTATTTATATGTGTAAGTAAGGGACATAGTAAATCGACCTTGAACACTTAGACTGATGACAAATCAATCTCGTCATGTGTGAAGAATAGATTTGGGCATTGGTGAAACTGCATATTATACTATAATGATTTAAACACCGGGACTTATGTTTTGTTTTTCCTACATCACAAGCAGTATCATGCATAAGAGAATCATAATTCAGTGGCCATATTCATGTCCTCCTAAAGCCAGCCTTGATATTTAATGGTGTCAGAGCCCTTTTAAAAGCCTTACTTGCAGGCTCTGCTAACTTGAACATTTTCACCTCGACCCCTAGATTCTTTGCCATCCATGCAGCACACTCTGACCTGAAATAGTTCTTGAAAGGGCCAAACACACTAACATCAAGGGGTTTCAATTTGTGAGTGGTATGAGAGAGAAATTTTAAAAGGTCAATGCCCAAATTGTTTTCTTCCTCAATTGTTTTTACACCCATGTGGCTTCCATGGCCATCTAATATTAATGGGTGTTTGTTATTAGGTGAGAAACCACCTGGCACAGATGCAGCAAAGTGGCAAAGCCAATTTAAAAAAAATTCTTTAGTCATCCATGCATGGGGATGTGTAGTCATGCATGCTCCTAGTTCTCATAGTTTTGTATATAATTTTTCAACTGATTTTTACCTTTGAATAGATAAAATCCTGGGATTGAAGCACCAACTACATTGACACAACTAAAATGGTTATCCACTCCCTACTCTTAGGAAAAATCTTTGGCATGTTTCGGCTGCCTCTCTTGGCAATTACCCTGATGCCACAATTCATTCCCACCTGTAAACCTGTTTCATCACAATTCCATATATGGTATGCTGCATAAGAATGTTTAGCATATGCACTAGAAAGAGTGTCATAGAACTTACATACAACTACAGGGCGCAAATTTAATACTCTGTCTTTATCAAGGCCCTCAGGTGTACACAATACAAGGTCTGGATGCCTTTTTTTAAGCCCAAACCACCATGATTTACTAGAAAACCCATCTTTGAATGGGTTTTTCCTCCCTTGAAATATTTGAGAAACTGTGGATTTGAATTGTATCAACTCTAGCCCATGTCCCAATTGGGCCATTTCTTTACACCACTCCACCACCTCGACCTCCTCCTCTTCAGTCATAACTGTAACAGGCCCTCTACGTTTGGTGTGAGTGAGCCCATTTATCCAATAATGTATTGATGAGGGAGGAATACTATGTTTCTTTGAAGATGTCCGAATACAATATCCATTGAACTCTATGTCGTCAATTACAACTAACATTTATTCTTTTTTCCAACCTCTTATAGCGCTGATCTTTATAGTTGAAGTTGCGCCTTGGACTATGGTTGATGGTGGCTCTATGACTGATGGTGTCACAACATCAACTTTAGCCACATGGTCATCCTTAACAACATTTCTTGGAGCATTTTTGACATTGGTATCACCTGTTATTTCTTCCTCTGATGAAGTGTATCTCAGCTGGGCACCCCTGGTCACTCTTCTGCCACTACTCCTTGTACGAGATACATAACTCACTCTTACCATGGAAAGCTCTTTTTTTGGGCCAATAATTCATGTCACTCTACTTTGTGGGAGGCATTCAATCTGAGGTGCATTATTTGAGTTCCTTTTGTCATAAACTTAGCCTATGGTTCTATTATCCTTTTTATGGAAGTTCTAAAAATAAACAACCCTCTTGTCATTGGGCTGCAACAATTAATGTTTTACAATGTATTATATTATGACTGAGCCCAAAAAGGTATTAATATTAGAAATAATTCCATATATAGGAAGATAAGCAACAACCCAAGGTACATATAACTTCAATCTCCCATTGGGATGAGTATGTGTTCAACTATAAACCTGTTATAGGGATTGTTTGCAATTCTGTTTTGGGGAAATCTGTGTTCAACTATAAATTAGTTTCTTATTTTTTGTGTTCTTTTTCCTCTATAGCTGAATTGGGTAAGTTCCACTGTGAACTGCCTTTATATTTTTTGGATACAGAACATTCTCATCATAGTTACCGAATTCATCATTCCTAGCCCTTTACCCGAATCTGAATCATCATGGAATCAAGGAATTGAATCCTTAAAAACTATTTGACTTTCTCATTTAGTTTCAATCAAAAGAACTTGAAGTATTTTTCTCTTATGTAGTAGGAGCAATCAGGTAACTAAAGTGAAGAGGTAGCTATAACTTACCTTCTTAATAAGAGCTAGACTAGGAAAACATAGATTTAGTCCTTTCCCTTACAGTCAAGCAGCCTTACGGCACCTTAGTAGAATCTAAATAACTTAACTCCTAAATGACATCCTTGTAATGATAAATTCTTTGGTCTAGTTTTCTCATGTGTAATTCTCTGGTCTAGATTAAGCATAATATCCACTTAAGTTGTTCTTATGAAGAAATTCCTCTAATTAGAGCCATAGTGGGTTAATAGATATTATGCTTAATCTCTAGCTTAGTATGAATATAATGACACTATATTAATTTTGTAATATAATAAAGTTATAGTATTATTTATACTAGTAATATTATACTCTACTTAGCTTAGGAACTACAAATAGAACTACCAACAAACTATTACTCACTAGAGACAAAATCCTCTAACTAATGGCATCTTCATCAAACCCTGAGATTAATAGGCCGGAACTGAGCTATGTTACAAATACCTTTGGCTCGACTTCATTGGTTTTGATATGAGCCAATGGGTGAAGTTACTGTGGGTGGTTTTTGAGGACTATTGGTATTAGGTTCAATCGATGTGGTCTAGAGGTTGAGTGTTATATATTATGCATTACTAGTTTCATTCCCAAACCTCCCCCTAGTCCCCACATTATGTTACTATGTGAAATTATTGTTTGCTCACTATTGTCATGATAACCCTTATATTATTGGTTCAGCAAAAAGATAACTTAAGGTAAACAAAGAAAAAAAAAACCTTTGGAAGTGTAAACGGACCAAATAGATATAAGGGAAGTATGCAAACCCTCCCCTCATAAAAAGAAGGAGGACAAAGGAGTCAAGTCCGCGTTACAGCTAAGAAAAGGAGAGGGCGTGAGCCATACATGGGACAGTCCAAGTAGTGCCACCACATGGAGGGATTCCGGGGGTACCAAGGACGATATAAGGAAGGCAAAGCAATACCCCCCGAAATGCATGACGTCACAGGCTGGCGGGGCAGGTTTTGACCATTCCATGGGGTGGTGGTGCATCACGAGGAGACTTCACATGTCCCTACCAGAACTCTTCAGTGGGCCCCTCGAGACTAACAGGTGGCATGAGTAAAAGCAAAGGTATGGTAAGTCAGGAAAGCCGGTACATGAGCAATACCGGTATTAACCCGGCTTGTGGCTCCCACCTACCCGGCTCCTGGTAGCCAATAGCCTGATGCCACAAGCCTCAGTGTTGATGTCCTTATGACATCATCCCTCTAAGTTGTTACCCAAGCCTCATTTTTCGTAAATCTATGGCCTGTTTAACCCCGTCTTATGCCCATTTTTGGTAAAATACTTGTTTTTACGAACTCGTCGAGCAGTTAAGTTTTGACTATAGCACCAAGTCGCTTTCAATCCCTGCATTGCTTTCCCTCTTGGGTTTTCCTCACTGGTTATATATATTTAGTCATTTCTGCATCTTATAGTTTTCCTTCCGCTTTACTTTTCAAAATGGTCATCGGGAGAGTCAAGTCCAGAAAGTCTGAACCTGAAACCCCTCAAGCCCACGAAGTTAGGGCAGTCCCTGGACTTGAGCCTCTCATTGACACACAGGCTCGTATCCGTGACCCACAGTACCCTTTCATCATCTCTCATGTCAGACCCAACCTGTTAGAAAGCCATGTGAAGGGCCAAGATCGGTTCAGAGTCGTTCGGTCTGGCTTGTATTACCAAATTGCTCCACCCACATTTCCAGTCACCAAGTTAATATGTTGGCTTATAGATTCCTATGATGAACGCAGGGATGTATTTCTTTCTGCTCAGGGAAATAAGGTTTTTTGTATATCCCCTGAGCTCATTAAAGAAGCCCTCCATTTCCCTCACAGCCAGGATTATGTCGAGTTCACAGAGTTGTCCCTGTCTCATCAGTTTTCCAAATTACCTTGGAAACAACAGAGTGAATTCCTCTCTTCCATTTCAGAATATCGTCTCACGTCTATCTCGTCTTCGGATATGGTGCCCTTAACCACATTCACTGATAATCTCCAGCCTGTTCTCGCTTTCATCTCAAGGTTGCTAGGTATCAGAGAGGTTGAGAGGGTGTCAAAAGAATGCATAACCCTCCTTTGGCTCATATCCCAGAAAGGTGTTTTTTTGGATATCCCCACTTTCTTGGCCTTGGCCATCCAAACCCAGTTTCAAGAACTACCCTCTTCGGGGGCTTTCTGTTTCTGTTCACTTGTGTTTTACCTCTTTCTTTTTTAGCACACTGACAAGTTTGAAGCTTTAGGCCTTGAAAAACTCTCAAGAACAAACAACCAACCAAGAACTATCTTTGAGTGGAACGTCTCAGTACGTCAACAGCCTAACGGGAGGGGTTAGTCAATGTTTTTGAACGAGTTCATGACCATTGCCTACACCATACTTCACGATAGCCCCCCACCCAGAATTTTTCCCGAGCAAAAGGATTGGTTGTATTTTTATGATGAGGAAAGAATAGGGGACTATTACTTCTTTGACGACTATACTGAGATCAGTGTCTATGGTGCAAATGTACCCCCCTACCACTTGTCATTGTTCCTTGCTATGCGGGTTTTCGCCCTTGAATATATATGTCAAACCTTGAAAGAAGATCAGTTCCACATCATCCCCATGAATAAAGGCTACATACTCAAGCTCCCTACGACCATCAGCTCTTTTACCGTAAAATCAAGACACTCCCTCTCCACAGTGGAGATGCTGCTTCAGGGGATGGATTTAGTGCTAGGGAAAGTTTGGTCCTATGACCCAAAAGGAATCCTCTCTAATAGGGAAAGGAAGATTAGGTCCACTACATATGTGCATGAGACTAGGCCCTTCATTGAATGGAGAGCTAACCTTGACACATGGCCTTTGGCTTTGCAGATGGAGGTAGAATCTTCGGCTGCAGAAGGAAGGGGCGACACTGCTTCAGTGGGTACAGGAAGGAAAGGGCAGACCGACAAGTCTGATTTTTTAGAGGAACTAGAAGTTATGGATATAGGGGAGGGATCCCATCCCTCCAGAAAACATAGAATTGATGATGTGGAGATTATCTAGGAAGAGTTGCCGCAAGAGGAACTGATCCGATACGGGGAGCCTGACAAGGGAAAGGCTAGTTTCAGGGTAAATTATGATGGCAGTTCCTCTTTGGAACCCTCTAGGATATCACAGGCCATTTCGGTAAATAGAGCCGAAGTAAGGGAAGAAATTGGAAACAGAAACCAGACAGTAAGGGAAAAACTCTGAGCAGAATTGGTCAGATTCGTGGATAAATATTATACCCGGCTCACCTCAGAGCTGGATATGGATAAATAACAGTTGATAATAGCTATCACAGAGGCCATGCTAGACCCTACAGCTGATGGGGTTAGCTATCGAGCTTTGGAGGTTGCTTTGAATCTGGTAAAGGTCCCTTTAACTGACAAACTTGGCCTCCACCAATGCATCGGGGATATGTTAAGGGACGAGGTTGTGAAGCTTGCGCTTGCACTAAGGAAGCTGGAAGACAAATACAAAGAGGTGTTAGAGAACTAGAAAAAAGAGAGGGCTAGTGCCAAAGGCATCAACAACAACCTGCACAATCTCAGAAGGATAATGAGTGAAAAAGGAAGCAACAAAGATGGAATTCGGAAGAAAATCATCCTAGATATAGAGGTAGAAAACTCAGAGTTGAGGAGGAGACTCAACATCCCCCGTGGTCAATATATACAATCTGAGGAATTAGTCCAGGCGAAAAAGAGAGAAATCAGCCCTTGCTAATACCATTTCTCAGAAAAGGGATGAGAATGCAAAAACGGCTACAGAAATGGTTGCCCTAAGACAGAAATTGGCTGAATTGCAAGGGAAATGGGACACACACGTCTGAGTGACTCCAAACTCTGATGCACTAGGTACCACTCCAGCACAGTTAACCAAGGCTTTGTCGGACCTATAGGTCTAAAAAAATCAAGCCCACACAACACAACAGAAAATTCAGGAATTGGTAGCTAAGTTGGAACAAAATGACAAGGTGATAGCGGCCCTACAAGAAGATGTGGAAGGAGCGAAAAGGGATAAGCTGCAACAGGAAAAGGTCGTCAAGGAACTGAACAATCGGATGAAAGGAAATGCAACCCTCCTAGAAGCTAGGCGCCTCATCTGGACCGACATTATATCGGAGGTAAGGAAACGTTGGAAGTATATTATGTTAATGGATGATAAGAAGATTGTGGTCTAATTTTTCAAAGGGAAGTTGCAGGAAGGCCAAGCGGAAGCCAAGGCAAAGGTGGTCATGGCCAAAAAGTATATCACTTACCTAAATGGATTGGACTTTGAATATTTGGCTGTCCAAGGGATTGAAGACCATTTCAGGGGAGTGATGGAGATCAGAAGGGTAATTGAGAAAGAGACCACACGTGTAAATGCATTGAGTGGTTTGGAACATGTTTCCAAGGGAGTGGAGAAGTTTGAGAAAGAATGAGATGAGCTGGTGAAAGAAGGCCTCCCATCATGCTAGGAGCCTGTAATGGCTGCATTTTCAGGTCTAACTGATTATGAAGAGAAGCTGACAATTGTTATGAATCAGAACAATCTTCCTTATGAGAAAACCACTCACCTGAAAGTTGAAACCATAATTTTTGCCCTGGGCAAGGAGATTTCCCTTCTCTGTCAAATCAAACAGTGCTTCACCGTCCATGTGGATTACTCAGAATTGATTAATATATAGGCCTTAGTGAATTTTTTTCCACTATGATCCTGCAAGGGGTGACCATATGGCAGAAATGCAGCGAGTATGTAAATGTACCAGTCAGCACACCATCCCTCCAGTACCCACCTCCTCAAAAAAATAAAGCTGGCTCGTCTGCATCATCGATGCTTCCTAATCAACTGGTAGCAGCTACGCCTCATCTTTCTAAAAAATGATACTCATGATCTGGCCGTCGTGGCCTTTTTACTTGTTATTTTTTTTACTTTGAAATATCGGGTGAAATCTCCATTTTACCCTATGCATTTTATTTTCTGTTTAAGTTGTTTCATTTTCAGTTGGTGCCTTCATTAAGGCCACTACACAGATGATGAGAGGCATCTTTCCTCATCATCAATTTTGATTTTGATAGAGACAAGCAACATAAAAGATAATTCTGTAAATGAATATTGGTCTAAAAATATCTTTTGCAAATAGTCAGCAGGAGATTATGAAATAAAGAACTTGAGTTTATGCAAGGGTTCCAGATTTTCCAGAACAGAGACTATTAGTCATAAATGCTCCTTTTTGTAAAGTTTTAAGTCTTTCTTATAGTTTATGTTGAATAATCCCATTGGGAAATCAAAGTGTAATATTATGTTGTGAGATGGATTCTTGGTGAGATCAGTCATAGTTTGTACTCCCTCTGTTATACTCTAATACAAATATTTTTGGCATTTCAATCACTCTCTTTATATTATAAGCTATCGGAATGCGAATGTTGATTAACAAAATGTGAATTTATCTATCAAAGGGTACTCATGTCTATTGGTCTATGGCGCTTTAAATATGGCTCGAAGCTTTGATATTATGTTCATATGTTATATCTCATTTACTCGCCTTTCTTCTGATATTAGCTTGTGATAGATTCTTATGTGATAATAAGCCTATCTGTGAGGGATTCTTATCTGATAATAAGCACGAAGGTTTGAGATTTGATTCTCTCTTGAAGACTCCCCATCTTCCTCACAGCAAGCTCAAGCCCAAGGCCCTAGTTCCACTACCCGAGTCCTTGAATACCCACCAGATAATCCTTTCCCTGAGAAATCAGAGGTAAAAGATGAAGTTGATTCAATAGATATTTCGATATTTGTCTTACATCCCACTCCTAAAGCTGAAGAGATAAAATAGGTAACCATCCCTCAGATTTCGTTTTCTCAAGAAAATTCCCAGACTACAATTCAGTTTACCCCTATTGTCATTCAGCCAAATCTTCCTCTTGCTCTACCCCCTCCCGTGGCAGTTCCTGGCTTTTTGTTAAATAAATATGCCCCCCTGGCATTACCCCAAATTATAAATGACATTCTTTAAGAGTACATGAATCTCTTACCTCGTTTTACCGAAGAAGACAGTAGTGCTGCGCAAAAGCATCTGGAAGATTTTTGTGCTTTCGTAGAGAATCTTAATGTTGAACATTTGGATGTGGTACTGAGATTATTTGTTCAATATCTATATGGAGAAGTGTGAAAGTGGTTTAAGACTCTTGGAGACTGCTTCATCACTAATTGGGAGGAAATGGAAAATGCTTTCACCAGAAAGTGGGGAGAAAAAAAGGATCACGACTATTTCCTCACAGAGTTCAACACACTAAAGAAAAAGCATAATGAAGATGTGGGTGAGTTCATAAAGAGATTTAAAAAACTATACACCAACTTGTCGGCTGATATGAAACCCCCCAAGACGGATGCTAAGGTAGTCTTCGTAGGAGCATTTGAATCCGATTTCGGTTTCAACCTAAGGGAAAGGAAATCAGTTTCTTTGGATCAAGCTCAGACTGATGCACTAGAGGTAGAAGCTAACTTTGCTTCTACAGGGAAATCGAAAGGAAGGTTAGATCACGATTTCATGCGAAGGGGTAAAGAAGAAGCCTCTTCTTCTAACCAAGATAGGGAGGTCTCAGATTACAATATTGAAGCAATGAATAAAATGATTAAGAATTTGTCAAGTAAATTTGTGAAACATGAGTTAGAAGCAAAGAACGCCTCATCCCAGCCATCCCAGGCGACTCCTAACTAAGGATATAATCCACAATACTGAAAGCCACCGCTACAGGTATTGCAGAGAGATAAAAAAGAGCAACAAGATCACATACAACCCCCTCTATATTTGGAAGGGAAAATTGAAGGCCCTGCTGAAGATGTTCCTGATGGACAAGATGACCAATATCTCACTTATTCAAAAGGTGGGGAGGTTGGGTTTTCTATACTGGAAGAGGAGGAGGAGGAGACAACGAACCTTACTGCTGATCCTGATATCAATGATTATTGCAGATAGTTCGTGGATTTCATGCAAGCCCAATTCCACAAGAAGTATGACCTTCGGTCTTCCAAGAATAGGACACGTTCTCAAGATCAAGAAGAAGAGTCACCTTCCAAGGAGTCGACTCTCCTAAAGGCTAATAATAAAGGTAATAAACCTATTGAAGAACCTTCAGGACAGAAGGGTACTCCCGCATCCTCATCCAAGTTGGCACCCGACCCTCTTGCTCACTCTAAAGGTATGTCCACTGACGAAAAACCTCCTATCTTCATCAAGGAACCAAAGGAGACCTTTGTAGAAAAGGGGCCCACTATGTTTAATCTCCAAAAAGAGCTAGAGAAAGTTAAAATCCCTATTCCTTTAGTTGAACTCCTAAAAAAACCCTCCTATAAAGCTCAGGTCTCTCAGTTCATGCTTCCTTATGGGGTAACTTCACCCCTAGATTCTCTTAACCTTCAAGAAGAAAGGCCCATGGTATTTTTCCCCCCCATGTAGAAGAGTTAGACTCTGCAACCCCACCCTTTTATGTCTCCCTAGTCATCCATGATTTGTTGTTACATAATTGCACATTGGACTTGGGGGCTTCACATAATCTGTTACCTCTTTCAGTCATGGAACAACTAGGATTGCTGATCACTCGAACCTACAAATACCTCTATCCATTTGAATCCAAATGAGTAAAATGTCTCGGGATGATTAAAGCTCTGGTGGAAAACTTGGCCCAGATCCCGGCCAAGAGTGTCGTCATGGACATAGTAGTTGCTGATATCCTAGCCTGTTTTGGAATGCTTCTATCCAGATCATGGGGTACTAAGATTGGAGGGTCGATCAAGCTAGACCTTACTTATGAAACTATTCCAGTGTTTGGAGGACAAGAAAGAAGGTTGTATAGGGAGTCAAGATTTGTGAAAATGGTGACCAAAGCCGATGGCTTAGTAAATTCCCTGGTGTATAGTAAAGAGGGGGAGTTCTCTTGTCTAATGATTAAGGAGGACCAATATTTTTTGCAGGAACAGTCATTCAACTTATTGAAGCTGCAACATTCCATAAGTAATGATGAAAGGGGAATGTGGACCTTGCACTTTGATGGGGAAATTTCAAGGGAAGGAAATGGAGCGTCGAGAGTGCTTCTAATCTCCCCTACTGGACAATTAGTCCCCTTCTCTTTTAAATTAGAGTATGAAGCCACCAATAACATGGCTGAATATGAGGCACTGCTTCTGGGCTTACAAACTTCTAAGAACATGAATACTTGCAGTCTTAAATTTTTTGGAGACTCAGAGCTGGTGGTGAGACAGATTAAAAATCAGTGCCAAACCAAACATCCTCAGCTAAGGGCATACAGAAACGAAGTATGGGACCTAGTGGAGAAATTTTTCTTAGCATTTAACATACAGTTTATGCCAAGAGATCAGAACAGGATGGTAGATTCACTAGCTGTGGTAGCAAGTAATTTCCATCTACCTCAGAATCCAATTCTGAGATATGAAGTGCAGGTTCATTATTTCCCTTCCATCCCAGACAACGTCAAACATTGGCAGGTGTTTGAAGATGAAGAAAAGATGAAACACTTCATGGAAACTATTGGAGAGTTCTCTAAATTGGTCATCGATACCGGGGAGGAAGAGGAAACTGAAGAAAACCCCACAACAAATGGTAAGAGACGGTGGCTAGTCACAAAGTGCTGCAGTTGAAAGGAAATGTGATCCCCGGAGGTTTAGTACCTTTGGAGAGTTTGTTTGATAAAAATGAAGTTCCTGTCAGCCCCAATAAGCTGACACCAGAAGCTCAGGTGGAATATGCTAACGTTGGGATGGAAGAAGATCCTATGATATTAAAATTATCTAAAGGAGTCCCAGAAGAACACAGAGAAAGGTATTTACAATTGTTTCACTCCTATAAGGACGTTTTTGCTTGGTCTTACCAAGATCTGAAAACATTTGACATAAGTATCATCCAGCATAAGATCCCACTAAGGGCTGATGCCAAGCCACATAAGCAGAAGCTAAGGTAGATTAACCCTTTGCTGCTTCCCGCCATAGAGAAGGAAATCAAGAAGTTTTTGAAGGCTAAGATCATTGTATCTTTAAGGTATTCAGAATGTGGCTAACCTGGTACTGGTCCGAAAGAAGAATGGAGAGATAAGGTTGTGTGTAGAATTTCAGAATTTAAATAGGGCATCCCTTAAAGACAACTATCCTCTCCCAAAAATGGATCACATCTTGCAGAAGGTGGTTGGGTCCTCTCGCATGTCCATGATGGATGGTTTCTCTGGATACAATCAGGTGGTAGTCCTTCTCGAAGACCAAAAGAAGACGGAATTCACCACCCCATGGGGTACTTTCATGTATGACCGAATGCCTTTCGGTTTGATAAATGCTAGAGCCACTTTCCAGAGGGCGATGGACATCGCATTTATAGGAGAATAGGACAAGTTCGTGGTGGTATGCATAGATGATATCATTGTATTTTCAAAAGATGATGCTGAACATGTTGAGCACCTGCGCCGGACTTTCGAAAAATGTCGCAGGTATGGTCTGTCCCTAAATCCTCAAAAATCTATGTTTGCTTTAGAAGAAGGAAAATTATTGGGCCATATTGTAACTAAAGTAGGAGTAAATATTGATCCGAAAAGGGTGGAGGTAATAAACGGCATATCCTTACCCCATAATAAGAAGGAAGTTCAGGTTTTCCTCGGGTGCATAAATTTTCTGAGAAGGTTCATCCTGAATTACGCAGAAATAGTTTGGCATATCACCGAAATGCTTAAGAAAAGAAATGATGTGAAATGGACGAATGAGTCAAGAGAAGCATTTAGTAGAATCAAGAGTTCCTTTGCCGAAGCTCCAGTACTAGCAGGACCATATTACAGTAAGCCATTCATGATATTCTCATTTGCTTCCCCGCATACTGTAGCCGTAGTACTTTTACAAAAAACTGAGGAAGGGTATGAACAACCCATCGCCTTTTTTAGTCAGGTACTTTGAGATGCTGAAATAAAATACAACATTCTAGAGAAACAAGCATATGCTTTAGTGAAATACTTAAAGGAATTCCTAATGTACGTCCTATAGTCAACCATCACCGCTTTTGTGCCTACGGCCACAGTTAAATATATTCGGATTCAAGGGGATAGTGAGGGGAAAAGAGGCAAATGGATCGCTAATATACAAGAATATGAATTAGACATTCGCCCCACAAAGCTCATCAAGGGACAGGGTTTAGCCAAGATTTTGTCTAAGTCTAACTGACAAACTCTAGGAATAAATCTATCCATGGGAATTGGGGAGTTGTTTGAAGGCACGGAGGAAAAGTCCAGGATAGAAACGGTCACGCAGAAAACACACATGAAGTATCTGATAAGTGTTTGTTATAAGGATATTGTAGAATATCTTTTAACTCTAAAGTCTCCTTCTAACTTCAATAAGGCTAAATATCGAATGTTGAGGTTGAATTCACAGAAGTATATCATTCCAAATGGCTGATTATATTGGAAGGATCCCTCAGGAATCCTGCTATGCTACCACTTATCATGCAGTTGAGGGTAAAAATGTGAAGTTGGGTAACACTTTTGTGAGAATCGGGGGTGGAAATTTTTTTTCTCAATAATTCAGCCGAACTTTTGAAATTAGTTTGACCGAACTCATTCTTCCGTTTACATTGATGGCATCCTGACAGCATGGGCAAACAGGTTTTTGGCAGGAGATGGGAAAACCGGCAACAAAATTTCAGTTGAACTTTTAAAATAGTTCGGACGAACGTGTTCTTATAAATATAATTTTATGCAAACCTTAATAGGTTTCTTATGCAAATGTGTCTCGTGTTTGTCTCTATCTCGCTCTATTGCGGTGTTGCAGTGTTGTTGTTGCGGTGTTTCTCCGTTGAGGTTTGTTGCGGTGTTGTAGTTGCTTTGTTGAGGTATGTGTTTGTTGGGGTGTTGCAATTGCTATGTTTTCTCAGTTGATTTTTGTTTTTCTTGATTTTAATTTGATTTTTTTTGTTCATAGGGAATTTGGTCCTGACTTTGTCCTCGTTTTGGCTTCATCTGCGAATTTTTGTGAATTGATCTCGTTGCGGCTTCGTCTGCGAATTTCTGTGAATTTCCAGGTATGAAATCTTGTTATTGAATAAGTTGAGCTATTCATGTGTTATTATTTCTTGTGATTTCTTTTCAGAAAGAAAAAAACTTTGTTTTATATAATGTACCAGTTCAAATTGTCTTCAATTTCAAATCTTACATAGAAAATTTGATATAAACTCAAAAATGGAATCCCTACTATCCTTCCAGAAACTCTTGTTGCCACATTGAACCATGGATTTTCTTACATAATATCTTTAAGGAAAATAAGCTAATTCAGTCACAGCCTTGCTGTGTACGCTAGAAACTCCAAACAAAATTTTAACAAAAATGAAACAGCCTTACTGTGTGCGCAAAAAATCAAAACAGAAATATAACAGGATTAAAACAAAGAGTGATTTTTAGCCTGCAGAGGCAGATCCTCCACATCAGAAAAGAGGATCTAGATAAAGGAGGATTATGAAATGCCAATCATTACAATCGTTATATATTAAGTCCATGTTAAAAGTATACACCAAATCACAATAGTATTCCTTTATAGTATGTATTTTCCTTAAAACTATTTTATGCAGTTTACTTATTTGCATTCTATAATAACCATCCGTGAAAAAACATCGATATAGGAAGTAGTTATGAACAAATATTAAGGTTGATTAAGGTAGCAGCGAGACCAGATGATTATGCATTGCAGTGAGCAGAAAGACTTGAAAAATAATATTGACTCACACATTCCGAGAATAAACATTGAGATTTTGGATGGATTGTGGTCAAGGTAAAACAATGTTCAAAGAATTAAAATTATTACTCTTTGAAATCATCATTTTTTTTTCAGAATTTAGGTTTATGTGATCTATTATATATTTTAGGTAATAATAACATGAAAAAGTATATTGTCTAAATTTTTATAACCAACCACTATGGTTAATCATCATGATTAGGTGAGAGATCAGATGAAAACAGAGAGTGATTTGCAGCCTGTAGAGGCAGATCCTTCACCTCCCTTAAGATTTTCAACAAAAAACTTCCCCGTAAGAGAAATTTTCTGGAATGTAAACCTTGAAATGATGGAGATTTATCATTTTAGTGCATGGAATCATGCATGCATGTATGATTAATTTACCTTCACTGAATATAGGAAAATTAATAGTTCCACAGTCTTTAAAAGGAACACATGTTACTAGAGCAAATCAAAGAGGAGTTCTGGGCTAAAAATTGCCACGTTGAACCGTGGATTTTCTTACATAATATCTTTAAGGAAAATAAGCTAATTCTTTCACAGCCTTGTTGTGTACGCTGGAAACTACAAACAAAATTTTAACAGAAATGAAACAACCTTGTTGTGTGCACAAAAACTCAATACAGAAATATAACAGGTTTTAAAACAGAGAGTGAATTGCAGCCTGTAGAGGCAGATCGTCCACATCCCTTAATATTTCAAAAAAAAACTTCCCTGGAACATAGGACACCAATTTTAATTATTGAACAAGGGAAAACAATGTAGAACACCACCCACTGGATGTCAAGGGAATCCAAAGTATGATCTTCCAACCTTAGTACAGCTAAGAACCCTAGATATCCAAACAATAGCTATGCTTAATGGAAGACATGAAGGTTCCAAAGTCAGTTGTGGTGTTATGGAGTAGGAGAATTATCCTTGACATAGATCTCAGATGACTTAAGAAGAACATAGAACATAGAAATAAAATTCAAATCTCTTAGGAAACCCGAATTTAAGCCTCTGCAATTTTGGTCAAGGATCTTGATAGTAATTGTATATAGAACAGAAATAAAATGCAGAAGACAAAAAAGATAAGGGAAAACCCAACAAATCTTCTTCTTCTTAATAGATATAAATGTTTAGAGAGAGATATAATCAAAATGTCATGACTTTAAAACTGGTAGATAATAATTTTGGTCAAGGATCTTGATAATAATTGTATATAGAACATAGAAATAAAATGCAAATCTCTTATGATACCTGAATTTAAGCCTCTGCAATTTTGGTCAAGGATCTTGACAGTAATTGTATATAGAACATAGAAATAAAATGCAGAAGACAAAATAGATAAGGGAAAGCCCAACAGATCTTCTTCTTCTTAATAGATTCATCTGAAAATGTGAAAACTTCTTATTTCTAATACAAAGATTGACTACAAAGGCATTTACTGGATATGTCACCTTTAAAGAAAGGATGATATCCAGAAGCTATCTGGCCCTTTATAGGCTCTGCCTAAAGAAATAATAGAAGTGATCACTAATGATCTAGAAATGAAACTACTTGTTTGCTGGTGCAAGGTATTCATTATCCATAAACTTATGTGTGCAAACTGTTTAATATGTTTTGCAATTGGAACAAAATTCTTTTGGTGAATTTCAGAGTCTTTTTGTGTGTAGGAAGCTTATTTATTTTTACTACTTAACATATTTAACTCTGGAAAAACATAGCAAATAAATCACAGAATATAACACAACATATGATAATGCAGTTCACCCCTCCTGGGCTACATCTATTGGGTCCAAGGCCCCCAAATGGGCATGTCCTTGCTCTTATTATGCTCTGAAAATGGTTATACAGTATGAATAAAGCCTAAACAGTAAAAATTAGCTACATAAATGAGTTCAGAACACTGAAAACAGTAAATATAGGCTTTGGTTTCACCTCCAATGGTTAACCACAGCTCAACACAGCTCCAAACCCAAAATGGCCCTAGTGGCCCTGAAAAATCTCCTGAAGGTTTTCGGCCTCTGAAAGTCTTCAATCAGAATTGAAACCTATCCCAATGGCTCTGGAATGTTGTAAATAGTCAAAAATGACTTTTGGTTCACCTAAAATGGTTAACCACAGCTCAACACAGCTCCAACTCCAAAATGGCCCTAGTGGCTCAAAAAGATTCTATGAAGCTAAAAAGGCTGAATATCAGCTCCAATGGCTTTGAAACTTGTCTCATTGGCTTCAAAATGCTGAGAATATTTGAAATCAAAAAAAAAATTCGCTCAAAAAGGATCTCCCTTGTGAAATATATGGCCCAAACAGTATTTTACCCAATGTTAGGCAAAAATCCCACAAAAGGTGGGCCAACTTTACTTAACTGGAGTCAAATGTGGATGTATCTCCTTTTTTGGTGGCAAGCTGCCAAAATTATCCAGGCAATTAATTGGGCATTAAATTTCATAGATGTCGGCGGTCACATGCAAAGAGATGTCGGTGGAACTGTCGGAGTTAACGGTTTTAACAAACCATGGTTTAAAACCAACGCTAACCGTTTACATTAAACTTTTGTTTGAATGGCCACATGGTGAGTTCTAATTCCACCATGACCGTCAGGTAGGCGGTGTGCCCCTGGTCTCCAGTGGAAGATCATATGTATGCGGGGGCTGGCCCCCTTTGCCGTTCGTTGATCATATGTTGCTACGTTAAATACAAACTCCGCCTCAAGTTTATTAACAACTAAACCGGTGACCTAATTGTAAGTCGTTGCATTTGTAGTGTTGAGGTTTTGGGTTCAAAACCTGCCAGAGCTAAACAAATTTTTAACACGCCATTTAATTGTGACCTGGGGGCCACGTGGCAGCCTCCGATTGGCCCGCCATCCATAAAAGTCAATCAATGAGCCAATTGCAGAGGGACACACTTATCAAACGCTCATAGGCCTGAATGGAATATTACGAGGAATATTCCAGGGAATATTCTAAGGAATATTCCATAAATATTCCAAGGAATATATACATTTTATTTTTCCAAATTGAAGGTCAAAGGCAGTCAAACTGACTTTTTGCATAAAATTGTAAACTTCAAACCTTCATAACTTCCTCATGTGAAGTCAGATTTGAGTGTCGTTTGCGGCGTTAGGATTGTATCGCCAAGGCCTATCTGGTCATTTAGGTTGCAAGTGATTTTAAACACTTTCCATTTTGAGCTTTTTCCATAGCTCGGACTTGAGCTCCTGATCATAGATATAAATGTTTAGAGAGAGATAATCAAATTGTCATGAATTTCAAACTGTCCTCCAAAATCCAAATGATAGTTGACCGAAATATGCTCAGAAAACCAATCAAAAAAACCAATTAATTTGATACAAAACATAGGTTTTAACTTATATAGTTAATTGTTTCAAATAGATTCTTAATAAAATGAACAATATTCAATGTAAAACACATGCACATTAACATATAATTGTGATATTTTCCCTTCTTTCCAACTTCGTCCATCCTTCTAGAAAAATCCCTTTTAATGAAGAAAATATATCCATATTGATCCACTGATATTTTTTCACCAACAACTATTCCATTTTGGACTTATATATCTCAAAACTATGCTCATTGAGTTTATGCATCTATATGTTTAAACTATTTTATTACACCATAGGAATCATTTCAATATATCTCCCATTTTAATGGGGTCTATCACATTTCGAGAAAAAAAACATTAGCCATAAAAGTTTCCCATTGAAACCAAAAGTAATTTGATACAAAACATAGGTTTTAACCTTATATATTTAGTTGTTTCAAATATATTCTTAAAAAAATGAAAAATATTCAATGTAAAACACATGTACATTAACATATAATTGTGATATTTTCCCTTCTTTCCAACTTAATTCCATCCTTCTAGAAAATCCCCTTTTAATGAAGCAAATATATCCATAGTGATCCACTGATATTTTTTCACCAACAACTATTCCATTTTGGACTTGTATATCTCAAAAATATGCTCATTGAATTTATGCATCTATATCTTTAAATAATTACTCAGCTATTTTATTACACCATAGGAATCATTTCGATATATCTCCCATTTTAATGGGGTCTATCACATTTCGAGAAAAACGCATTAGCCATAAAATTTTCCCATTGAAACCAAAATTGATTTGATACAAAACATAGGTTTTAACCTTATATAGTTAATTGTTTCAAATAGATTCTTAATAAAATGAAAAATATTCATTGTAAAACACATGCATTAACATATAATTGTGATATTTTCCTCTTTTTCCAACTTAGTGGACATCCTTCTAGAAAAAACCCTTTTAATGAAGCAGATATATCCATTGTGATCCACTGATATTTGTTCACCAACAACTATTCAATTTTGGACTTATATATCTCAAAACTATTCTCATTGAATTTATGCATCTATATCTTTAAACTACTCAACTATTTTATTTCACCATAGGAATCAATTCGATACATCTCCCATTTTAATGGGGTCTATCACATTTCGAGAAAAACACATTAGCCATAAAAGTTTCCCATTGAAACCGAAAGTAATTTGATATAAAACATAGGTTTTAACCTTATATAGTTAATTGTTTGAAATAGATTCTTAATAAAATGAAAAATATTCAATGTAAAACACATGCATTAACTTATAATTGTGATATTTTCCCTTCTTTCCAACTTATTCCATCCTTAAAAATCCCTTTTAATGAAGCAGATATATCCATAATGATCCACTGATATTTGTTCACCAACAATTATTCCATTTTGGACTTGTATATCTCAAAACTATGCTCATTGAATTTATGCATCTATATCTTTAAACAACTCAACTATTTTATTACACCATAGGAATCATTTCGATATATCTCCCATTTAATAGGGTCTATCACATTTCTAGAAAAACACATTAGCCATAGAAGTTTCCCATTGTAACCAAAAGTAATTTGATACTAAACATAGGTTTTAACCTTATATAGTTAATTGTTTCAAATAGATTCTTAATAAAATGAAAAATATTCAATGTAAAACACATACATTAACATATAATTTACTCGAGAAACCCAAAACGAGAAGATCATTTTTTTTATTAGTATATTAATTTTTAGACCATCACACACACACACACGCATATGTATGTATGTATGTATATATGTATATATCCCACAACAATTATAAACTACCAATCCATTACCTTGAATTATATAAAACTTTAGTTCTTTAACTGAAACTGTAGAACCATGGGGTAAACTACCATGCACTAGAAAAATGCTAAAAGAAAAAACCATGTGATGAAAACCATCATAAAGGGAGAATTTGTTTTTCCCAAAAACGTTTTTTTGGGGAACTACCCCTCAAATCCTAAAGTGGGGGTCCTTTCCTCCCATTTTATTCCCACCACTATGCTTAGAAAAATATATAGTGCATGGGGGTATTCACATAAAGAATATAACACATACCAAACATCCAATAATTCTCCTTAATGTGAACATCAATGTTGCAATGGTTAGAATTATTTCTACTACCCTTGCATGGATGTGTAGTGGCTATTTTATTCTTATCCTTCCATTTCCAGTTCTTATTCCCCTCCTTCAAATCTTCTTGGTGCTATTTTTTCTTCAAACCACCGAAGTACCATTTATTTTGGCCTAGATGGTTTCTAGATAATGTGTGTATACACGTGGAATACATTATATCCTTAGCTTGGAAAGAATCACTTGTTTTTGTAGATGGTTATATAGACCTCACATATACTTAAGGAGTACATTTGGGCTCTTGGGAAAGATATCCAATAATATGACCATATTTTTGAACTTAGTGCACTCTTATACACCCTTATGTCTATGTAAAGTAGTGTGAGTGATTCCACAGGTCCTTTACACACTTCATAGGGTATAATTGGCACAAGTAGTGTTAACATCTACAAGTTCTATAGGCAGAGTCTGTAAACGGCTAGGTAGCCTCTGGATCTCATATTTTATGAAAGGTGACATATCTAGTAAATTCCCCTATAATAATTCTTTAGAATAGATCTAAATAGAAGTTATTCATTTTAATATCCATAAAACACAACCACTTTAAGGCAAACTGTGTACATGTGTCATTTCTCCCATAAATTCTTAGGCAAAGTTTTTAAAGCATACATGTCATGTTGGCTTTCTCCCATTAACTTTAAAGCATGTTTTTTGTAGCATAAAATAATTTTGCAAACCATGTAAATGTCATTTCTCTCAAGCTTTAAGGCCTAAAAATTGAACCTAAAGTGGCTGAACTCTCATAGAATTTTGAACTTCAATAGGATTTTAGTCTATCTGTTGAGTGTTAACTTCTACAAGTTCTAAAGGAAGAGTCTGTAAAGGGCTAGGTAGCCTCTGGATCTCATCTTTTCTCAGAGGTGACATATCCAACAAATGCCCCTATAGTCAATCTCTGTAATAGATCTAAATATAATTTCTTCATTTTAATATCCATAAACCTCAACCACTTTAAGGCAAACTGTGTACATGTGTCATTTCTACCATAAATTCTTAGGAAAAGTTTTTAAAGCATACATGTCATTTTGGCTTTCTCCCATTAACTTTAAAGCATGTTTTTTGTAAGTGCATAAAATAATTTGCAAACCATGTAAATGTCATTTCTCTCAAGCTTTAAGGCCTAAAAATTGAACCTAAAGTGGCTGAACTCTCATAGAATTTTGAACTTCCATAGGATTTTAGTTTGTCTGTTGAGTGTTAACTTCTACAAGTTCTAAAGGAAGAGTCTGTAAAGGGCTAGGTAGCCTCTAGATCTCATATTTTCTCAAAGGTGACATATCCAGTAAATGCCCCTACAGTCAATCTCTATGACAGATCTAAATAGAATTTCTTCATTTTAATATCCATAAACTTCAACCACTTTAAAGCAAACTGTGTACATGTGTCATTTCTCCCATAAATTCTTAGGCAAAGTTTTTAAAGCAAACATGTCATGTTGGCTTTCTCTCATTAACTTTAAAGCATGTTTTTTGTAAGTGCATAAAATAATTTTGAAAACCATGTAAATGTCATTTCTCTCAAGCTTTAAGGCCTAAAAATTGAACCTAAAGTGGCTAAACTCTCATAGGATTTTGAACTTCCATAGGATTTTAGTCTGTCTTTTGAGTGTTAAATTCTACAAGTTCTAAAGGCAGAGTCTGTAAAGGGCCAGGTAGCCTATGGATCTCATTTTTTCTCAAAGGTGACATATCCAGTAAATGCCCCTACAGTCAATCTTTGTAACAGATATAAATAGAAGTTCTTCGTTTTCATATCCATAAACCTCAACCACTCTAAGGAAAAATGTGTACATGTGTCATTTCTCCCTTCTCCCATAAAATTTTAGGCAAACTTTAAGGCATGTGTCATTTCTATTTCATTTCTCCCACAAACTCATAAAGGTGTGATTTTTGACATAACTAGTTGTTTTAGTAAGTGCATAAAATTCATTTCTCCCACAAATTAGAGGCTTCCTCCCATTAATTCTAGATGTGAATTCTACCATAAAATTTTTGAGTCAAACTTTAAGATAAACCATGCACATGTCATTTATCTCATGATTATGTGTCATTTCTCCCATGCATTTGCAACAAATGTCAATTTAATATATATTTTTATTGAATTTGTTTTTTTTTTAGGGATAAAAAAAACCATTAAATATGGTTGAAAATGGAAATTATGCATAGATGTTTCTTGCTATCCCAATCAAGGGAAAGCACTGATTACATATGTGCTTTCCAATATTACGACTAGCAAAGTTGTCCAATGGAAAATGAACATACTGGGAAGAACAACAAACAACGAGGCATATTATATTGGATTCATAGAAGGCTTGGGAACAACTATGGAGTATGGATCAAATGGAATTGTATTATTATATTGGATTCATAGAAGGCTTGGGAACAACTATGGAGTATGGATCAAATGGAATTGTATTTTTCACCAAGTTTGAACTTGTGTTCAACCAGATGAATGGCGTGTACCAAGTTAAGAAGGAGAGGCTAAAAGAACTACATGGAATAGAAAACAATATTGTTAGCCAATTTAAATTTTTTAGTATAAGACATTGTACAAATATGAATAAGATGTTTGCTGATCTATTGCGTGGGGCAATGCCAATTCAGGATTCATCTATCAAAGATGAACTAATAGATGAATTAGAATTATATGGGGCAATGGCAATGCAAGATTCATCTCTCAAAGATGAATTAGTTTTGAGACGCTCTTCTTCAAAAATTCAAGATTCATCTCTCAAATATGAATTAGTTTTGAGACGCTCTTCTTCAAAAATTCAAGATTCATCTCTCAAAGATGAATTAGTGTTGAGACGCTCTCCTTCAAAATTTATTGATGGACATTGTAACATATCTTTGATATGTGTGTATTTTGTACTTATAAATGTGTCTTTTTTAATGACCATGTGTTTTTTTCAATTATATACCAAGTGTGCTCCCACCACACCATGTAAGGTGTAACTTCGTGAATTTCACATTTTCAACAAGTGGTGAACTTCACATTTTTATAAAATTAAAATGCGGGGACTTTAACAATTTTTTGTTTAAATGGAGTTTCACTTCTTTTTTAATGACAATGTGTTTTTTTCAATTTTATACCAAGTGTGCTCCCACCATGTAAAGCGCAATCTGGTGAACTTAACATTTTTATAACAAAAAATTCTTAAATCGAGTTTCACACATGTTCAATTAGTGCTTTGAAAGTTTTGTTATACATAATTTGTGTAAACTAAATTACGTTATTTTTCTGAAATTTATTTTGAATTTATTTTAAATTAGTAATTTAAAAAAATAATTGTAAATTTCCACCATAGATATATATATCATGGAGGATGAACGATGAAGATCAACAAAATCCCATATCTCTACGAGAGAGGGGGATCAGGGATCGAGGGATGTTCATGGTATTTAAATATAATCTTAAATCTCCATACATATACATATATGTGTGTACATATGGAATTCATTTTTTATCAACTTTGTGAGTTAAATTAGTTGTTAATAAGTTTCATTTTTTAGTTTTTAGGAGCTAAGAGGAGAAGGGTCTCTACTCCATCAATGGATCATGCCCATGGTTCACCCAGTCATGGTATGGTTCACGCAATTTAATCAATGAATATGTACGTGTATTTATATGTATGAATGCATTTTTCAATTGATTATAAATTCATATTTGTTTATGAATATTCTATCTCGTCTCAAGAGGTTGGTGGTGGTTCATATCTCCTTAGAGGGCCATCAATAAGTGCTAGTAGGTTGCGTGAAGGTGGTGATATTTATTTCCCCAGAGGCCAATCAATGGATGGTGGTGTTGGTTCTCACCAGGGTCGTTCTGGTTCTCAATAGTTTCAGGGTGGGCAAGATGCTAGCCAACAACATTGAGGTTTCCATCAATTTGAATAATTTTTTCATTCAATTTGTACAAATTTCTTTACATGTGTTTTTTATAATACAATTTTTTTTATATATTTATGCAGACGTTGAAAATGCTCCAAATGTTGGTCAAAAAAGACGTAGGGCAGAACACCTCATTCAAGAAGAAGGTTGTCTACCCACCACAACTTATCCGGCCGAAATTTCTGATATACCGTGGGAAAGAAACATGCAACAATGCACCTTAAAAAGGTGTCAACATCTTCATGAAAAATTGTAGAGAGAT
The DNA here is from genome assembly GCA_034641835.2 of Pinus albicaulis. Lineage (NCBI taxonomy): Eukaryota > Viridiplantae > Streptophyta > Pinopsida > Pinales > Pinaceae > Pinus > Pinus albicaulis. The sequence goes on from CM076571.1 coordinate 254,955,826, forward strand.
CTCGTGTCTTTGACTCTACCTCCTGAGATTCGACAAAGCTTGGAAATAGTTACACATTCTTTAGGCCAACTAGTATATGTGTACCAAAAGCTTGGGCCAATCACGGATACTTTTGTGGATGTCATGAGAAAAAGAAAGGAAACAGTGATGGGTCCCGATGAATGGGAGGTTGTTAAAGAAAGAGTTACAACAACAATGGCAAATTCTATGTTCAATTTCAAAGAAGGATCGAAAAGAAAGATGTTGAAGGTGAAATATTTCAAGCACCTTGATATAGCTCACTATTTGTATGATATACACCTTGCGGCTTATGGAAGACTCCCATGGAACGACTAGGTTCCTCTTTATTTTGCAAAATTATTTTATGCACAATTCTTTTTGCAAATGAAACCCAATTACAATGACCTTCCCTCTGAATTTTCTGGTCATGGGAAAGGTCAATTGTGTGATCGTAGGGGTGCTAGGCATGATGATGAGTTGCCTCGTCCTGAGCCACCGTTGGTTAGTTCACCTGTTCATGTTGAAACTTTGCGGTCAGAGATGGAAGCCAATTCTCAAATTAGTCGAGAAGCAAGGGATGCAATCATCGACAATGTTCACAGTGGATTGGGTGGAGTTGATTTTTGTCTGAATCGACAAGGAGCACGTCAGAATGCACATCCCAATTTTGTGTATTATACAGATGAAGAGATTGACAACATGAGTGTTGAAGATCTCAAAACATATGCAAATAATTGTCACAATGGTTGGCATGACCTAATTTTTTATGAGGAAGAGGGCATGGGAACGGTATGTGTTAATGGTTACGGTTCAATTATTTTAACACATACATACAATTTGTAATAAATACATATATACATACATTTATTTTTATACATTAATCTAATATAAATGTATCATTATATGTTAACACCATTTCTAGTTGTCACGCTTGATGAATGAATAAAATGTTAATATCACGTTTGGAGCCTCTGGTTCAAACAATCAAGATGGGTCTCACCATCAAGATATGTTGGAAAATGTTAGTGTTTTCTAAACTTGATATTTTTAAAATAAATAATTGTGCACACATGTACATTAACATGTATATATAATAAAATGTTTTAACAGATTCCGATTCTGTCTGATGTTTTTGGGATGGCGGTACCTTCTTCTTCCTTGGGAAATGTACCTTCTACTTCCTTAGGAGAAGTGCTAGATTTACAACAAGTATGGACAATTTTTCACTTTTAAAATTTATGTTTTTAAGTTATATATTCCTGTTGGCGAGGAAACAGATCTCGCAGGCAAGACCTAGGTTCCGGGGTTGGGGCCAACAAAGGAATCCACTGTAGTCTAGAACCACGCCAGAATTATCACCCTACTCTGGAGAGCAGAGAGTCTCACCCGAGGCATGCCGCAACCACATGCAGAAGGGGAATCGATCGATAGCAATGGAAGGATCCGCAACTCATGATTAACATTGAATTGATTGCATAAACATAGTTATATACGCAAGAACATTCAGAGAGTGAACAGGTATTAAGCAAATAAAATTTTAAATCATCACAACCATCATGCATGCATATAAATCACATCGTAGGATAGCAACCTGCAATTGTATTGATATCTTCCACCAAATCCATAGTTACATAGCTTCCGCAAGGAGAGCTTACAAGTCTGATACAGACACCTTATAAAACAGAAAGGTAAATAAGAGAAACCTAGGAACTACAGAGATATCATGCCCGATCTCCTTCAGTCGCTCTGCATTCCTGATCCTGTCGCATCCTCTCCTCTTTCGGCCGGGTGATTGCTATTTATTCACCCGCTATCGCAATTGTTAGTTCCTCTTTGCGTTCTTCTTCAGCTACTTCCAGCTTCTCTCTTGTTGTCTGTGTGTTCTGCTTTCTGTCTTCTGCTGTATATTCTCTTCGTCTGTACTCATGCATCTGCTTTCTTCAGCTATCTCTTGCTTCTGCACCACCTTGATAGCTCCGCGACTTACTGTAGTTGCGACTTGGTCACGATTGCCATGTGTCATCATGCCGCAACCCAAAAAGCCATTCTTTATTCAAAATTCAAAATATTCAATATAAGTTTTCAAAACAAGGGCCCCAACAGGCCCCGACCATAGTTTCTTGACTCGTCCCCGAGTCAATCACAAATGACAATCTCTATCTCCATCGCCCCGCTTGATCCCGTGCCCTGTTCGTGTTGTGTGCCTCCAGCTTGTTCCTATTCTCGCTATGCGCCTCCAGCCTGTTGTTCAAACAAGGGCCCCAACTCCGAGACTCTGCGGAACGCTGTAGCTTTAAGCTCAGTGAAGGACAACACAGCGTGCTACCACCCATGTAGCATGGAATCTGTCTCTTCGACAATATTGGTGACAACGGCCTCTTCTATGTGCGCCGGTACAGCCCCAAACACCGTGCTAATCTGGGTTTCGGCCTCAGCGGCTAGCTATTGCATTGCCCTGGCGCTGGATTGAAGGGGCGGGCGAAGCTCACGAATTACCTGTTTGGCCATTGCTGAGTTGGCCTCTGTTTGCTGTATCTGCACCTCGAGCTCATCTGCCTGGGCATATAGCTGATCCAACCGCACGGGTCCGTGGTCTCTTGAATTTCCCTCGAAATCTGCTGTAGCTGTGCTGAAATTAGCTCCGTTTTGACTGTAAGGGCTAGTGAGCACTCTTGAAGACCCTTCAGGAGGTCGTAAGCCTCGCGCTCCACAGAGTTAAGGGTTTCCTGCATTTGAGTGGACTGGCCCTACTTTGCTGCAACCTGTACGGAATAGAAAACCTCGGTATCGGGCAGTGCTGGCCGTGCAACTAACGCTACTTGAAGCTCCTGGTTTTCCCTGTGTAGGCCATTATATGCGATCCAGAGGTGGAAAGCCTTTGCTACGACACTCGTCTTCATGACATCGGGAGGCAGCTGAGTATAATGAGCCCTGACATTTGGCCATAGCTCTAAAAACACCTGAGTGACGTTGTTTATCTGTCCTTCCAGCTGCTCCTATGCCGTTCTAAGCTGGTCGTGTTGTTCAGTAAGCACGGCAATTTGTAGCTGCTGCTCGTTGCACCGCTGCTGTAGCTCAGAATGAAGTTGTTCGGCTTTCTGGGCCTCCTTTTGGATAAATAGGTACAGTTGAGTTGCACCCCAGGTTTCTAAATTGGCGGTCCCCGAAGTGCCCTGGTTTGGCCTCCTTTCTTGCAAGGGTTGCCCACTGGCAACAGATCGATTAGAATGCTTTGGAGGGGATGGTGGCATGGTCTGTTGGTGCGCTGAGTCAGCCATATTCAAGTCCGGCCATTCTTGCTGATCTGTATTTCCAGTTTGTGGAGGGACAGTAGGCTCAGACTGAGCCTCAGCTGAGTCGGCAACAATGTGTGCCCTCTGGGTAAATATATCAGATAGAGAGACTTGGGGTTCTCCCGCGGGGTCGACCGGTGGTACTACTGCTGCAGTACTAGAGTCAACTTCGACCCTGTGGTCCCCACCAAGGATTTCCCAGATGATTGGGTCGGACACGGTAGCAGATGAATTGGATGGAGCAGATGAAGTGGTAGGTGGATGAACGGTGGATGGAACGGTGGATGGAGTGGTGGAGGGGTGTGGAAGGCGAATATTGATGAACTTGGATGGGTCAATGAGGTTTTCTTCCTGAATCAGCACCCCTGTGCTCGGTGGGAGTTGTGGATCATCAACAGTGAGGTCCACCACCAGATTTGCTTCGATGGTGCGGGCCTGCTTGGCTGGAGGAGCTTCTAATTGATCTGGAGTCTTGCTCTTCTCTCCCATCGGGGTGGTGATTGGGCTTGCTCAAGTAAATAGAACAGTAGGGATGGGGGAAGTGAGAGGAGCTGTATGGGGGTGCGAGGTAGAGTGAGAAAGCGGGAACTCAGAAAATAAAGGGAAAGGGGCGGCACCGCTTGAAATAACCTAGGCCAATGCATTAAAATTGCATACCTGAGTGTTCAAGTGGCGGATGATGGGGACGAGTGGCTCAGGTAGTTCCGGTGGTGTCACCTCCGCATCATTTTTGGCAAGCTATTGCTGCGGTAGAATTCACTCAAAGTTGTACCTGGGCACCCCGTCTCGGATTTCCATCGCAACCCCCGGCCACGAACAGACCTCATTGCGGAAGGTGGTATCCTCAAGCTAGAATTTCAACAGCTTCATGCGAAAGGTGTCCTTCGGCACGCAAGTAGGTCGGAGGTAAGTATGCCTGTGACTGACCCCGAACCACACTTGCTCGCTATACTCATCTGACAGGTTCCTAGGCACCCGTTGTTGGCTGGCCACCACGTCTGTCATTAGACAGTACTAGGACCAAAATGCCTCTGCATTCACCTGTTTGGTGCTAGGATCAGTGGACACCTTCCACGGAGCGAACTTCAGTGCTAGAGGCTAGCCCTCTGGAATGCCTGCAGGGAACCTGACGAGGGGGGTGTGCCATTTCCACATGGCAAAGGCAACGATCAAATATCCATAAATGAAACTAGTAGCGCACTTTTAGTTCTCCTCGCATGAGTCAAACAATTCCTTTAACAGGAAGGAGCACCAGTTTAGCTTGGTGCCCTGAACACAGTGCTCTGCAATGGAGATAGTGTCCAGAGTGCATTTTCCCTTTGTGTAGTGCCTCATTGTCTTGTTAGCAATGAGGTAGCAGGCGAATTTAATCTCGGGCTTATTGATAAGGTCTATCTTGGCTCTTTTTCCCCCCCGACAGGTGTCATATTTGACATATAGGTCTGCATCTCCCGACTTCTGCGCGCGCATGGAGGTGGTCTGACAGGTAGTTGAGACATCCGCACCATTCTGCGAAAGCCCTGTGAGACGATGGATATCCTCAGCGTGAATGGGAATTTCCTTGTTCAGCCATAAGGACCCATTCTGGATGCGGCTGAGGAAGAGCCGAGTGCACTGCAGAGCCGGTCCTGTGGTCCTGAAGACCGAAAGATTTCTTAAGTTCATCAGAGAAGATTTCTGAAGGCCCTGGAACTCTTGTAACATTCTGTTTGCTAAGTTCCCGGCTGTTGTGTAGTAATGTTCCATATACACCTGCCAATGGAGGGCTGGGAATTCGGAAGCGTCTGAAAGGTTAGCATATATCATGGCCGCATTGTCATATTTCCCTACAAGGGATTATGTCTTGTGAATTCTGCTATCGAGCTCTGGTTCAAGGATTGCTGGGATGGCCTTTGGCATCTTTGCTCAGTGCTGATAGACCTGTAGAATTCATCTCGGCGTCCTCTCTTGGTGCTGTGCGTCTGGAGACTTCTGCCGCTCTGGTGCTGTTGCAATTGCTAATTCGAACTGTTTCGGCATTCTCGTGCTTTTGGTTTTCATGCAAGTTATGTAATTACCTGGCACGAGTGGAGTTTATGAGACCCCATAACGAGTTAATTCATGTTGGCATTCCTTTCTGCGATAATCGTGCGATCAATCGCATGCCAATGTGTATTATGACAGTTGCTAACGGTGGCATGGGGAAATGGGTGGACGCGACGGCTGAGGTTACTGCGGATGATGGCAAAATGATTATGGAAAGGTTACGTCCAATTATGGTAATTTATGGTGCAAATCTAGATGATCCTATGGACTGACACGAGTTCTGAATGAAATGACCTAGACTGACCTTGACACGTTTATAAATCCTACACGGATGACACGCTGGACGCGCCCCTCCCCGACCACAGTCGGTTGCGGTGTGGTCCCGCAACAGAGTGGTTATTGACAAACTATGCATGAACAAAAACACTACTTATGCTCATCCCGATTGTGGGAGAGTTATTCAACTACGCTATGCTACGGGTGCTCTCGGTTGGGAGAGTTATTGATGAAGATTGAAATAAACTTACTCCTGGTAGGGTTTCAGGCGTGCGCCATTCACCCATCCCGGTAAAACAGTACCGTCTAGCTAAGCCAACCGAACGGCTCCAGACTCTCTAATCTCGATGACAAAGTAAGGTCATAAACAGTGCATCTGCAGCTTTCCTGGGAACTTCTGGAACTTGCTGTCATATAAGAGGACCTTGCCACCAACCTGGAACGTTTTGTTCTTGATGTGGCAGTGGTGCCATGCTTTCTGCCTATCCTTCTGAACCTTCTGGTGGAATTCAGCCAAGAACTGGGCCTCGTCCAGTTCCTGTAATTCATGTAGGTGCTCCTGGAGTGAGGCTTCTTCTGAGAACTTGAGAGACATGGCAATTAAAATACTAGGTACAGTGAACTCGGTAGGAATCACAGCTTCCCGACCATACACCAACTAGAACGGTGTCTGATTGGTCAAGCACTTTACCGTAGTCTGGTAGGCCCAGAGTGCAGCTGGTAGCTACTCATCCCAGTCATCCCGCTGGGCATTGCAGATCTTTGTTAACCCCTTTTCAAGAATTTTATTAAACACTTCAACAGTACCATTGGCCTGCGAGTGGTACGGGCTGCTTTTGTGATGTTGAATCATAAATGTGTCCAGTAGCGACTTTACCGTGTCATTAATGAAATGCATACCCTGATCACTGGTTAAACTTCGTGGGCAGCCAAACCTGATGATGATGTGTTCAAAGATGAACCGTGCTGCTGTATCCGCCGTGCAGCCTCGTACCACTGCTGCCTCAGCCCACTTGGTGAGGTATTCGGTTACAGTAATGATGTAGTGGGCCTTGGAGTGCCTAGCAACCGGGGCTATGGGGCCTACGAAGTCGACAACCCACTTCTCGAACGGCCGCAACACATGCACTGGGTGTAGTGGAAGCTCGTCCCTATGAGAGGGCCTCCCCGTTCGCTGATAGACATCCCATCACTTAACAAATGTCTTACAATCTGCATGGACCGTCGGCCACCATATTCCAGCCTGGAGTACCTTTCTCATAGTGGGTTTTGCTCCCACATGCCCTCCCACAACACCGCTATGGCATTCCCACATCACAGCTTCGCACTCGTGGTCAAGTACGCATCTGCGCAGAACCTCATCGAGGCCTAGTTTGTCTAGCTACCCCGCAATCAGTTGGTATTCGACGGCGCGGACGACCAAGTGTCATTTCTGGATCGGGGTGTAGTGCTAAGGGCACTGCCCCGTGGTTAGATAGGTGGCAATGTTAGCCAATTAGTCTGGTACAACTTCAACTCGAAATAGGTCAGCATCCGACAACTGATCATCAAGAGAGTCGTCATTCTCCCCTATCTCCAACCTGGATAAGTGATCGGGCCCGACGTTCAACCTCCCGGGCTTGACAATCACCTCAAATGTGAATTCTTGGAAGAGTAGAAGCCAGCGACAGATCCGTCCTTCCAACACAGACTTATTCACCAAGTACTCCAATGCAGAGTGGTCCGTAAAGAACTTTAATTTTCCTCCTAGAAGGTAGTGGTGGAACTTCTGGAGTGAGTACACCATTGCCAGGGCCTCCCTCTCGGTAGTGGTGTAGTTCTTCTTCGCATTAGAGAATTTTTGGCTGGCGAAGTAGATGGGATGGTCAACTGTCGTCTCTCTAGGTTGCGCCAAAACAACCCCAAGTGCAATACTGGAAGTGTCAATATGCACATGGAACTGCTTATCCCAGTCTGGGTGAACAAGAATAGGTGTCGTCACCAGCTTTTCCTTCAGAGTGTCAAGGGCCATATGAAACTCCTCCGTCCACTGGAATACTTCAGACTTCCATAATATCTTTTCTAAAGGGGCAGTGATCTTCGCGTAATTTTGGATAAATCGCCTATAATATCCTGTGTGCCCAAGCAGTGCCCGCAACTGCTTCACTATTTTGGGGGCTTCCATGTGGACGATCACTGCTACTTTGGCGGGGTCAACGCAGACCCCTTGCTTGCATACCACGTGTCCCAACAGCATGCCGAAAGGAACTGCAAAAATACATTTCTTTAAGTTCAAGGAAATCTGCAACTGGCGACATCGATCGAACATGATGCGCAATAGGGTGGCATGTTTCTTCAGCAAAATGTAGACGATCCAATCATCCATATAGACTTCCAAGAACTTGTGGATATACTCTCGGAAAGCAGCGATGACAATCCGGGAAAACACGATCGGGGCGTTCTTCAAGCCAAATGGCATTACGTGGTATGCGAACGATCCCCACTCGGTGGTGAATGTCATCTTCAGCTTGTCTTCTTCCACAATGCGCACCTAATGATAACCCAAAAAACCATCAGTGAAGGAGTAAGCCTCATTTCCTACAACATGATCCAATACTTCGTCGCTGAAAGGAGTGGGAAACGGATCATGGATGCAGGCGTTGTTTAGACTCCGGTAGTCGACACAGACGCGTATCTCTGCCTTTTCCTTCTTATTATGAATGATGATAGGACTCACCCACTCTGCTTCTTCCACCGGAAAGATGAGACCTGTGGCCAGCATCTTTATTGACCTTTTCTTTGATCCGTGGGTTCAACTGATAGGGTCGATGCTTTACGGGCCTAGCATTCGGTTTCAACACAATACGCATTTCTCTGAGGTCACCTTTGATACCCTTCAAATTTGCAACCGACGAAGGGAATAAGTCTTCATATTCCTAGAGGAGGCTGAAAATTTCCTTTGTCATCTCCTCGTCCTAGTAATCTCCAACTGTAGCCAACTTGGGTTTGTCTTCTGTATCGATGTTCAACTTATTTGTCTTTAGCGGCTGTAAATGGACGCCTTCGGTAGTCGGTTCTTCATTGATGTTCCACTCGCCTTCCTTCTCTTCGAAATATAGGTGCCTGAGGTCCTCCAGACTGTAATCGTCTGGATCTTCGTCAATCCGTTGGCAAGCCAATTCGTGCTTGGCCTCAGGACGTGATGCAAACGTGCCCCCATCGGGCTCTGGGTTGCAGAGGAACAATACCCCCTTGATAGCTTGTAGTGCCCGTGACACCAGCTCTGTCTCCCCTTCGAACGAGAAGCACCAAACAAACTTGTTCGTGACTTCCTACCAGGAGCTGGTTCCTCTTTTCCGCTCTTCTTCCAAGTACCAAGCCTGGGGGATGGTATCTAAGGAGTGAATGAAATGATGTACCCACAGCTCTTACGGGTATCCCAGACCTTTCCACTGCTCTTCACAGCTCTTCAAGTGGTCCGGCAGATCGAAAGTCCCTTTGTACCTGTGCTTGCTTCAAGGGCCTTCGTCTTCTTTGAACCGTGCCTGCAAAGCCTCCGCCACGCAACTCCACCACGAAAGGGTGTTGCGGTGGTTCCTCCACCACCTTGCTGATGTGGACTGTAGTGTGACGTCCAAAAGTGGTATCCTGCTTCCTTTTGGTACCATGTCCTCCACCTTTGCAATAAAGGTATTGACAGCCTGCATGTTCAGCAAGGTGGGGTATTCTCTGAACTCAGCGCCAATCCAAGGGACTTGGGCAATGGCAGCACATCTCTGCGTACTGGTCTCGTACCCACCCTGCTACCAATCTTCCCACGCGAATTCCGATCCCAGCTTCGAGCTCTGGACACTGCGCCAGCTGATGGAGCCGGTTGCGATCGGGTTGATATAGTCCTCCCGCTTCCCGGCAGTCATATGATAAAGGTGGTCCATCATCTAAGCATCCTCCCGGTTGTCCATAGTTTCGGTATATCATGGGCCTTGGTATGGGTCAAGGGGCTAAGTGACCCGGACCTCTCCTTCCTCGAAGATCATCAGCTCCTTTTTGAGGTCGATGATGGCATAATTCCCAAAAGCCCAATTGATGCCTAGCAGGGCGGGGTAAGGATCCTTGTCTCCCATAATATCAATAACCTCAAAATCCGTGTAATTCTTCACCCCTGCAATGTCGACCTCGACACCTTCGATTCGGCCGACCGGCACAATGCAGTAGTGGTTTTCCATTCTGAGTTGGATTGGCAAGTAGGTCAGTCATGGCCTTCCAAGAGCATCCCACGTATTCCACGGTAGGATGTTGACATCAGACCCTAAATCAAGCATGGTATCGCTGATTTGGAATCTCGCAACCTACATGTTAAGCCAGAACTCTTTTCCTATTCGTCGCTTTTTCTACTTGACTCGTTGCACATACTGGGGTGCTGTGTCCACAGGTTCCCTTGGCCCTGTATTCCCCTGCAGTTCGTCCTGAAGAGTACGCTTGAGCTAGTCCCTCATCGAGGCATTATCAACAATCTTGAGGAACAACTAAATCCATTCCTCAATCAAGGTCCCCGTAGCACTCTGTTCACCGGAGCTAGTCTTCGGGGGTACCTCGAGGCCCCTGGTTTCCCTCAGATGAGCAAAATCGTCCACCGCCTCCTAGAAGTACCTCTTCTTCGCATCCGGCCAGATCACTTGCTTCGGGGAGGCGGGCCAAATAGCCCGAACCGACTCCTTTCCATGAGCGTCCTCTCTCATTTTCTTACCGCCCCGCGTGACGATTGCTACATTCTGCATGGCCGGAGTCGCGGTTCCTCGTAGCTTGGAGTTTACCAAATTCGTGCTCCTCTTTCGTGCCCATTCCTCCCACTTCTTGATGAGTTCTGGACAGTCCTCTATTGCATGGGCATTCACATGGCACTGTGAACACCAAGGACGTCGGGGAAGGGGCATTCCCAAGCCACGTGACCCTCCTGTTCATAGTTGTAACATTTCACCAGACCTCGTCCCCCTGTGCGGCCTCCGCGCATACCACCGCCTCTTCCCCTGGAAACCTCATTCACCCTATAGGAAGGACGGTCCAACCTATCTGCGAGGGCGTCAAGAGCTCTTCACTACTCAGTGTTGTGAGTCGTGGAAGCACAAAACTCACAGTATACATTGTTTGGGACGTTAGACTACTTCTGTAGTATCGAGCACATCCAAGGTGAATGCCCCATCGTCCGGAAAATCTCGCAGTACTCCGTGGCAGTTAGGTTTGGTTGAGATGGGAACCCCACATAAGGCTGTTGCAGCTGGTATACCCCCTACAGATTCAGCACCGCGGCACCCCCCATGGGTGGACCCCCCTGGATTGCCGCGACAGAGGGTCCCACACTCGTGCCACGCAGCCAAGGACATTCAGTTGCGACGTGGCCTTCAACCAGGAAGTGAGTGCGCCAAACGTTCGGCCTGGCTGGTCTTATAGGCTACATTTCCTTGAGCTTTTCAGTCAGACTAGCGATTTGATGCTGCAGTCCCACCAAGGAAGGATCCTACAGGGCCAGCCCTCCCCGATATTCCTGAGGGTAGCCCACCATGGCCTCTATCTTCATGGCCTGTTCCAAAGCATCCTGCAAGTTGTAAATCTTCTACTGGGTGAGGGGGGTTCACGTCAAGGGAAGCAGAGCCTTGATGAACCAGTCCCTCTGATGGTTTGGATCGATCGGGTAGCTAAGTTTCTCGATCACGTCCTTGAATCGCCACATCAGATCCCATGCAGTCTCTCCTTCTTTCTGCTTAATCTTCCAGAGCTCAGACAAACCCTGCTGGTCTGTCTCGGGAAGTTTAAATTCGTGAAAAAAATCCCGCTTTATGTCCGCAATTACTAGATTAGGATGGGCCTTGGACCACTTGATAAACCATTGCAGAGCCCTCTCTCTGAACGTGGTTTGGAACTCTATTAGCTTCCCAGTGTCTAGCGTCTACCGAGCCCTCCATATGGCTTCGCAGAGGTACCAGTGCTGCTCTACATCATCGCTGCCCCGACCAGAAAATTCTGGATACCGGGTGAATGACCTAGCCATATTTACTTGCGGAGGGTTGACCAGGATGAATCCTCCGGGTCCTGGTTGCGTGACTGTTCCACTGGGGAATGCAATACTACCAATGATGCTGCTATTAATGTATGTCGCTGTTGACAATGAACTGCTGTGCAATTGACTCAATGCTTGTAACTTAACGAAAATATTACTTAAAGGTTGATAAAGTACTAGGGGAAGGTAGGGATCCTTGTCGTGCAAATTTTTGGAAGTAGGGCTGCCTGGAGAGATGAATATCGTCTGCTCTTGAAACAATCGCTGCATCATGACGTACCATTTGCCATAGGAACTTTCTTCGGGCTGCACACCTGCATCATCTTCGTCAGTCGTCATCTCCCCTTTTCTCTTAGCCGGGCTCCCATGCACTCGCCGTACTCCCACAGCCGTCCCCTCCCTTTCCAGGGTATCCGCCTGAGTGTCCATGATCCCTATCCTATGAGGCACCTCCTCCTAATTCTTCCTGTCGTTTTCCCATCGTCTTAACTCCCGCATCACCCTTTCTCGCCACTTGTCGGCGATCTACGCCCGCTGATTTGCACGTCACTCCCTCAATCTCCTCGCGGCCTCAGCATCCATCCCCCACCTCCCCTTTAGCCCTTCCCCCATCACTGGGGGTTTACGCTTCCATGCTCAACTTTTGTCAGCCCTTCGTCCACCATCAGGGCCTTAATCCACAGCGGAATCTCCTTAAGTAGCTTCCCTCTTAACCCGGAATGGAAGATAGCTTCAACCTTCGAGAAGGATTGGTAGCACTCTGCCACAAACTCCACAATATATCCGTCCAAAGTGGTCTCTACCCAAAAATCCACCGCGCGGGTCAATTCAATGTCCAACCGATGCAAAGCCACCAGATCCCCATGCACCGACTTTCAGTTTATCTTCCGCGAGCTATCCCTAGGCACCTTCATCTGTAACCTTCGCAACCAATTATAGAGGTCACTAGGGAATTTTCCCCAGAGGATCTCGTAAGTATCACTAGCGGAATCTGAGAAAAGGACGAGATCCTTAAGCACCCTTTCCTTTTGATTCGTCAACTCCACTTGCTGAGCAATGAACTGGTCCAGATGGTTATCCCACCATCTCCGTACTTCGCCTTCGAAGATCCTCGATACCATGATCTATTTCCCCTAATAACATGCAGGTCCCGGCAACGGAACCATTTGTTGGCGAGGAAACAGGTCTCACAGGCAAGACCCAGGTTCTGGGGTTGGGGCCAACAAAGGAATCCGCTGTAGTCTAGAACCACGCCGGCATTATCACCCTACTCCGGAGAGCAGAGAGTCTCACTCGAGGCATGCCGCAACCACATGCAGAAGGGGAATCGATCGATAGTAGTGGAAGGATCCGCAACTCATGATTAACATTGAATTGATTGCATAAACATAGTTATATATGCAAGAACATTCGAAGAGTGAACAAGTATTAAGCAAATAAAATTTTAAATCATCACAACCATCATGCATGCATATAAATCACATCGTAGGACAACAACCTGCAATTGTATTGATATCTTCAGCCAAATCCATAGTTACATAGCTTTTGCAAGGAGAGCTTACAAGTCTGATACAAACGCCTTATAAAACTAAAAGGTAAATAAGAGAAACCTAGGAACTATAGATATATCATGCCCGATCTCCTTCAATCACTCTGCATTCCTTCTCCTGTCGCATCCTCTCCTTTTTTGGCCGGGTGATTGCTATTTATTCACCCGCTATCGCAACTATTAGTTCCTCTTTGCGTTCTTCTTCAGCTGCTTCTGGCTTCTCTCTTGTTGTCTGTGTGTTCTGCTTTTTGTCTTCTGTTGTATATTCTCTTCGTCTGTACTCATGCATCTGCTTTCTTCAGCTATCTCTTGCTTCTGCGCCACCTTGATAGCTCTGCGACCTACTGTAGTTGCGACTTGGTCGCGATTGCCATGTGTCATCATGCCGCAACCCAAAAAGCCATTCTTTATTCAAAATTCAAAATATTCAAAATACGTTTTCAAAACAAGGGCCCCAACAATTCCACCTCAAAAAGTGCCATTAAAAAATGAGATATATCTATATCTTGAGTTATTTTAAATTTTTTTAATTTTAGGCTTTTGGAGATTTTCTTTTGGAGCCTCTTTAAGGAGATGTGACAAATCCACCTACATAAGTATTCAATTTTTCACTTAAATATATACGTGTTTAATTTATAATTTATAAATTGAAGTTTAAAAGTTTTATTATAAATTGAGATCTTGATCTCGAGTTATTTTATACTTAAATTAATTTTTTTAATTTTAGGTTTCTATAGAGGATTTCTTTTCTCCACAGACTTTAGCGATGGAGATAGGAACATCCACATCATTTCAACCATTTGAACACGTTGTCTAATTTTTTTTTAATATTATTGAAAATAAGTTTATATATATGCATTTTCATTTGAAAATTTTTAATATATATATATATATATATATATATATATATATATATATATATATATATATATATATATATATATATATATATATATATATATTGTATAGTTTACTATTGGAGATGTTCCCACGGGGGAAATTGTAGCAAACACGCAACTAATGGAGAGGGAACCTCTTGAGTTATTGCATGATTTTTTTTTGTTTTTTTGTTTTTTACATAAAGTTCTATATATTCTCACTCAATTTTAAAACATCAAATTTTAATGTTTGTACGTGCATTATGTACAGGTTCCCTATGCTTCGCAGGATAGCTCGCGGATTGAGGCTTTGCTGGGAAAGACATTGCATCCATCTTTATTTGATGGATGATTTTTAGATTTGATTGAGATTTCTAGTCTTAAATTTACATTTTTTTATATATTATCTAGATGTAGTCATATATAACTTGATGCTTTATTCTTGTGAGATCTACAAATTTTGGACATATTTTATGTGAACTACATTTGGTACATGTGAATGTGATATATAATGTTTTTAAAAATTAAGTTTTGGATGGTTGAACTACATTTGGCATGTGAAGTAATGTTTTGTTATAATTTTTTTGGTTTTTAAAACTTATGTTTTGGATGGTTGAACTACATTTGGCATGTGAAGTAATGTTGTAATCTATATTAATGTTTTGCTTTTGAACTACATTTGGCATGTGAATTAATGTTGTGTTATAATTTGTTTTGTTTTTAAAACGTAAGTTTTGAATGGTTGAAGTACATTTGGCATGTGAAGTAATGTTGTGATCTATAATTTTTTGTTAAATTAAAACTTAAGTTTTGGATGGTTGATCTACATTTTGCATGTGATATAATGTTAGATATTTTTATTGGATAGTTGAACTACAATTTACATGGCATGTGAAGTAATGTTGTGATACAATAAAAAAAAAATTAAAACTCAAGTTTTGGATGGTTGAAGTACATTTGGCATGTGAGGTAATGTTGTGATCTACAATTTTTTGTTAAATTAAAACTTAAGTTTTGGATGGTTGATCTACATTTGGCATGTGATATAACGTTAAATGTTTTTATTGGATAGTTGAACTACAATTGGCAGGGCATGTGAAGTAATGTTGTGATATAATCAAAAAGTTTTTAAAACTCAAGTTTTGGATGGTTGAACTACACATGTTTGAATATATATGTTAAAAAGATTATATATATAAACAATCATAAGATTATAGGTCTTGTTAGATGTGCTGAAAAAAATCATAAAATTTTAAAAATGCAATCTATAATGTATATATATCCAGTGTTTTTCATCAATGCACATGGGAAAACTACTTGAAAAATTAATTGCATTCTAGAACATATATATATATCCAATATGTGCAAATTTTTTCATCAATGCACATAGAAGAGCTACTTTCAGTTAATTCCCTAGAACATATCCGATCATCCCATGAGAAAAACTGGTCACATTCAATCTGTGTATATATCCAGTACGTGCAACATTTTTCATCAATGCACATAGTAAAACTACTTGAACAGTTAATTGCATTCTATAACATATATATATATATATATCCAATACATGCAACATTTTTCATCAATGCATGTATAGAAAAGCTACTTTCAGTTGATACTAGTGTGCATGTACCAAAACAATTTGTACATGTGCAAACACTTGCACAAATAGCATAACAAGGCAGCTCAATTTTCAGTTGAGTTCTGGAAGTTCTAAAACATAATCCAAATAGAAAAAATTGTTGGGCAGTTCAATCAAAAAAAATTCAATGGAATGACATATTCAATGATCCGTTCATGATCGGATTTTGACATTTTCCATTTCTTAATTTTCATTTTTTTCTTTTATTGAACCTCTATCAACTTTATGCGTGTTGCACAAACCAAGTGACTATATTGACAACTTATGAAATCAGGTTCATAGTCTTCAAAGTAAACAAAATCCCCACTTTGATTAGTTTGTCTGAAAAAATAACCTTTCAATATAATAGATCCTCTTTCATATGGAAACCAGTTATCATTATAGTTTTCTAATAATTTCATTTTTCATTCAGTGCAATGCATCAAATAATACTTCACATTTTCATCGTTGTCAGTAGGTGAAATTACGGCAAAAACATCTCCTTCACAATAAAACAAACTTAACAAACTTATGTGTTTAAATTTATTTCTAGATCTTTATCGTTTGAAAGAAATTCAAATGTTACCTTCTCTAACAAGATCAGAAACTCGATCACCATTCGATGATATTGCAGTGTCCTCTAAGTGCATTTATTCAAACATTGCAACGGACATTTTTCCCTTTGTATTTATTTCTATATGTTTCCAATCTTTTACATACATTTTGTTTTCACAAATGTCATTGGATTCTGTGTTGTCTATGAAAACATAAAAAAAAACAAGAATATTTTATTTTATCCAATGAAAACACATTTCTTAACAACTTTGTTTTAATTGAATGCAATTTTTGAGTCCCTTTTATTGTTACAATGTCATTTCTAATTGATCTATCTACATCTTCGATCCCAATATGCCAAAAAATCCTTTATATGGAAAATTCAAAGAAGAATGTAAATATGATATGAAAATACAATAAAAAATAATAAAATTGTGATAAATGTACACAATTTAAAATTAGATATCCAATAAAAATTAAATTGAATGTACCTTCGCACTTCCCTTGATCGGTTAGTCTCATGGCTTAGTGCAGTGATGCACCATTGAACAACTTCGTTAGCGTCCACAAGTCAGCTTGTAGAGTAGTTCATTTGATATCTTCGAAGTGCTCGTTTTATGCATGCCCCTACACTGTCATGTTCTCCTTTTCCATGGCCAGTCTCAAAGAAATTCCAACAATGTTTAATGCAGGTTTTCTTATGAAGACAACACAACCAAAAGAATAATCATGCAGATTTGAATTGACTTATGCATCCACCTGACCATATCCAATGTTCATTGAATTTTATTCCATGACTTCTTAAGGAGTCATAAATCTTTCCAAAATAGTGTTGTACAAAATATGTATCATGTGTATGATTGTCACTGATATAAAAGTGATATTCTTTAATAACATGTCGATTTTCACTAGTGCTTTCTATATGATCAACATTTTTTTTAGCATGTCTATATAGAATATGGATGAGCATGGAGACTTGGTCATAATGATAGTATTCACTCTGAATTTCTTTTTGTGGAACAAATGTGTAGTTTTATGAAAAATAAATTACTGACAAAATGGTCCTTGGTGGAAAAACTCCATGGGATTTCTTGAATTGCAAGTCTTGACATCGAGCTCTATGGGAATGCTTAGTGTATCTATAAATTTCTGCCTCAAACTTTCTCAAAAATTCTATCACAAAAATTTCATCTTCTCGTAATTCAATTCTTTTAGCACTATTTGCACCTTGAATCAATGTATGGATATCTTCATATCTCTTCCATTTCACTTTCATGTTGGACACTAATTGATCATTTATATCAATACAATATTTCTTTTGAAATTTAGTCAAATTTCCACAATCATCGCATTTTTTACCACCAACACATTTCTTTTCGTAAAATAGTTCATTGCTTTGTCTTTCACATAGAATTTGAGATATGAAATCACGGATAGTGGAAGGAGGAGGTGAATCCTTCCAAATTTTTCTACCAAAATTAAGGAATTTGTCATGATATAACTCAAATTCCATGTGATAACGACAAAAAAAAATGTCACGTACAGTGATAGGTTTTACATACCATGTTCTTTGTTGAACAAAAGCACTAATTGAGACATGAATTTCACAATTCTCTTCTTTGAACTTGTTGAACAAATCTATCTGAGTGGTTTCCAAGAAATGTTTTTCATGTTCTTCGTACTGATTTCGTGTTATTCTTCTTCGCATCACATGCTTTGTAGTTGGCGAAACACGCGAATTTTTCTTCCAATATTCATATATTATTTTTTTAACATTTTCTCCAAGTCTATGTTTGTATGGTTGCCTACAAATAGCTCTCAACAAGCGAGTTCATCATTTACAGCTATTTGCACTGAAATTTTTGATTTTTGTACAAAGTTTTTCGTGAGGTTCCTAATGCTCGTGCCATAGATTTTACCAATCGATTCTCTTTAGTACTTGATGGAACCACTCCCATATGTATTTCTCTACGTACAATATTTTTCTGTCTAGATCTTCTAATTGAATGTATAGGACTATTTATATTTTCTATCACATTTTCCTTCATTTTTTTTTGTCTTTGGTTGATTTTCAAATATCCAATAAAGTTGTAGCTCCTTTTAATTTCCTTAATGATAGGAGACCTTTCAACATTTGGGCTTGAACTGTCACATTTTTCGTTATTAAGTACGTATTAAAAATGTGGCTAACACGATATTGTATAATATGGTCAGCTCTTTTATCTCCATATGTGTGAGTGTCAACATTTTCTAACATCTCATCATCGACATTGATTTCATCTGTACATATTTGAATGAATAGTACATAATAAGTTTACATATTCAATAAATAAATAAATTAATAAATATGTATAATTTCAATAATACATGTATTCAACACCCATATATATATATATATATATATATATATATATATATATATATATATATATATATATATATATATATATATATATATATATATATATATATATATACCTTGTGATTCAATTTCTTCACTTGAATTTCTTTCAACATTTTCACCATCTTCAATCATTGGTTCAATATCTCTTTCACTTTCTCTTTCAAAATTTTGTATCTTATCATCAATGTTTTGAGGAATATCTCTCTTTGTTTACATTGCAAAATGTTTTTCAAATTAGTTCATCAAATAAAAATTAAGCTTCACATTTTACACTAGGAAAATTTTAAATATATCAAATTCATAATATTTACATTTACATACCTGCTTCAACTTCTAGTTGAGGTTGATTTTCCCCTTCAATATTTGAAAGTGCTTCTATCTTTCTTTTGTGAGATTGTCTCGTCTCTTCTCTACATTCCCCGGGGTCTCTTTTTCAATCATGTTTTCTTGTACAATTCTTTCGATTTCCCATGATAACAGAGTATGAAGTTCAAAAAAATTCCTTCAAAAATTTAGACAAAAACTCAATTAAAAAAAACATCACAAAAGATTTAATTTAAAAAAAAAACTCATTTTAAAAATTTTGCAAAAAATACTTTAAAAAAGCCTCTAAAATAAATCACTTTAAAAAATACTTCCAAAAAATGTCCAAAAAATGTCCTTTGAATATTAAGCCTAAAAAGAGTCCTTTCGAAATTAAGCCTAAAAAGAGTCTTTTGAAAATTAAGTCCAAATCCATACCTTCAAAAACAATGAAAATTAAGCCCAAATCCATACCTTCAAAAAAATTGAAGCCCAAAAAACATCCAAAAAATGTATCACATACCTCCAAGAAATTTCCTTTGAATGTAATGTCCTTTAAATGTACCTCCGAGAAAAGTCCTTAAACCCAAAACAATCCTTTGCAAACATGTCCTTTGAATGTACCTCCAAGAAACGTCCTTAAACCCAAAACAATTCTTTGCAAAATCAGATCAAAACCTTTGTAAAATCAGACCAAATATGCGAAAATATGCGAAAATAATGAATGCTTTCGCAGCAATTTATATTGCCGCAAAATGTTTTTTTGGAGGGGCTTCGTGGTATTTTCTGACTGACAGAAAGTTGGGTAAAAGTTCAGCCGAACTTTTATAAAAAATTCAGCCAAACTTTTATGTCGTTAGACTTGATGGGCCATCTGCGAAAAAAAATTTGGCCAAATTTTTTTTAAGAGTTCGGTCGAACTAACACGTCAACAATTACGTAGAGCCAAGCTCTAAATACATATCTTCAACTTTAGACTGATTAAACTTCATGAAACATTCTGAATTAACTGTTGGAACCAAGACAAGCATTTTCAGAATTCAATCTACTTTAAGGAAATATAACTTTTATGAAATTCATAAATATTTACTGATTTTAATTAATTTTGTAATAAAACCGGTACAAACAATTTCTGAAGGTCATTATGATTCAGTGAAATCATAATTTTGTATATTCAAAAATACACTGTAAAAAAAATTGAAAAAATTATGGTGCATTACATTGGTCTATCTTCTGTAATGGGTAGTTTTTATATTTTTATTTTATAACTTATATGTTAAGAAATTTCTTGCGTCACGAAACATATTCAAAATATGCATTTTTTTCATATTGGAACAGTTCAAAAAATTCTATTAATTATGATATGCATCTATTGGCTTTGTAAATATGACGAACCCGAATTAGACTCTGCCTAGATTGTTGTAACACATTTTGTTTCTCAAAAACACAAAGTTTCAAAGAATACAACAATGTGTATTAACATGACTTCTTATGAATCCTTTAATTGTTAAAAAGCACACACTGAAAGAAACGCTAAGTTGACATATCAAATGTGTATAAAAAATTTCCAAAAAATAAGTAATAGAAAGCTAATAAAATTTCTAACAACTTTTATTTTTATGGCAAAATGAAATTCTAAACAAAAAATTTGTTTTGGCTTGCAGAAAGTTGAAAAACAAAAAAATATGATTTTTTTTTTCTCAAAAAAGGGCAAAAAGTGTAACCCAACTTCACATTTTCACCCAAGACCTATGAGAAAACTAGAATACCAAAAATATGAAACAAAATAGCCCGAAACACAATATCACATGAAATGAGACAAGCTGGAAAGATATTTTATTATTGAGAAACAAAATACAATGTTCACTTGCCTATTTGAGAGGGAAACCTCCAATAGAGTAGAGCTCAATTACAATAAGACTCAATGATTCTTCCCTTACTATATAAGACTAATTTTAGCTTAATGACATCCAAAACCCTAACTACTAGTGGTTCCAGGCATAACACGGGTTAACCACTATATTTATTAATTATGGCCCATTTATAACTAATTGTGGTGTCCCTTTTCTATAGTTGGGGTCAACCACTTACAATTATTATTAATGTGGATAACCTCTTATAGGATTTATTGACTCAACTAACTAATTATGACTCGCACTAGGCCCCTTGGGGTTATTACATAAATAAAGGGGTTAGGGTTGGACCCTAACACCTCATGACTATTTGACTTCCCTATAAATTTTTTACTTTACATGACTCTTCATATTTTGTAAATGTCCTTTGGATTTCCACTTTACAATAGATTTTCGAATAATAACTTACATAATCCACAAAATTATGTGGCATATGAGGACTCATGACATGACATGACATGACATGACACTGATGTCATGGACTACATGATGACATGGAAGTGTCCATCAATTCTTTGTTGCTTCTTATTGTATGTCTCCTTGAGAATGGTTTATTTTCTACCTCCATATGGCTTATAAATGAGGAGTCTCTAGTCTTATCAGGTCTTGAGTTGTGATCTCAAAATTGATGTCCCTTTGATTTCTCCTGATCGATAAAATTGCATCGTTATCTACATAGGTGTCTTCTAGCATGTCCACCTTCTCCATCTCCTTCTTTATCATATTTTCATAGCATGATATAGTACCTATGCCTGAAATTCACTCATGAAAAGGTGACATTAGTTTGATAAACCCTTAGTCTAATATGTTTCATGATGATCCATTGGCTGAGCTAAAACCGAGTGGCAGGTCAGTGATTTCACAATTTCACAACTCAAGGAGTCAAGGGTCGGGCTTGAGCCTTGAGACTACACAATGTGCAGTTCAGGATGGATGGTGCAAGAAGATTGCGCAGTTGGGGAGCTCAGGGAGCCAGACTGAGGGCTTGAACATTGATTTTTCCCACTACATTGTTCCAGAAGTCAAAGGAGGCTAGGTGATTGCATAATTGTGTAGTTTAGGAGCTTAGGGATGAGGCCTAAGCCTTGAGACTGTGCAATGCGTAGTTTTGACTGGGTAAGAGAGATAAATTGTGTATTTTTTGAGGTTAGAGGCTGAGCTTGAGCACTGTGATTGCGTAGTGCACAATCCTTGTTGGAAATAACTGTGCATTGCACAATGCGAATAAGTGAGTATGCATCGTGAGGGCTGAGATTGCACAATGCACAGCTTAGGAAGGCTAGATGAGGCTAGGTTTCCTGGTGAGGAAGTTTTCCAACTTTTAATAAGTGTGGGATCCGTGCAGGTGATGTGAACAGTGACAAGACTTGATTGTGATCACACACTTAGAACACTTTATGAAACAACATAGATCAACAAGGACACATGAACAACATACTTCCATCAGTGCGATAACTTTTTGACGGGCTTACACCAAGTGCGACACCAAAGATACACTTTGCGACGATAGTGATGACACTTGTGCGATGGTGATTGAAACTTTGGAAATGAGTGTGACACATGTTTACATGGTAATATCAACTCATTTACACAAGGATTACCCCTTGAAACCACCAAAAATAGATTTTGTAAAACCTACGACACTCTTCATGCCAAAAGAAGACACTTTGATTTTCTTGCAAACAGGACAAACAAAACACTTAGAGAAAACACATGCAGGAAGTCCTAATTCTTGCGACGACAATATGTAAGGTCAAAGTAGTCTCTGAAATTTGGGAGTAGGCCAAAATTTTGGAGGGTGTTGTAGCAATGACAACACTTCCCCAATGAATCTGAGCAGGAGTTTTAGATATTCTTGGGGCATTTCATTCATAGGCTGTTGTAGATTCATAGGAGCATATATGTTGAGTAAAAATCCAAGGACAACCATATTTTTTATGGGAGGTTGAAAAAGACTAGTTGTAGGGCCTTGGTGAGGGGTTGCAGGAGTAACAATAGATAATATTTGGTGTGAAATAATTGTGGGGGTTTTGGATGGACTAGTAATAAGAATATCTTTAACCTAGTCAACTTCTGGAAAAGTATGAAATGCAAAAGGATCAGAACTAATAGAAACTTCTTCATTTTTCGATTCTAGAAAATAAAAATTAGATGGGGGAAATCGCTCTTCTAAAAACTATAAAAATCTGGATGAAGTTTCGGGATATTTTATTATAGCTAGCTGAGAGCTATAATTTAAGGCTTCAGGGGCCAAAATAGATGGTCTGGATTCTTGGGGGTATTTTCTTTCTAGATTCTCCTGGAGATAATTTTTTCGGGGTCAAAGACCGAAGGATGTTTCTACTGAGAGGTATCTGAACGATTATGAGGCCTTCTAAAAGCTAGGGTTATAGTCTAAGGACTCTGCTAGGTAAGAAATATCAACCCACACTTCTTTTTCTCACCATATAAAAGGAATGTGCAGAAATCATACCCAGGGAAATATATTCTAATTTATTCCCTGAAAATGACGCCAAAAGATGTTTTCACTCCTACAAAAAACCTTCGGGTTGAGGAGAATTTCAGTGCCTAGGAAACCTTAGTGTATCTCGAAGGTAAATCAACTCAGCTCAAGAATTAAATGTAAAATGATATAAAGTCATTTCAATTATCTTACTCAGATAAAAATAATATTTTATACATTGAATTTATTTTTTCCAAAGACTTAAAGTTCGGCCCTAGTGGCCTACACATAAAGAGTGAAGTTTCTTTTAATTGTTGTAGTATAGGTGAAAGAAATAATGCAAGAGAAAAATTCAATGCAAAGGGCTAGTGATAGAATCTTGTACACTAAATTCGAGTGGAAA
The DNA here is from genome assembly GCA_034641835.2 of Pinus albicaulis. Classification (NCBI taxonomy): domain Eukaryota; kingdom Viridiplantae; phylum Streptophyta; class Pinopsida; order Pinales; family Pinaceae; genus Pinus; species Pinus albicaulis. Next base: position 254,979,523 of record CM076571.1, read on the forward strand.
TTATGAAGAGATAAAGGGAACGAGATAAAAAAACCATGGAGCGCATTTTAAGGCCTTCAATATCACATATTACAGGTACCATTTTTCAAAACATAACATAGGTAAATCTGACATGCAAGATTGAATTTCAACAACTACAATTACATGAATTCTGAGAGGAAAAAAACACATATAAACATGATAAACAAAGATAGAATCACATACTCCACATATCAGTGCTTAGAATTAACAACAACTTCTTCATTAATCTTCAAGAACAACATAAATTTCATAACTTGTGAAACTTGAAAAAGATTACAACATTTATGATAGAAAACCAAACCCTTACTAATGAGTTCCTCTTCCCTTTTACAGGGAGAGTTCAGAAAAAGAAAATTAAAAAAAATATCTGGAAAATTCTACAATTAGCTAAACTAATCGACTTCTCAATCATATAGCTAGTCCATCTATCTAAATTATTACATAAGAAACTTGATTCCTTCTTGAAAATAAAAAATTTACAAAAATGAAAAATGACAGTGGTATGTCATAATTTCCAAATCAGAAAAAATATTCATTGTTGGCTCACTTGATCTCTCGAATTGCACCCATGATCCGCTATCCATCTTTTCCATGATTTTTGAATGTCTAAAAGCACCACCAACTCTGGAGGGGAAAGAGGCTTGATTTGCAATGGCTGTTGAAGATAGCCTCTCACATTGGTGTCAACATCTAAATGTATATGTTGGTAAGTGACTTTAAAACTAATCAATTAGTACGAGGTTTGACCAAAAAATTCCAGTTGGATTTGAGATCAACTTTACTCAGCTGGCTAACCTCTTTAGTGAACTCGGCTCCCTGTTCAAGCCAATTATTGAGAACACTTTCAATGTATGGCAAGGAATCCCCTTGACAATTGGAGACAAAATTTGATTCAAGTAAAGATTCCTTAATGGATTAAACTAGGGAATTTGATATTTCACGAGAATCATTGATGAGTTTTTTAACTGAACATATCCTAGCTTTCCATCCCCCTTAAGAATGATTGATTTATGCATTTCATTGAATTTGGGAAAGTTAGAATTCCTCCCTTCAGAACTGTCTTGCCATTATAACATTTCATTGAAATCCTTCTTGGATTCATCATAGCATAACATCATTTCTACTAACTCATATGTCAAATTATTTCCCTATCTAAATTGTTCCTTAATCAAACTCAATTTCTCACAAAATAGTTGTTGCCTTTGTAGCTATACATTTAAATCATGGGACTCCTGTTTGAAATCCTTTAGCTGAAGGGTATCAACTGCTGGCTTGGTTGCCACGTTGGACTGATAATTGGTAGGCCTATTTTTTACCTACTTCGGTGGGGTGCTTGGGCTTACTTGGAGGCAAGGTTTGACTGCCCCATAATCCATCATGGTCATTGATCTATGTGATTCAATTTATTGACTCTAAATTTATAGGGGCAAGCGTCGGCCAAAATGTCTCGTTTGTTACCTTGCTAGAGCTTCTCCAAGGTGAGGCCGCTTCAAAATGGATGGGGATATTCCCCCTTAATTAATCATTGTTTAACCATTAAATGTTAAAGCCGGGGGGAGGCTCGCTGAACTTTTATAAAGGAAAATCATTTCTAATCATGCCCATTCTTTGTGACAGCCCCACACACCGTCAATTAACATATCTCAGGGACGGAAAGATTTTTCCATCCACGTATCTTACTGCTCCCCGGTCCCTTGGTCTTGAAATGAATTAGAAATGGCTATGGCATTCCAAGATTCTAGGATTTCTCCGTTATTGTTCCTTACTCCCTACAATTTTGGTGCTCTTTTGTGAATTAACAAATAGTTAACAGATTCTGACCCTCCAGGGTATGCTTCTGAGATGATGTCATACTAACGTCAACCAAGCCACATGCCAACCCATGATTGATCCATGTGTCATCCATATATGGTCCCTTTGGGTGCCCACAAACACCAAAATTTCTTGCCACATGTCCACCTCCCAATGGGCGGTTTTTGATGTCACCTTTGCCCAGTTATATGTTACCACCTATTTGACCATAAGAGAGAGAAAGGGTCCCTCGATCCTTTGTTTTGAGAACGATTTATTTGTAAATGGTTCAATCCTGATGTTTTCAAAAACTCATTTAAAAAATAGTTACAGGGTATCAGGATTCCAATATTCAGACCTACAGTTTCTTTGGGTTTCATCGGCAGACAGATCTGACTCTAACAATTGATGGATCCCTGGTACCCTGGTCCCTAGAGAGTTTTGAAATTTATTTTCTAATGAGTTACAAGATTCCAAGGTCGTTGGGTTTCCAATATTTTGACCTTTATCGGTTTATGTTTGACTTCATCTATCTTTTAATCTAGGAGGTCATTTTCATACTTATTTATACCATTGGAAAGCTCGTCGATAACAATTTCTGGTTGATTGGATCCAATGTAGTATTTGAGATCTTTTGCTACCTGAAAAAATGGGTTCCAACTCTGTTATCCTTTGCACCTTGACCCTTTTGCTACATGAAGAGTAAGAGGAAAGAAGAGGATAGTATAACAATAAAAAACAAATAAGAAACAGTAAAAACAATACTGGTAGCCAAACTTAGCATTACCTGAGAAGAAAAAACATAAGCAAATCAGATAGAAAACAAAGAATTAATAATAGTACCAATATTAGAAGCTAAACTTGGTGTTCTCTAAGAAGCAAAAAAAGAATCCATTCAAGTAGAAAATCAAGAAGTAATAATGGAAGCAATATTAGAAGTACTAAAAGACACTATAATGGAATCCATATTAGAAGTTAAAGAAGATTCCATAATGGAGGAAAATCTAGATGGAACAACCAATGGCATATTCAAAGAAAAACTCGAAGCAACAATGACATTATAATGGTAACATAACTTGGCATAAATTAGGAAGCCAAAAAAGAAGTTATTTTTGATGCAACACCAGAAGCAAAAGAGTTCTCGGTGCTATTTCTGGTGCTATTTACAGTATTCCTGGTGCTAAACCCAATGCTATTCCTAACGCTATTCTTAGCACTATTTCTAGCACCGAAGTGAAGATGCCATTTTTCACTAGGTTTATCGTCGTTATTGAAGTGAATTTGTAGTCTCAAAAACACTAAATTACATCGTTATTTCCATCGTTGTAGTGGTTCAACCTGCTTAGAGGGTTTGCATTGTCCAATAGAGGGACTAAAATTCCTCTTATATTGATATTAACACTTATATGCTTATACTAAATTAATTGATAAATCACATGATTTTGAATATGTTTAACCAGCTCACAGGAAGTTAATAGAGTCAGAGTTATTGGTGTATTCCTTCTTGTACAACATTGCAACTATGTAAATTTTGGTGTTGGCAGATTTCCCCCCTTCTTATCTTAGAAATTGTAGCTTGGGTTTTGTGGGAACTTAGTCTCTGTGATGACTGTGAAAAATGTGAGGTTTTCGGGACCTTGGGATCTCGTGCCATAAACACACAAATATTTGGAATTTGGGGCAGTCACACCTTTGTTATAGAATTTGATTGAAAGAGAAGGTCAAACCCCAAAAATTTGCGCTCTAATGGTCATTGGGACCAACATAGTGCATTGGTGTAATACACGGTATAACAGGGCCTGAAACTCATGGTCAAATGGTAGAACCTTGTTTCCTTAGATCCTTACCATGTGGATCCCATCAGGATATCAGACCTTAAGGTGATCACTTTTACTTGTGTGGAGAATCTCTATGCCAATGGGCCAATATTGACCATTGGCCATCACCCACAAAATTGTGCATGCAAAGTAACAAGGAAACCCTGATGCTAAAGCCCCAAGATGATGTGGATTGGTGGGCTCCACATCAGGCATTAAGTATAATGAAGGGAGGATGTGGGTCTCAAACCTCAAGCCTCAATTTTGGAATTGAGATTGGAATGGAGGAAAGGCTGAGAACCCAATGTCGAGGTGACTATGGATTTGGGTGACATATCTTGGGGTGATGTGTCTTAGGGTGGACCGTATTAGTCTTGTGAATCTCCAAGCCACTGATCTTTTCAAAGGAACTAAGTGGAGATTTACCTCGAGATTCATGGTCAATATTGATCGAGGGTGCCCCATTGTGGTTGATGTTGAATGAGTAGGGGGTCCATGATTAGTATTAGTACCAAACTGTTTGTCTCTTATCAATGGTTGAGATTAATTGAGGGGCCTTCCTTCCCCAAATTTGAAACAATATTTGGGGGTTGGAGGGTCTGAAATAGCAGTTATTTTGGTTGAGGCTTGAATGAAACATAACATACATGCTTAGAAAAGGAGTGGGATTAGGGTGGAAACTTGGTTACTAGAACTATGCCATTAGGTCATAATACCTCAAGAAGAATCAAAAGAGCCAACTTGTGGAAACAACTTAATGTTGATGGGCCAATATTGAACCTTAACCATCAAACCCAAAGTGTTTGTGTGTGTTGATCATGTCAGCCCCCTACTGAATTTTGACAAGCAACCCCCTTTAAAAACCCTTTCAAACTCCCTCTTTTGGCCTAAAGAATCCTTTTTCTGCCTATCGTTACCTTTTCTTCCCCCCAAATTACATTTTAAAAGGCCGAAAACCCACATTTTTAAATATATAAGGCCTAGCACCTTTCAACCCTAGCCCTTGCACCTTTTCCTTCACGCGACCAAAAGCCAGACCAAGTACTAAACCCGAAAGTGCTTATCACACATATATATATCAGGCACATTTATAACAGTCGATCTGTACAGATCCGACGGCATTCGCAAGTCTTCATCATGCACGTGGCCCACTCCGTTCTTCGCCCAAATCGCCTGTCTGCTGTCCAATTAAACCGCAGATCAACGACTCGCAGCACTCCTGCCCTCGGTGGTCCCCACGCCGCGCACTATGCAAAACCCGCTCGGTTTCTATCGCACTGCCTTTGGGCAGCAGGCGGTATTTTATTTTTCAGAGCGATTCCACACATCTTGCGATGCGTGTCTCGCGCACTATTTCAAAGCCGCCTACTCATCACGCGTTATATTTCGGCAGCGGACGTGGCGAGATATCGCTATGGGCCGTCTGATCTGGGGCGATCCATCTGATGATAGTCGCTCCAGGAAGCTGCACGGGTGTTAATCCAAGTCAACAGTGCCCCTAGCCCACCATTTCATCACCCTCCGACACGTTCTCAGCCGTCGATATCCTCCTGAGATCTGACGGTCCAAATCACTTACATCTCTGCCAATGGACTCTGTCCCTCCACATCACCCACTCCATGTGTGTGTCGCATTTTTCCTCCGCCCGTATATATATTCCAGTCATAAGTCAAATTTCAAATGTTTTACGTTGAAAACTTACACCAGTCCATCCTCCATCGCTGCACTTCATTTTTCCGCCACCCCGCATCGTTCCACCATTTCGCCATGTCATCATTACCATTTTCATTGATCCCGCCACGTCCATCATCCCCATTCCTGGTTTTCCTAAAGAGTTTGCAGGTTTTGCAGGGTTACAATAGCAGAAAATGACCATGATTTACAGTCTTGATTGCAGTAGCAAAGCACATCAAAGGATTATTTCTCAGAGGCTGGAATTATGGAGAAAGGCCCAGGAAGGTATGTCGATAAGAATTCCATTAAAGAAGTAGGTTTAAAGTCTATCAAACCCTCCAGAGTCATTCAAAGCACAGATTGTGCAGATGGAGCCATTAATGGAGTGGCAGATAAATATCAGTGAATGATCGAGGAACTAAACGTTCAGCATTGAAGATCTTAAACCTTAATTCAGGGTTTAGAAGGCAGAGGGTAAAATGCACAGGAAAAAATACCCTCAAGGTTTCATTTCAGCAGAATTTTCTCTCCAGGAAAGGACAGACTGCCCATAAGGTTTTCATTTCTCTACCATGTTCCTAAAGAGACTTCTACCCAGTGCATTTATTTCAGAAAGACGTTCACAGAGTACACCCAACGTTACAAAGTCATCAAACCGTATGGGCGTGCACATTTCAGCCATCCTGTCTTTATGAAGAAAATTAAATATTCATCACCTACTCCCTTTTCGAGCTTTCTTTTCTCCTATAAAGCTCCTGAAGAACAGAGGGTTTAGGGTTCCAGATTTTATCAGAAAATTATGCAGTGAAAGGATTTTTGGATACATTTTGTAGAACTCTTGTATGAAGGTTCAGAGCCCATAGGGTCTCAGTGAGGAGGAGTTCCATCTGTTAAAGAGGATTCTAGTCTTTGGTATTTCATAGTTTGTAACTTTCTCTTATGTGTTAGTTTAATAGATCATTTCATTTCATCCATATTTCCTGTATCATGTTTTGGAATGCGAGTGGCTCACTGATTCTTGGTATGGATTTATCCTAGTTGATACCCATGCTTGGATTAGTCAAGCGCTTTAAATATGGCTCATGCATGATATTTTGTTCCACTATTCATCTAAACCATATTTCTGCTATATTAGTTCCTTTGGGAGGGTGTTTTTAAAACGTTATTATCATGTATGGATTCTTAGATTGGTAAGTCCATACATGGTGGTATTGTGTATCTGGATATCTGCTCAATGTTAACTAATATCTTCTCGATATTTCATTCACTACATACACCTTCTGATAACTTATTTCTGTGACGTATTTCTGAATCGGCCCTCTTTACAGTAAGTTGTCTCTGAATTGTCTGTTGCTTTTATATTGGATTTGTGCATGTTGCCTCTGTAGTATTCCTTCCTCTGTGTCAGTTTCTGAAGGTCTTGGTCCCATTCAAATTAATATTCCTTGTTCTACAAGAGATAGCATGAGAGCTTTCTATTGATAACTTCCTCTGTTATACCATATGCTCCTTGCTATATAAGATGTCCTAGGCACTCGTCTATCACAACTCTAGGCTATCTCTAGGAACGGCAACATCTTTTTAGTGCCATTGCTGGGGAACGAAGTTGAGGAAATTTAAATCCCTGGGCCTCAACAAAACCTAATTCACTCTCCAAGTAGGTGAGTATGGAGAGTTGAGAGTTGTAGATCCCTCACCTTGGCGACTCCACAGTTCCTAAATGATTCAGAGACTCCACTGATGATCAGTAGACCGCTGATTATCTTGGTTTCATGAGACTCTACTAGGAGACCATGTCGTAGTACAGCATCAGTCGTGCTGAAGACCAAGCCACTTCACCAATGGAAGACTCTGAGCAGTTTGCAAAAATGCATCCAAGTTTCATAGCAGAGTGTCGAGATGAAATGTCACGTGGCTTGGAAAAACTGGAAGTAGAGGACCTTCCACAGATTACTATTCTCAGCTCAAGTTTCCATCCCGTGCTTAAGAAAATATTTCTAATATTGATGATTGAAAGATATGAAGCTGAGATCAAACTCTTGAAATCACAGGAACAAGCTCAAGACCTAGATAATGAGCAAGACATGTATGATGCTTTAAAACCTATGGAAGATGAGGAGGAAAGCGATCAGGAATTTCCTGATTTCTTACCCATGTCTTGTGTTATGCTGATCAGAGAGTATTAGGACCTAATAGAAAAGGAAAATAGTGAATGTTGCTTGGAAGAAACAAGAGACTGAATAGAAGATGCAGAATCTGATGTGGAGGAAGAAGCCACTCATGAGCCTTGTAGTCTAACCGAGTATCATCAAGTTCATGAGGATTGGTCTGAATCAGAGAGAGATCAAGAAACATCGGAAGATCCTCAAGTTTTTGCTGCAAGCATAACTGAGGATACTCTAGAAGAGGTTCAAGAAGACATCCTGCCTCCAAATCAGCTAGTACAAGAAACAGAGAGCTGCTACTCTTCTGCACAAAGGAACACAAAACAGTCTTCTCCTTTAACAGAAGAAGAAATTGATCAGATATTAAATCAGTAGCCCACATCAGAAATCTTCTATGGAACACACACTCTTGCCCATTCATCTTATGAGTTTAATTGTACAGATCCAGAAAGCTCCTCTGCGGATCAAAGTGAAGAAGACCTGCTGATAATCCAGTATGCTCTGTTGGCAGTATTACTTATATTAATGTTTTTCCTATTTCTGATCTATATGATTATGATGTTTCCCAAATAGAAGATAATCTTGCCGTGTCATCATTAGTAGATCTATGGGATTAAAATCATTTCCCTTTACTTCCAGAGAGTAATAAGCCAATGCAGGCTATTTATGATACTGATGGGGAGAGCTACAATAGTATAATAGTAGATGAAGATTCCTTGAATCTTCATTCTGCTTTACCAAAGATCATCAGTGAGACTGGAAACCATCAACCTTTCTTTTCAGAAGATGAGGAGGTAAGCAAAGAAGAAATTCTTGAGAATATTGAAATTAAGGTGCCTTCTCTTGAAAAGGAAGAAGAAATGGAACAAACCATGCTCAAGAATATATAGATCTTTTCACGGAACTCAGCACATCAGAGTAGAACATATCAGAGCTCCAAGAGGACTTAGCTGCAATATATGATGAGTCCTCAGTTTCATAAAGTGAAGAAGATTAGGTAGATTCTCTCTCTCAAGAGAGTCTTTTTCTTGATCCAGTGGAAGAAGAAGAGATCTTGGTTGAAGCCTGCTTGCCAAATATTCATAGCCAGGTATATTTTCATGATCCTTATACTCATTTCCTGCAAACATTTGAGGAAGGATCAAAGGTCTTTTCGAGCAGTAGGTTGCAAACAGAAAGAAATTTTTTCGAAGCTGCTATTGTGGAACAAAAAGAGTGGGAGCTGCCCTGCCTATCCAGCCTACTCAAGGAGCTGGGTGAAACATACCAGTCATGGGATCACTTGATGGAATGGTTACATTAGAAGAAAATGTTTGTAAGCTAGACTTGTAAATATTCCAGTTAGAGTAGGGTAGGTAGGAAAAGCTCAATCTATGAGCATGTAGTTAGTTGTTTTTTATGTTTCTGCAAAGTCCAGCAAGCCAGACAGTCTAATCTTGGCTTGACTATTTTTCAATTTCTGTATTAGAATGTAGAGAAGAAATCTGCTAGACAGTCTAATCCCAGCAGATGTTAGATTAGGTAGAGAAACATATGAGACCAACAGTCTAATCTGGTCTCATGGAGTAATAAGGGTAGAAGTAAAATAGATTTATTTTTCCTGTCTGTGAAAATTGATGATGTAGGTGGTCTGCGAAGTTCTCGACACGCCCAAGGATGAACATGTCGTCCCTAGGTGGAGCCAATGTTGATCATGCCAGCCCCCTACTTAATTTTGACAAGCAACCCCCTTTAAAAACCCTTTCAAACTCCCTCTTTTGGCCTAAAGAATCCTTTTTCTGCCTATCGTTACCTTTCCTTCCCCCCAAATTACATTTTAAAAGGCTGAAAACCCACATTTTTAAATATATAAGGCCTAGCACCTTTTGGCCCTAGCCCCTGCACCTTTTCCTTCACGCGACCAAAAGCCAGACCAAGCGCTAAACCCGGAAGCGCTTATCACACATATATATATCAGGTCTGTTTATAACCATCGATCTATACAGATTCGACGGCATTCGCAAGTCTTCATCGTGCCCGTGGCCCACTCCATTCATCGCCCAAATCGCCTGTCCGCCGTCCGATAAAACTGCAAATCAATGGCTTGCAGTACTCCCACCCCCGGTGATCCCCACGCCGTGCACTATACAAAACCCGCTCGGTTTCTATCGCACCGCCTTTGGGCGGCGGGCGGTATTTTATTTTTCGAAGCGATTCCATACATCGCACAACGGGTGTCTCGTGCACTATTTCAAAACTGCCTGCTCATCGTGCATTATAGTTCAGCAGCAGACGTGGCACGATATCGCTGTGAGCCGTCTGATCTAGGGTGATCCATCCGACGGTAGTCGCTCCAGGAAGCTGCACGGGTGTTAATCCAAGTCAACAGTGCCCCTGGCCCACCATTTCATCGCCCTCCGGTACGTTTTCAGCCGTCGATCTCCTCCTGAGATCTGACGGTCCAGATAACTTACATCTCCGCCAGTGGACTCCGTACCTCCACGTCACCCGCCCCATGTGTGTGTCGCATTTTTCCTCCGCCCGTATATATATTCCAGTCATAAGTCAAATTTCAAATGTTTTACGTTTAAAACTTACACCAGTCCATCCTCCATCGCTGCACTGCATTTTTCCGCCACCCTGCATCGTTCCACCATTTCGCCTTGTCCGCATGACCATTTTCATTGATCCTGCCACGTCCATCATCCTCGTGCCTGGTTTTCCTAACGAGTTTGCAGGTTTTGCAAGGTTACAGCAGCAGAAAACAACCATGATTTATAGTCTTGATTGCAGTAGCAGAGCACATCAAAGGACTATTTCTCAGAGGCTAGAATTATTGAGAAAGGCCCTGGAAGGTATGTCAAAAAGACTTCCATTAAAGAAGTAGGTTTAAAGTCTGTCAAACCCTCCAGAGTCATTCAAAGCACAGATTGTGCAGATGGAGCCATTAATGGAGTGGCAGAGAAATATCAGTGAATGATCGAGGAACTCAACGTTCAGCATTGAAGATCTTAAACCTTAATTTAGGGTTTAGAAGGTAGAGGGTACAATGCACAGGAAACAATACCCTCAAGGTTTCATTTCAGCAGAATTTTCTCTCCAGGAAAGGACAGACTGCCCATAAGGTTTTCATTTCTCTACCGTGTTCCTGAAGAGACTTATACCCAGTGAATTTATTTCAGAAAGACGTTCACAGAGTACACCCAGCATTACAAAGTCATCAAACAGTATGGGCGTGCACATTTCAGCCATCCTGTCTTTATGAAGCAAATTAAATATTCATCACCTACTCCCTTTTCGAGCTTTCTTTTCTCCTATAAAGCTCCTGAAGAACAGAGGGTTTAGGGTTCCAGATTTTATCAGAAAATTATGCAGTGAAAGGATTTTTGTATACATTTTGTAGAACTCTTGTATGAAGGCTCAGAGCCCATAGGGTCTCAGTGAGGAGGAGTTCCTTCTGTTAAAGAGGATTTTGGTCTTTGGTATTTCATAGTTTGTAACTTTCTCTTATGTGTTAGTTTAATAGATCATTTCATTTCATCCATCTTTCTTGTATCATGTTTTGGAATGCGAGTGGCTCGCCGATTCTTGGTATGGATTTATCCTAGTTGATACCCATGCTTGGATTAGTCAAGCGCTTTAAATATGGCTCATGCATGATATTCTGTTCCACTATTCATCTAAACTGTATTTCTTCTATATTAGTTCCTTTGGGAGGGTGTTTTTAAAACGCTATTATCATGTATGGATTCTTAGATTGGTAAGCCCATACATGGTGGTATTGTGTATCTAGATATCGGCTCAATGTTAACTAATATCTTCTCAGTATTTCATTCACTACATACACTTTCTGATAACTTATTTCTGTGAGGTATTTCTGAATCGGCCCTCTTTACAGTAAGTTGTCTCTGAATTGTCTGTTGCTTTTATATTGGATTTTTGCATGTTGCCTCTACAATACTCCTTCCTATGTGTCAGTTTCTGAAGGTCTTGGTCCCATTCAGATTAATATTCCTTGTTCTACAAGAGATAGCATGAGATCTTTCTATTGATAACTTCCTCTGTTATACCATATGCTCCTTGCTATATAATATGTCCTAGGCACTGGTCTATCACAACTCTAGGTTGTCTCTAGAAATGAAAACATCTTTTTGGCACCGTTGCCGGGGAACGAAGTTGAGGAAATTTAAATCCCTGGGCCTCAACAAAACCTAATTCACTGTCCAAGTAGGTGAGTATGGAGAGTTGAGAGTTGTAGATCCCTCACCTTGGCGACTCCACAGTTCCTAAATGATTAAGAGACTCCACTGATGATCAGTAGGCCGTTGATTATCTTGGTTTCATGAGACTCTACTAGGAGACCATGTAGCAGTACAGCATCAGTCGTGCTGAAGACTAAGCCACTTCACCAATGGAAGACTCTGAGAAGTTTGAAAAAATGCATCCAAGTTTCATAGTAGAGTGTCGAGATGAAATGTCACGTGGCTTGGAAAAACTGGAAGTAGAGGACCTTCCACAGATTACTCTTCTCAGCTCAAGTTTCCATCCCGTGCTTAAGAAAATATTTCTAAGATTGATGATTGAAAGATATGAAGCTGAGATCAAACTCTTGAAATTATAGGAACAAGCTCAAGACCTAGATAATGAGTAAGACATGTATGATGCTTTAAAACCTATGGAAGATGAGGAGGAAAGCAATCAGGAACTACCTGATTGCTTACCCATGTCTTGTGTTACGCTGATCAGAGAGTATCAGGACCTAATAGCAAAGGAAAAGAGGGAAAGTTGCTTGGAGGAAACAAGAGACCACATAGAAGATGCAGAATCTGATGTGGAGGAAGAAACCACTCATGAGCCTTGTAGTCTAACCGAGTATCATCAAGTTCATGAGGACTGGTCTGAATCAGAGAGAGATCAAGAAACATCAGAAGATCCTCAAGTTTTTGCTACAAGCATAACTGAGGATACTCTAGAAGAGGTTCAAGAAGACATCCTGCCTCCAAATCAGCTAGTGCAAGAAACAGAGAGCTGCTACTCTTCTGCACAAAGGAACACAAAACAATCTTCTCCTTTAACAGAAGAAGAAATTGCTCAGATATTAAATCAGCAACCCACCTCAGAAATATTCTATGGAACACACACTCTTTCCCATTCATCTTATGAGTTTGATTGTACAGATCCAGAAAGCTCCTCTGCGAATAAAAGTGAAGAAGAACCTGCTGATAATCCAGTATGCTCTGTTGGCAGTATTACTTATATTAATGTTTTTCCTATTTCTGATCTATCTGATGATGATGTTTCCCAAATAGAAGATAATCTTGCAGTGTCATCATTAGTAGATCTATGGGAGTAAAATCATTTCCCTTTACTTCCAGAGAGTAATAAGCCAATGCAGGCTATTTATGATACTGATGGGGAGAGCTACGATAGTATAATAGCAGATGAAGATTCCTTGAATCTTCATTCTGCTTTACCAAAGATCATCAGTGAGACTGGAAACCATCAATCTTCCTTTTGAGAAGATGAGGAGGCAAGAAAACAAGAAATTCTTGAGCATATTGAAATTAAGGGGCCTTCTCTTGAAAAGGAAGAACAAATGGAACAAACCACTGCTCAAGAATATATAGATCTTTTCACGGAGCTCAGCACATCAGAGCAGAACATATCAGAGCTCCAAGAGTACTCAGCTGCAAGATATGATGAGTCCTCCAGCTCAGAAAGTGAAGAAGATGAGGGAGATTCTCTCTCTCAAGAGAGTCTTTTTCTTGATCCAGTGGAAGAAGAAGAGATCCTTGTTGAAGCCTGCTTGCCAAATATTCATAGCCAGGTATCTTTTCATGATCCTTATGCTCATTTCCTGCAAACATTTGATGAAGGATCAAAGGTTTTTTCGAGCAACAGGTTGCAAACAGAAAGAAAATTTTTCAAAGCTACTATTGTGGAACGAAAAGAGTGGGAGTTGCCCTGCCTATCCAGCTTGCTCAAGGAGCTGGGAAAAACATACCAGTCATGGGCTCACTTGATGGACTGGATACATTGGAAGAAAATTTTTGTAAGCTAGACTTGTAAATATTCCAGTTAGAGTAGGGTAGGTAGGAAAAGCTCAATAAAGCTCAGTCTGTGAGCATGTAGTTAGTTGTTTTTTATGTTTCTACAAAGTCCAGCAAGCCAGACAGTATAATCTTGGCTTGACTACTTTTCAATTTCTGTCTTAGAATGTAGAGAAGAAATCTGCTAGACAGTCTAATCCCAGCAGATGTTAGATTAGGTAGAGAAACATATGAGACCAACAGTCTAATCTAGTCTCATGGAGTAATAAGGGTAGAAGTAGAATAGATTTATTTTTCCTGTCTGTGAAAATTGATGATGTAGGTGTCTGCGAAGTTCTCGACACGCCCAAGGATGAACGTGCCATCCCCAGGTGGAGCCAATGTTGATCATGCCAGCCCCCTACTGAATTTTGACAAGCAACCCCCTTTAAAAACCCTTTCAAACTCCCTCTTTTGGCCTAAAGAATCCTTTTTCTGCCTATCATTACCTTTCCTTCCCCCCAAATTACATTTTAAAAGGCCGAAAACCCACATTTTTAAATATATAAGGCCTAGCACCTTTCGGCCCTAGCCCTTGCACCTTTTCCTTCACAAGACCAAAATCCAGACCAAGCGCTAAACCCGGAAGTGCTTACCACACATATATATATCAGGCGCGTTTATAACCGTCGATCTGTACAGATCCGACGGCATTCGCAAGTCTTCATCGCGCCCATGGCCCACTTCGTTCATCGCCCAAATCGCCTGTCTGCCATCTGATTAAACCGCAGATCAACGGCTTGTAGTACTCTCACCCCCGGTGATCCCCACACCGTGCACTGTGCAAAACCCGCCCGGTTTCTATCGCACCGCCTTTGGGCGGCAGGCAGTATTTTTTTTTTCGGAGCGATTCCATACATCACGCGACGGGTGTCTCGCGCACTATTTCAAAACTGCCTGCTCATCGTGCGTTATAGTTCGGAAGCGGACGTGGCACAATATCGTTGTGAGCCGTCTGATCTAAGGCGATCCATCCGACGGTAGTCGCTCCAGGAAGCTACACGGGTGTTAATCCAAGTCAAAGTGCCCCTAGCCCACCATTTCATCGTCCTCTGATACTTTTTCAGCCGTCAATCTCCTCCTGAGATCTGACGGTCCAGATCACTTACATCTCCGCTAGTGGACTCCGTACCTCCACGTCACCCGCTCCACGTGTGTGTCGCATTTTTCCTCTGCCCGTATATATATTCCAGTCATAATCAAATGTTTTACGTTGAAAACTTACACCAGTCCATCCTCCATTGCTGCACTTCATTTTCCCGCCACCCTGCATCATTCCACCAATTCGCCATGTCCGCACGACCATTTTCATTGATCCCGCCACGTCCGTCATCCCCATGCCTGGTTTTCCTAACGATTTTGCAGGTTTTGCAAGGTTACAGTAGCAGAAAACAACCATGATTTACAGTCTTGATTGCAGTAGCAGAGCACATCAAAGGACTATTTCTCAGAGGCTGGAATTATGGAGAAAGGCCCAGGAAGGTATGTCGACAAGACTTCCATTAAAGAAGTAGGTTTAAAGTCTGTCAAACCCTCCAGAGTCATTCAAAGCATAGATTGCACAGATGGAGCCATTAATGGAGTGGTAGAGAAATATCAGTGAATGATCGAGGAATTCAACATTCAGCATTGAAGATCTTAAACCTTAATTCAGGGTTTAGAAGGAAGAGGGTACAATGCATAGGAAACAATACCCTCAAGGTTTCACTTCAGCAGAATTTTCTCTCCAGGAAAGGACAGACTGCCCATAATGTTTTCATTTCTCTACCGTGTTCCTGAAGAGACTTCTACCCAGTGCATTTATTTCAAAAAGACATTCACAGAGTACACCCAGCATTACAAAGTCATCAAACAGTATGGGCGTGCACGTTTCAGCCATCCTGTCTTTATGAAGAAAATTAAATATTCATCACCTACTCCCTTTTTGAGCTTTCTTTTCTCCCATAAAGCTCCTAAAGAACAGAGGGTTTAGGGTTCCAGATTTTATCAGAAAATTATGCAGTGAAAGGCTTTTTGTATACATTTTGTAGAACTCTTGTATGAAGGCTCAGAGCCCATAGGGTCTCAGTGAGGAGGAGTTCCATCTGTTAAAGAGGATTCTGGTCTTTGGTATTTCATAGTTTGTAAATTTATCTTATGTGTTATTTTAATAGATCATTTCATTTCATCCATCTTTCCTGTATCATGTTTTGGAATGCGAGTGGCTCACTGATTCTTGGTATGGATTTATCCTAGTTGATACCCATGCTTGGATTAGTCAAGCGCTTTAAATATGGCTCATGCATGATATTTTGTTCCACTATTCATCTAAATCGTATTTCTGCTATATTAGTTCCTTTGGGAGGGTGTTTTTAAAACGCTATTATCATGTATGGATTCTTAGATTGGTAAGTCCATACATGGTGGTATTGTGTATCTGGATATCTGCTCAATGTTAACTAATATCTTCTCAGTATTTCATTCACTACATACACCTTCTGATAACTTATTTCTGTGAGGTATTTCTGAATCGGCCCTCTTTACAGTAAGTTGTCTCTGAATTGTCTATTGCTTTTATATTGGATTTTTGCATGTTTCCTCTGCAGTATTCCTTCCTCTGTGTCGGTTTCTGAAGGTCTTGGTCCCATTCAGATTAATATTCCTTGTTCTACAAGAGATAGCATGAGAGCTTTCTATTGATAACTTCCTCTTTTATACCATATGCTCCTTGCTATATAAGATGTCCTAGGCACTGGTCTATCACAACTCTAGGCTGTCTCTAGGAACGACAACATCTTTTTGGCACCGTTGCCGGGGAAAGAAGTTGAGGAAATTTAAATCCCTGGGCGTCGACAAAACCTAATTCACTCTCCAAGTAGGTGAGTATCGAGAGTTGAGAGTTTTATATCCCTCAGCTTGGCGACTCCACAATTCCTAAATGATTAAGAGACTCCACTAATGATCAGTAGGCCGCTGATTATCTTGGTTTCACGAGACTCTACTAGGAGACCATGTCGCAGTACAGCATCAGCCGTGCTGAAGACCAAGCCACTTCACCAATGGAAGACTCTAAGTAGTTTGCAAAAATGCATCCAAGTTTCATAGCAGAGTGTCGAGATGAAATGTCACGTGGCTTGGCAAAATTGGAAGTAGAGGACCTTCCACGGATTACTCTTCTCAGCTCAAGTTTCCATCCCGTGCTTAAGAAAATATTTCTAAGATTGATGATTGAAAGATATGAAGCTGAGATCAAACTCTTGAAATTACAGGAACAAGCTCAAGACCTAGATAATGAGCAAGACATGTATGATGCTTTAAAACCTATGGAAGATGAGGAGGAAAGCGATCAGGAACTACCTGATTTCTTACCCATGTCTTGTGTTACGCTGATCAGAGAGTATCAGGACCTAATAGCAAAGGAAAATAGGGAATGTTGCTTGGAGGAAAAAAGAGACCACATAGAAGATGCAGAATCTGATGTGGAGGAAGAAACCACTCATGAGCCTTGTAGTCTATCCGAGTATCATCAAGTTCATGAGGACTGGTCTGAATCAGAGAGAGATCAAGAAACATCAGAAGATCCTCAAGTTTTTGTTGCAAGCATAACTGAGGATACTCTAGAAGAGGTTCAAGAAGACATCCTGCCTCCAAATCAGCTAGTACAAGAAACAGAGAGCTGCTACTCTTCTGCACAAAGGAACAAAAAACAATCTTCTCCTTTAACAGAAGAAGAAATTGATCATATATTAAATTAGCAGTCCACCTCAGAAATTTTCTATGGAACACACACTCTTGCCCATTCATCTTATGAGTTTGATTGTACAGATCTAGAAATCTCCTCTGCGGATCAAAGTGAAGAAGAACCTGCTGATAATCCAGTATGCTTTGTTGGCAGTATTACTTATATTAATGTTTTTCCTATTTTTGATCTATCTGATGATGATGTTTCCCAAATAAAAGATAATCTTGCAGTGTCATCATTAGTAGATCTATGGGAGTAAAATCATTTCCCTTTACTTCCAGAGAGTAATAAGCCAATGCAGGCTATTTATGATACTGATGGGGAGAGCTACGATAGTATAATAGCAGATGAAGATTCGTTGAATCTTCATTTTTCTTTACCAAAGATCATCAGTGAGACTGGAAACCATCAACCTTCCTTTTCAGAAGATGAGGAGGTAAGCAAAGAAGAAATTCTTGAGCAGATTGAAATTAAGGTGCCTTCTCTTGAAAAGGAAGAAGAAATGGAACAAACCACTGCTCAAGAATATATAGTTCTTTTCACAGAGCTCAGCACATCAGAGCAGAACATATCAGAGCTCCAAGAGGACTCGGTTGCAAGATATGATGAGTCCTCCAGTTCATAAAGTGAAGAAGATGAGGGAGGTTCTCTCTCTCAAGAGAGTCTTTTTCTTGATCTAGTGGAAGAAGAAGAGATCCTGGTTGAAGCCTGCTTGCCAAATATTCATAGCCAAGTATCTTTTCATGATCCTTATGCTCATTTCCTGCAAACATTTGAGGAAGGATCAAAGGTATTTTCGAGCAGCAGGTTGCAAACAGAAAGAAAATTTTTCAAAGCTGCTATTGTGGAACAAAAAGAGTGGGAGCTGCCCTGCCTATCCAGCCTGCTCAAGGAGCTGGGAAAAACATACCAGTCATGGGATCATTTGATGGACTGGTTACATTGGAAGAAAATGTTTGTAAGCTAGACTTCTAAATATTCCAGTTAGAGTAGGGTAGGTAGGAAAAGCTCAATAAAGCTCAGTCTGTGAGCATGTAGTTAGTTGTTTTTTATGTTTCTGCAAAGTCCAGCAAGCCAGACAGTCTAATCTTGGCTTGACTATTTTTCAATTTCTGTCTTAAAATGTAGAGAAGAAATCTGCTAGACATTCTAATCCCAGCAGATGTTAGATTAGGTAGAGAAACATATGAG
This sequence comes from Pinus albicaulis, assembly GCA_034641835.2. Classification (NCBI taxonomy): domain Eukaryota; kingdom Viridiplantae; phylum Streptophyta; class Pinopsida; order Pinales; family Pinaceae; genus Pinus; species Pinus albicaulis. The sequence goes on from CM076571.1 coordinate 254,997,971, forward strand.
ACCAACAGTCTAATCTGGTCTTATGGAGTAATAAAGGTAGAAATAGAATAGATTTATTTTTCCTATCTGTGAAAATTGATGATGTAGGTGGTCTGCGAAGTTCTTGACACGCCCAAGGATGAACGTGCCATCCCCAGGTGGAGCCAATGTTGATCATGCCAGCCCCCTACTGAATTTTGACAAGCAACCCACTTTAAAAACCCTTTCAAACTCCCTCTTTTGGCCTAAAGAATCCTTTTTCTGCCTATCGTTACCTTTCCTTCCCCCCAAATTACATTTTAAAAGGCCGAAAACCCACATTTTTAAATATATAAGGCCTAGCACCTTTCGGCCCTAGCCCCTGCACCTTTTCCTTCACGTGACCAAAAGCCAAACCAAGTGCTAAACCTAGAAGTGCTTATCACACACATATATATCAGGCGCATTTATAACCGTCGATCTGTACAGATCCGACGGCATTCGCAAGTCTTCATCGCACTCGTGGCCCACTCCATTCATCACCCAAATCGCCTGTCTGCCATCCGATTAAACCACAGATCAACGGCTCGCAATACTCCCACCCCCGGTGATCCCCATGCCATGCACTGTGCAAAACCTGCTCGGTTTCTATCGCATCGCCTTTGGGCGGCAGGAAATATTTTATTTTTCGGAGTGATTCAATACATCGCGCGACGGGTGTCTCACGCACTATTTCAAAACCGCCTGCTCATCGTGCGTTATAGTTCGGCAGCGGACGTGGCACGATATCACTGTGAGCCTTCTGATCTAGGGCGATCCATCCGACGGTAGTCGCTCCAGGAAGCTGCACGGGTGTTAATCCAAGTCAATAGTGCCCCTAGCCCACCATTTCATCGCCCTCCGATACGTTTTCAGCCGTCGATCTCCTCCTGAGATCTGATGGTCCAGATCACTTACATCTCCGCCAATGGATTCCGTACCTCCACGTCACCCGCTCCACGTGTGTGTCGCATTTTTCCTTCGCCCGTATATATATTCCAGTCATAAGTCAAATTTCAAATGTTTTACGTTGAAAACTTACACCAGTCCATCCTCCATCGATGCACTGCATTTTTCCGCCACCCTGCGTCGTTCCACCATTTCGCCATGTCCGCACGACCATTTTCATTTATCCCACCACTTCCATCATCCCCATGCCTGGTTTTCCTAACGAGTTTGCAGGTTTTGCAAGGTTACAGCAGCAGAAAACAGCCATGATTTACAGTCTTGATTGTAGTAGCAGAGCACATCAAAGGACTATTTCTCAGAGGCTGGAATTATGGAGAAAGGCTCGGGAAGGTATGTCGACAAGACTTCCATTAAAGAAGTAGGTTTAAAGTCTGTCAAACCCTCCAGAGTCATTCAAAGCACAGATTGCGCAGATGGAGCCATTAATGGAGTGGCAAAGAAATATTAGTGAATGATCGAGGAACTCAACGTTCAGTGTTGAAGATCTTAAACCTTAATTCAGGGTTTAGAAGGTAGAGGGTACAATGCACAGGAAACAATACCCTCAAGGTTTCATTGCAGCAGAATTTTCTCTCCAGGAAAGGACAGACTGCCCATAAGGTTTTCATTTCTCTACCGTGTTCCTGAAGAGACTTCTACCCAGTGCATTTATTTCAGAAAGACGTTCACAGAGTACACCCAGCATTACAAAGTCATCAAACAGTATGGGCGTGCATGTTTTAGCCATCCTGTCTTTATGAAGAAAATTAAATATTCATCACCTACTCCCTTTTTGAGCTTTATTTTCTCCTATAAAGCTCCTGTAGAATAAAGGGTTTAGGGTTCCAGATTTTATCAGAAAATTATGCAGTGAAAGGCTTTTTGTATACATTTTGTAGAACTCTTGTATGAAGGCTCAGAGCCCATAGGGTTTCAGTGAGGAGGAGTTCCATCTGTTAAATAGGATTCTGGTCTTTGGTATTTCATAGTTTGTAACTTTCTCTAATGTGTTAGTTTAATAGATCATTTCATTTCATCCATCTTTCCTGTATCATGTTTTGGAATGCGAGTGGCTCACTGATTCTTGGTATGGATTTATCCTAGTTGACACCCATGCTTGGATTAGTCAAGCGCTTTAAATATGGCTCATGCATGATATTCTGTTCCACTATTCATCTAAACCGTATTTCTGCCATATTAGTTCCTTTGGGAGGGTGTTTTTAAAACGCTATTATCATGTATGGATTCTTAGATTGGTAAGCCCATACATGGTGGTATTGTGTATCTGGATATCTGCTCAATGTTAACTAATATCTTCTCAGTATTTCATTCACTACATACACCTTCTGATAACTTATTTCTGTGAGGTATTTCTGAATCGGCCCTCTTTACAGTAAGTTGTCTCTGAATTGTCTGTTGCTTTTATATTGGATTTTTGCATGTTGCCTCTGCAGTATTCCTTCCTCTGTGTCAGTTTCTGAAGGTCTTGGTCCCATTCAGATTAATATTCCTTGTTCTACAAGAGATAGCATGAGAGCTTTCTATTGATAACTCCCTCCGTTATACCATATGCTCCTTGCTATATAAGATGTCCTAGGCACTGGTCTATCACAACTCTAGGTTGTCTCTAGGAACGACAACAGTGTGCAAGGAGAAAACTCTTGATGTTGAGACCCCAAGATGACGTTGGCCAACAGGATCCACCTTTGACACATAATATAATGGGGTGAAGCATAGCTTTGGATCTTAGTCCTCGGCACTCTTAATTAAGGTAGTTGTTAAGGGAGGCAAGGGGGAAACCCCAAGGCCAAGATGCTAAGATGACATGGGATAAAGGGTTCCACCTCGTACACAATACAATTAATGGAAGCACGGTCTCATGATGTCGTAACTTGCGACCCATCCATGGATGGTGTAGTGGTAACACGTGGGTGCGACATGAAATCCTTGTGATGACATGACCTGTGTTAATAGGCCGAAACTTCTAGTGGCCATAACTTTTGATTCAGAACTCAGGTAAATTTTATATCATTGATAATATCTCGAGGAATTAAATGGAAAGGTGGTATTAGTTTTAAGTTCAGGAGAGCTTAAAAAATGAGGTCATGTGACCCCACCTTCATAAAAAACCTTAAAGGTTTGGTCAAAAAAAAGAGGTAACACCTCCCACAACCCTAGAAAAGCCAAGGGGTTGGGAGGAAGTGTTACAAGAAAATGGAAAATGGACAACATTTTGCTCTTTAAGGTTGGAAGGAATTCTATATTCTTTCAATTTTACAAGCTATAACATGCATTAATAATTTTTGGCCTTGTATTATTGATTATGTAATTTTTTAGGATATTTTTCATAGTGATACAAATTTTCTAGAGCCAATTACACTTATTTTCCTCAATAAAGATACCAACATATCCCATGAGAGGTGTGGCTTTACAATCCTGAAGTGGGTAGTATAAGATATGATGTTGAAAAAGTTTATGATGGCTCGAGTGAAGATCCATGACATAACAAATAAGTATCTCTTAACAACGATACAGATTATTTATAGTATTATGGTTTAAGCTTGCAAGCATAATCATAGGGTTCATGTGGAACTCCCTAGAATGCTTAGATGAACAAGAATGATGAAAATGTAGAAGTTGGTGAAGGATATGCAAATATAATACAACTAAATATACTCTGAATAGAAATTCAAAGGCCTATCACCCTAATCCATATTACTCTAATTACATAAAGATCTATGATTCTAAAAACAACCTCATTCATTATGTTGATAAATCATTCATGGTCTATCATCAATGTTATATTTCTCACTAAGCAACAATGGGTCTATTGATTAGCATTATCAACTAGTAGTTGTTTCTATGTTACACTTAGCAATTCAAAACCTTAAAACCATTTAAACCTAGAAGGTCTTTACATAAGACAACCATACATTCAGGCCTTGGAGCCAATAATCATACCATCCTCACATGCTCACTAAAAGACAATGAAATAATCATACCATCCTCACATGCTCACTAAAAAACAATGAAAAAAAAAGATTGTAGAGAAACTTGCATTAAAACTTTCATCATGGTGTACAAAGACCCCATAATCATCTAAAAACACATAACTTAGTTCCACTAAAAACTAGATCAAGAACCAACCTTGATGCCCGAGAAGTGATTTTTTTTGGTGTAAGTTATGCCAAAAATAAAAACCTAAGTACAATATTATGAAAGAAATCAGAAACAAACTTTTGCAAATAATGTACGATGGTAAAGCTAATAATGACAATGTGAAAATATAACGAAACTTGTGTAGGACAAGGGCCACACCCCACTGACCCCAGACCCCAATAATCATGATTGTTGTTATATAACTCTGCACGCATGCTACCATTGGATGGAACACGACCCTGAAACAAACTAGGGCCCACACCAATGGCCAATCTTCTTGCTTTTCTATTTTAAATGATAACAATCCCCCAAAAAGAAATCTTAAAATAATCAAAAGTGTGGGCAAACAGAAATCTTCACGTAAAGGTTATGAACAAACCTAACGACTTTAAATAAAATAGAAATTATAGTGTCCATGGACCTGTGATTGTTTGTTGTGAATCATGTGCATTTGCAAACAATATACACCCAGCAATTCCAGAAACCAGATTAACAATTAATATATATATTTCTTCAGCTGGTATCTCCATAGCAGGAGAAAGAGGCAACATCCATCAGGTATTTGACAGAACTTTTTGCGCTGTATGTTGAGGTGAGGGGATCGAATCCCATGGCGAAGTGGGTTCGAGTGGACAAAACTACCACTTTCAGCTCTAGTTCCGAGGATCATTCTCCAGCCCGTGGTTTCGCCGGTTTCAAGTTTCCGCTCAAGTTGTCAGGTCGGGGGCTTATCAACAGCAGCAAAAAGCTGCTGATTTCTATGAAATGGGGCCGAAGAGAAAGGGAAGATCAGCTGAAGGCATATGACCGTGCCGCTATGGAGGAGGAAGGCGGAGGAGAGTTCCTGTGGCAGAGGAGCATTCTGATGGGTGAGCGGTGCCAGCCCCCGGACTTCTCAGGTCTTATTATTTACGATGATAAGGGAAATCGGTTGCCAGAATTCCCTGCGCGCTCTCCTAAGCTCAACAATATATTTCATCCTCCTCTCGACCAGGTAAAAATAAAATAAAATTTACAGGTTGTTTGCTTTTGAAACATTTTCCCTTAGTTTCTGTTTTAATCTGTTTTGTGTTAAAAAAAAAAAAAATGATATGAGATTGTTTTTCGGATTAATTATATAGTTAGTAAGATTTAGTTTTTGAATCATTCAATATGGTATGTTGTTCTAAAATCTATCATATCTAAATAATATAATTAATCCTAAAAAACAATCTCATATCAATATAAATCACAAATATCTAAAATTTAATAAAATATAATGAATTAATGATATTCATTGTAATCTCGTGTACCATGATAAATTCGTTGAAGTCTGACGCCGTTCAACAGCGATAATAATAATTTTATAGGAGGCAGGGGAAGTTCGTATTCTTCCATGTGACCGTGGGGCTTGGCCATAAAATACTTCTCCTCTAGGAGAATTCATGGAACAGGTGTGCGTGTTAATTTTTGAGAGTATGTATTGTGGTTATGGTTATAGAATTAAGCTGGACTGAAAGTTGTTCTTTGTTCGGACTAGCTGTAAACTTTAGTTCCGAAATATTCCACAAAATCAGTAAAGGGGGAATTTAAGATTAACTTCTTTTTGCTTGTGATTTTGTATAGAGTTTAAGCTTACAACATTCATTTGAAACGGCAAAATGTCGTAATAATTTTAGCAGCACCCTAATTACATTAATTCTGGAGGTTTTTGGATATATTATTTTTTAATTAAATTTATTTGAAATTTGGTAAAAGTTTATGAGAATTATATTTGCAAACTTTACACAATTTAAGTACTTTTACAGTTTTTTTAAAGAGTTAAATTATTTTTATATTTGAAATTTCTTTATCAACAAAACAAACACCGTTTAAATCGGTATTTTTCAACAACTCTACAGAATTTAAGTTCTTTTACAGTTTTTTAAAGAGTTAAATTATTTTTATATTTGAAATTTCTTTATTAACAAAACAAACAGTATTTAAATCCGTATTTTCCAACTAAACAACACTCAATTGAAAATTAATTTTTAAAAACATAAAATACTTAAACAACATTCCATTGAAAAATTATATACTATTTAAAAACTATTTAAGATATTACTAAAACATTACTAGTGGTTTAAGAGTGATTATCATAAAATCATAAATAAATGTAATAACTATAAGATCACCAAAATAAGAAACTATTAAATATTAAATATTAATCGACCACTACTGTAATTATTCAGAACTTAAAATATTTTTCATTATTATGACAATATAGATAACTTGTTTGTTCAATCACCTTTTGTAAAAGTTTTGTCAAGGATGTCCTTGTTTTGGTTTTTTTTTTTGTTAAAAATTTGTCTACTATGTTCTACTTTATGGACTTGGTATGGTGAACTCATCTTATTCCGGAATTGTTGAATTCATAGTATTGTAACAAAACATTTTCATATTTACATATTAAAAATCTTCATGATAAAGTAGGAATAAAACTCAGTGGTCAAGAATCTTGTTCCTTGTTTTTTTAATATACAAGTTTAATTTACATATTATTATTTTTAATTAATAATAATAATAATAATAATAAAGTTATAATTTATTTATTTTGAAACACTAATTATATCATGAAATAAGTGCTTTGATATTTATTATTACAAATTTATTTTTTTATTTAAAAGCTATTTAAGATAGTACTACGAAATTACTAGTTGTTTAAGAGTGATTACCATAAAATCATAAATATTAAATGTAATAACTATAAGATCACCAAAATGAAGACCACTACTCAACTTGCAATTATTCAGAACTTAAAAAAAAATCTTTCATTATTATGACAATATAGATAAGTTGTTTTATGCAATCATCTTTTGTAAAAGTTTTGTCAATGGCGTCTAGTTTACTTAGTTGATATGGTGGAGCCAATTTTGATCACTTCTTGTTAAAGTTTGTCTACTGTGCTCCACACTATGGACTTGGTATGGTGAACTCATCTTATTTTGGAATTGTTGAAGTTCTGAAAAAATTTCATAGTAATATCTACATAATATTTTCAATTATCAATAGAAATATTTGGACAAATTTACAAAAGCAAAAAAACAATATAGATACTACATCCAAACATGTATTGATGACGAAACTCTTTTATCACAAACAAACACAACATAACACATGCATGTGTCATTTCTCTGGTGTATAGTCTTTTGGGAAAAAATTCTATAAACTTGCTAAAAACTTATGTTCTAATGCATGGCAGAAAGATTTAACTATTAATTGTCTTTTGTGAAAACTTGGGAAAAAATATTTTCCTTTAATTGAAAGAGTCAATAAACAACATGATCATACAAGTGATAAGATTCCATATTACCGAATGTATATGTTCTCATAAAATCTTCTCAAATTGCTTCAAAAATGTTAGTTCCAAAGTTGGGATGTCATACTCGATGAAAGCACAATATTGGAACTCATGGATCATGGACTGGAGAAATTTCCAATTTTACCCAAAATACTTGTAATACTTTTTGTTACAAATTATCTTTCCCATATTCTTCATGTACAATGAAGCCTCCTTTCTTATATTTCGTTTTCTAAAGAGGTGTCCATGAGTTTCATTTATGGCATGCGACTGTAAAAGAAAAGAGATGTTGAGTTGTCATTTGGAAAAAAATGTTTTATGTCTACTAGATACCACTTCACATTCCTTTCTTATTTGGAAAAAAAATGTTTTATATCTAATGGATACCACTTCATATTCTTTTCTTATAGATGATGACATTGGTTGTACTTCTCACAACTATCTTAAACCATTAAAATCAGATTCTACATAATATCTTTTTACATAACAAACAAAGTGCCATAACAAAATTTTATTTCATAATTAATAAATAGTATTTTTGGTGCATCAATTGTCAAACCAGTTTCCAATGGGTCTTACCTTTTACACAACTCATTTGATTATTTACATTTTAAATCTTACATTTAATTTCATATGACTTAATTTACATTCTCTCTACATAATCTAATTTTCAAATATTAAAATTAAATTATAATATTAAGTAATAAAATTATTTAACAACGCTTTTATCTATAAAATTAATATAATTTAATTCAATTAATATTATTTATTTTAATAATTTAGAATAATTAATAAAAAATATGCGCATTAACAATTTAGAACCCAATATAACATAATGATCTAACTCAAAATCATTCACTACCTAATTTTAAATATATAAAAATCATTTACTTTCCAACTTCAAATAAACAAGGTAAATACATATTTATATATTTAAATAAAATATCAAAATTAACTATTTCAAAAATAAAAATGGATTGTGCTTTTTTACGACTCTCCATAAAACAAAGCAAAGATCCAATAAGTGAATTATGAATCACTAAGATCCAATAAATTAAATCTTTTTAAATATTCAAATCAAATCAAGTTCTCAATAAAACGAAGTACAGATCCAACTCGTTAATGAAATTAGACTCAGGATCAAAATTTGATCAAATTTTTTTTTTTTTTAAATATTTAGTTTAAATTAATAAAATTGTTGTACATTTAATTAAATTAAATTATAAATTATTATTTTTTTAAGTGTTCTATAATCTAGTAGTAGAAAGATGTTATCACATAACATTACATTTAAGTGAACCCATTAAATTTTTTGGCCAATGAAATGAGCAAAACGGAAAAAAAAAAAAAATTGAATGAGCAAAGCAAAAAAGATAAATTCATTCGAGCAATTTGAATGCTTAACTATCACTGGATCAAGCTATAAAACAAACCCTCAATTGAACTCCTAAGAAAAAAAGAAAAATTCAATTGAGCAATTTAAGACCTTAAATATTACTGGATCAAGCTATAAAACAAGCCCTCAATTGAGCTTCTATGTAACCAAAGGCAAAAAAAAATTCAATCGAGCAATTTGAATCCTTGAGTCCTTAAATATTACTGTCCCTCAATTGAGCTCCTTACAAAAAAAGAAAAGTTCAATCGAGCAATTTGAGTCCTTAAATAAACAAGCCCTCAATTGAGCTCTTATGTAACCCGTAACTAGCTTCGCCCGTGGTAAAATGTTTTTTTATGAGGTTAACATAAATGAAGCTCGAGATCTTTCAATTTCCTAATCCTCTAGAAATATTTACCTTTATAATTAACACCATCATTTAAATTCTACTAACTTTTTAAAGTTAATTTTAATGGTTTTTTTTCTTTAAAGATTTCCAAAAGATTTTCTTAATTATTTTTTACTTAAAAATTCTCATAATAATAATAATAATAATAATAATAATAAAATCATTTACATTTATATAAATAAAGGTATTCTCACCTTGTTTACTCTATTTTTTAATGATTGATACGAAAATAGATAAATACATGTTACATTCATTTTTTATATCTTTACTTACCTTTATTCTAATAATTTAAATGTAATAAGTATTTTAATAATATATTTTTTTATATAAAAATATATTAAAAATATTAAACAATAAAAAATTGTCATAAAACTTATTAAAAATGGCAATTTCCATTTTGGAAGACACCAAGTGTAAGAAAAAACAATGCTTGAATTGATGTATTTTCTCAACCAAGCTATATTCCAATCTAAACATTATTTTTCTAAAACAATAAGTCTATCTATACATACTTAAAAATTCTCATAATAATAATAATAAAATTCATTTACATTTATATAAATGAAGGCATTCTCACTTTATTTACTCTATTTTTTAATAATTAATATAAAAATATATTAATACATATTACATTCAATTTTATATATTTTACTTACCCTTTTTTTTCATAATTATTCTAATAATTTAAATGTAATAAGTATTTCAATAACATTTTTTTATTTATAAAAATACATTTAAAATGTTAAGCAATAAAAGATTTCATAAAACTTATTAAAATGGAAAACAATAATTTAAATGTAATAAGTATTTCAATAACATATTTTTTTTATAAAAATATATTTAAAATGTTAAGCAATAAAAAATTTCATAAAACTAATTAAAATGGCAATTTCCATTTTGGTGTAAAACAATGTAAAACAATGGCTCATTGATGCATTTTCTCAATCTAGCTATATTCCAATCTAGACATTATTTTTCTAAAACATGGTTGGATTGATGCATTTTCTCAATCAAGCTATATTCCAATCTAGACATTAGACATTATTTTTCTAAAACATGATTGGATCGATGCATTTTCTCAATCAAGCTATATTCCAATCTAAACATTATTTTTCCTAACTCCCCAGTAATTCAATCAAAGGTTTATTAAAACTAATATTAATTTATTTCAGATTTTAAGTACAGCTCTTGATGTATCTAGAAGGCTTAAAAATAGTGTTTTAGCTCCATTTCTACATATTTCCTTGCAACACCATCTTAAGGTTTATTAAAAATAATATCAAGGTATTTCAAATTTTAAGTAAAGCTCTTGATAGAGCTAGAGGGCTTAAAAATAGTGTTTTAGCTCCATTTCTACATATTGCCTTGCAACACCATCTTATATCATGAGAGACTTAAGGCAATATTTGTCCTTAACGCGGTGGAGTTGATAAGGCCTTGAAATAATTCTCTATACAATGGCATATGAGTTTGACATATTTTCGAATTCATATGATATTTTTCATCTAATTTCTTTTAAAATTTATGCTTCAAATTTTTTAATGTTTTTTGGAGAGAGACTGAATGAAAAATCAATAACATAAAATTTGCAAAACGAAAATGAAATAAAAAAATGACATTCTCTTCATCCTCTTCAAAATTATACTCTTGGTTTTTTAATTTATTTAAATAGTAGAAGAAAATCATGCATGAACTCATGTGTTTGAAAAATGTAATTCAAATATAGATTCACTTAACTTTGAAAAATTAAAAACATATATAATTTGCATAAAAAAAAAAATCAATCTCTCTGTAGATAATGTTCATATATTTTAGACTAAGTTATTTTGCACTAACACATACATACATGTTAAAATATGTGAAAATTTACAAGAGCAAACATTTCATTTAATAGAAATTTGATAGATTATGACACTAATACTTTTTGAAAAAAAAATCATTAAGAAACCCATCTTCATATATTTTAGACTAAGTTATTTTGCGCTAACACATACATACATGTTAAAATATATGTTAAAATATGTGAAAATTTACAAGAGAAAACATTTCATTTAATGGAAATTTGATAGATTATGACACTAATACCTTTTGAAAAAAAAACATTAAGAATCCCATCTTTATGAATTCACTCATTTCTCTCTTTCTCTCCTTGCCCCCAAAGGTGAGAAAATAACAATTTTCACAATGCTCACATAGATGAAAATAAAAAACTATAATCCTCAATAAGTTAAATTCTATAAGTGTCCTCCGGATGCGGATGTGGTGGAGCATTAAAGAGCCCCGGGCCTCCGCGCAGCTCCCAACAAAGCCTGCGTGCTATGCCCACATGGCCCCGCGCATTCAACTTGATGGCGTTATTAATATGCCTCGGGTCGACCAGCTTTGCAGTAATTGCACGTTGGCTCTGCGGTATATGGCGGTTGTTTGGTTGATGGCGTTCACTATGGATGGTGAGCAGGATGGAGGAGGCCATGGGAGAGCTCTGACTCCCTTGCGCAGTGTTTGCCCGCCTGGTTATGCCAATCCGAGCTACAAAACGAAGACTGGGCGTCGATGCTGCATTCTGGCCTGCTTGGAGACGATACCAGGTATCCACTTCACCAACAGCCCTTTCTGCAACGCCTCCACTTTGTCTGGTGTCTCAGATGTGTTTATTGCAGGTACTTTGCTTCCTTTCAGCTTCAATTTGCATTCTCATGGTCGATGCCCCTCCGCTAACTGGAATTCTATCTCTTCTGTTGATTTGACTGGCTTGCACCACCCTGGTGGTCTCCCCATTGCTCTCAAAGCTCCCGACCCCTCCTTTGGCCGACCTCGCTTGCGCCACCTTCTGCTCACCATGCCTCGCCTCAGGCAGCGAATGCGTTGTCGGCGTGGAGTCAGTCGGGGCCAAGCCTCTGTCATTCCCCCTTCGCCCTCTTTTGATTTGAGCTCCTCTTCTGAAAGTGATGAACCCACTCCTCCGCCAACTTCGCGCAGAGGCAGAGGCAGAGGAAGTGGGTGAGGCACTAAGAATTCGCGCAGTGTAGGCAGGGGACGTGGGCGCGCACGTGTTTCTGGTGGCCTTTCTAGTCAGCCCACTCCCAGTGTTCCTTTTGAGCCACCCTGTCAGTCCACCCCTCCCGACCCTCCTGTTCCTCCCAATCAGCCCCTCCCTCCTGGCGCTTCTGCCCCTCCCAGTCAGCTCAACCCTCCGGGTAGAAGGCTTTTGGGGTGCACCATCAGGCAAACCACCCAGAACGCTGAGCTCTGTTTCCACTGCACCTCCATCGACTCCATTATCACTGCTTTCATCACTGTCTCCCTTCGTGAAGAAATCCCTCATCCCGCTCCCCCCTCCCCTCCCCATGCCCACTGCTCCAACCCCTCTCTTCAAATTGGGCCGCTTTCTGAAGCTGAGAATCAGGACAAGAAGATAGACAGTCAAGAGGGCAAGATGGACAATATCGACGAGGATGAATATGGATGCAGAGTTGAGGAGGAGCCGATGTCTTCAGAGCATGAGGGTTGAATCTCCTTGCTCAATTACTGCTGGAATTTTTTAGTTTTACTGTTTCAGTTGCCAACCTGTTTGGCAGATAGATGTTTCTAGTTTTTATGTTACTGTTTATGTGTCTTGTATAAACTTATGGCTGGTTTCCCTATCATGGGCGGCTCAGATAATTATGCTCAAAGGGTCAGTTTCCCGCTATGGGCGACCCAGAACTCTCAAGAACAGTTTTGTTGATCAACCCCAGCTTTTTGGCTTTCACAGCAGCAACTGTGGCAGTTTTGTATCAATATTTTTATAGTTAATAGAATTAGTCTCACTTAGAAAAAAAACTCTATAAGTGTCAAATTCCACAAAAAATATACCAATTTACCATTCAATACAAGTAACCAAGCCAAAAGTCCCACGAAGATATTAATTACCCCATAGATGAAACTATATTTGATTCCTTCTATGATACTTCATGTGTGAATAACTTCCTTCCCTACATTCTTCGTAACTGAATAAAGATTGGTAAGTTTGAGGGCACCGTATCATTTAGGTTCTAAATTGAACCAGAAGAATCCAAAATAATATTTGGTTGTGCAGTGGCTATTTTGCAAGGTTCTAGCAAGGGGACGAGGCATACAATGTTACTATTAGCATAGGAAGATCTATTTTCCATAGCATATCTAACAATATTCATCCTAATAGAAGCCCCATATACTTAAAAACTAAACATACAAGCTCTATTATATTAATCAAACAAATAGAGTTACATATATACATGAGGTACAGTCTCAAGATAGAGAAGCTATCTTAGACGCACAATAATTTGGTTGAGAGAATATCTCAACCTCACACCAAAATAGGAACTAACCTATAGAATAGGAACAGACTCAATACATAGGGAGAACCACAACTAAAAACAAGTAGGAATTACATATTCCAACACTTCCCCTTAATGACTACTTGTCTCAATATCTATCTGCAAAATCTACAACTGGTCCTGTTTGGTAATTACACTGGTTCTGTTTGGTAATTACACTTTGTATATTGTTCATGTTGTTGTTGATGTCCATATAAAGGAACAACCATCTACTAAAATGCATGGGTTCCAACCGCTACAACCGCCAGTCTACTAGGAATTCCTTCACATATATGGTTCATCCAACCTTTCGATTAACTCCCCCCTGATATAAAATTTCACCTTATGGAGTCTAAAACCAATACGGCCCACCCAAGTGTATCCATCCCACATGACACACTCTTCCAAGGTTTTAAAACTCTCTGACAGAGGGAACATATAACAAAGGGGTATGCATGCCTCTCTAGGTCTTACAACACGTACAAACAATAAATGACATGTAGATTTGCTTGTAATTACAAACTGTGACTCATATTCTACCATGGTCATGAGTCTATTCCAAGAAAATTACACAAAACAAACTCTCACAAACTTGATTGTCCATCTTCCTTTGCTGTTCACCATACCATTCACCTCCACAAACACTGCATTATTCATATGCTGGAACACACCATTACTTTGGCTTTGTACTTTTGAGTCTTTGACATCTTCATTTTACTTTTGCAAGCTGGTCTTGGTCTCCATGTTTTACCTGTCATCAATTAGAGTTGCGAATTCTAACAGAATGACATCATATTGAGGTCGCAAATCTCGATATTTATACAAATTTCCAAGACTTGTCCACATTTACCCATACCAAATAAAAACAATACCAAATGACAATATAAGCACAAGCGATAACCATGACAGTAATACAATATACATGAAGAAAAAACTGGCATGCAAACGTTCAACACATGGCCACGCCATTCACTGTTGTGAACAGACTGCCCCGAATTTCAGTTCACCATAACATTGCCCACACTGTTGTTGTGAGAAAATCTAAGATCATACACGTCACGTTGTCTTAAATTTGATCCCTATCAGAGAACTAACAACTGATCGCTCCACGTTGCTTCATGAACATGCACGAGCAACACCCTTTCACCTACTTGCTAGTTCACATTTCGACAAGCAGTAATTCACCTCCACCCCTCAGGCGCTCAACCTTGAGGAGATACAATGTAGCCACTAAGGCTCAACTCAGCCACCAAGGCTTATCATAGCCATGAAGGCTCAACACAACGAAAAAGGCTCAACACAGCCACGAAGGCTCACCACAACCACAAAGGGTCAACACAACCACGAAGGCTCACCACAACCACAAAGGCTCAACACAGCCATGAAGGCTCAACACAGCCACGAGGGCTCACCATAGCCACAAAGGCTCAACACAACCATGAAGGCTTATCACAGCCACCACTCCATGGTCCAATCCTACGCCATCCACAAATTCACTGTCAATATGCATAACATTCAACAATTTTATACACAAAAAGTTCTTGTTTCAATATCCAATTCCCCTAGAATCGCAGCGTAATGCCACTTCCCCTGTTCACAATATCAAGGCTAGTGATTGCTTCCAAGCATGCCTCCTCATGCTCAATGACAGGCTGCAACAAAAAAGACCCATTTTCGAGCTCATCTCCTCGCAATTGAACATGCAGATATGTTCCATCACACTCGGCACACTCAAACTCGATCATTCTCCAATCTATGATGTTCCTTCATACACTATCTTTTGATGCCATTTTCATTGTCATGTCTTCATCATGTCTGGTAGTAAATCATTCCTGCAAATAAATTTGTCTATTGTTGGAATGGGAAATTCCAACAAAGACTCACACTCATGACAATAGTTGCCCAAACTAAATGTCACAATAATACAACATTTAATTATTTTAACCAGATTTACATAAATGCATTTACATGTTAAGTTGACCGGTCTCAACATGAAAGAAAAATAATTCACAAAGGAAACAATTTTTTTCATCTTCAATCTGTATAGAAACATAATCACGTCGAGGCAACTCACCATACTGCCCTCGACTCACTTCACTGTTGCGCCATGAGACCATGCTAGAAATGTGTTCAACCTTCAACCAGATTGATCCCAAACAAAGAAAGTTGGAAACCTCCCAACAATGCTGCGTGCTTCCGCACCTCTTCTGACACCTAAAAGCTCCAGACTCCAAATCAAAAAAATCAGTCCACATCATTGGAAATCCAATCCTCTTCCACTGCAACTCAGCACAAAATTCACAAGCAACTCTAGATTTGTTTTTAATATGCCTAAACCATGAAATTTACAAACACGTGAACAATTTCCAACATGTCTTAATCGATGCCTTCGCACAAAGAAACATGTTGCAAGCACAACGCATATAAAGCACCATATACTTGCTGATCTTGCAAATGACACTTGACCCAGGTAAGGAGGACAGGCCAATGCTCTGGATAATCTTCATTAATAATAGTTTCAAGACACTCGCCAAGCTGCACTCTCAACAAAGAAGAAACACGAACAATGAAATCAAGCAAATAATATCTAACTGCGGCCCTATCAGTTGGTGATATCTTCTGCTACTCACCAGGCTCATGAGGTGCCCAATTTTTGCTGATAAAATTCTTGAAATGGATGCTTGCAACTTGACGTACAACCAAATCACAATTTCCATCAACTATTATTTGTATAAGTCTGACAAGATGCTGAGGTGTGTATTTATAATGATTGAAGCTCTCCTCTGCCGCCTTTCTCTCTTAAGGGTTGGGACTAAGCGCCGCCTGCAGGATAACGGCCAAGCTCGAAAGATACATTTCGTGAATAACAATAAAAAGGAGAACCGATGAACAAACTAGGGACCTTCTATGAATGAATCCGGAAACCTCCCAAGACAGTAGAGATCGGCTTCAACATAAAAGCCCAATGGTTTAAGGGATTCGAGGTCAGCACAACAATCCAACCAAATCAATCTAGAGTTCCAGAGTTTGAGTTCGTGGAAATACTATAAACCTTGTCATTCTCCTCGTCCGCATTCAAATCCCAAGGAGACAATGAATCCCAATCGAGCCAGACAAGAAAGAAGGAAGAATGAGCAAAGGAAGGAATGAATGAGGAAATTTCACTTATTACTCAACAGAGTGTATATGGAAACTAAGCATAAAAGCACATATAGCAAGAAGAGAGATGAAATCAATTTTCATTTTTCTTTATCTGCCAACGATAACACAACATACGCCACTTCCGTGAAGACAAACTGCCCGAGTACAAGAAGCAACAACAACCAGCAGCTGTATAATGGAGGATCCACCACCATCGCAAGTCAGACCAATCTAGCACGCTGTCGATCAACTTCCACTGCAGGTCTTCGATCACCAGCACAGCCACAAGGACCTTTGAGTTAAAGAGCTCCAAGCCTCCAACTTCCAATTATAGCCTGAAACTGGAACGATCTAACTAGGTTTGAATGTTGCTCCAGCTCCACGACAAGGTCGCTAGCAGTCTTCTCCTGCGTAAGCTGCAAGGTCATGAGCTCAACAGGCTCAGGCAAGTGTTCAGACTCAGACAACTTACCTTTCCACGTAGAGGGCAGGGTCCGTAGTGCAGCGCGCGCGTATACTGATGGAAAAACTAAAACAATACATATACTCTTTTATTTCCCTCGGCTCAGGAGGGGCCAAGGCCAGGCCCAGGCCCAAACGAGCTCTAATACCAACTTAAAAACTGAACATACAAGCTCTATTATATTAATAAAACAAATAGAATTACATATATACATGAGGTACAGTCTCAAGATAGAGAAGCTATCTTAGATGCACAATAATTTGGTTGAGAGAATATATCAACCTCACACCAAACTAGGAACTAACCTATAGAATAGGAACAGACTCTATACATAAAGAGAACTACAACTGAAGACAAGTATGAATTACATATTCCAACACATATTGTGATATCTAGTAACCACACTACCTATTGAAATCAAGCTAAGGGACAACCTTAATTTGACATTATAATATAGGAAAAATGCCAAAATAAAATGTACAATTTTCGAAAACGCAATAAAAAATCTCATGATAACTTTCACCTATAATGTAATTTATATCCAACCATTGGAACTCTATGTTATGAGGGGCACTAGTCATATTGGATAAAAGGAATAATGGATTCTATTCCTCTAAAGGCCAATATGGTTACTTTTGGACCACATATTTGTCTCAACGACTGGAATCTATGCAAATACTAACCAATTACCTCTAATGCAACCTTTTGTTGAGACATCCAAATAGGCTTCATTTATTCTCCATCCATGAAGCCATGTCCATACCGAGAAGCCTTCAGCTAGAAAAACCAGTCTAATTTTTTTATCACACCACCACTGAGTGAATACTCAAACAGAAAAATACAGACGGTTTCCTGACATTGATAACAACGCTCAAAAAAGTAAACTTACCAGAAAAATAATTCTAATGTGGCAGCAGAAGCGGAGTTTAGAATAGTGGAGGGTGTTTTCGAGGGAATTCTAGAGTTAAATGAATGTCCTATTCCCATATTATTCTTTAGTTGCAAATTATGAATAAAAATGAGTGCAAGTCGTATTTTGTCGTATTTTTATTAATATGATATATATTTATTTAAAGAATTTTAGTTTTAATGGTTTTTCTTTTATAGTTACGTGTCTTTAATTTAATTTATTTGTAGTTGTTATCACTAAGTTGGAACCAATTGGGTTGTTCAACTGTCAATCTAGTGAAACTATTTCAAACCACTTTGGATTGGAAGTTAGCCCTCCAATCACATAGGGATCTCTCAAAGAAAAGATAAAATGCTCAAGACAACTTATATTGCATATGGCTAAATATTTTTGTGTTTTAAGTGATTTTACAGGTGGAAGATTGTATGAAGGCTACCATTGGGAATGGAGTCAGCTATGGGACTTCAATTAAAGGAAAATGTAATCCATGGAAACTGAGACAATTAATCTTAAAAGATAATGTTTTACATCAAAAACATAATACATGAAGGAAATTGGAGTATAATATTATAAATTCCAAGTAATCATTATACTATGAAGTTGATGATAATATGAGAAATGGAAAAACACAAACACATAAGCTTAAAATAAATCTTAGGTTTGAAAGACAATTGCTGCAACTATATATTAGCTTGGTAAAACAAAACTATATAATATCCCTTTCATTTACATTCATCAACCAACCCTTTCAAACTCAATAAACCTCTCATTTATAGAGTGTGATCTATGTTACAAAGGTGGTCTACCACCTGGGCTAGACTTCAATACTGACCTACAGACCTAATTCAAATAGGATTACATCATATTGAGGATTATTAGGGATATTTTTTGTTTTAATGGAGTTGGTAATAAAAAAGGACTCTATGACCATTAATAACTTCAACAAAACCTATAACAGCTCATGTTTTTCATCCCTATCGAACCAAACTACCATGTTGAGGTGGCAAAATGATACACTGGATTTAAGGTCTTTATAAACCTGAGTTGATGACAAGAAGTCCATTTTGTGAGCTGGCATCATGATGAGTTGTCAGCCATGTCAGCCATGTGGAGTTGATTGTTGAGCTGCCCCCTTAAACAAGTGACCAATTATATTTATGATCTTATTAGATGATTCAACCGCCTCTTTACTTCATTGACTACCTAAAAAGATCAAAAATACATAATGTTGGAATAAAAAAAGAGTATTAGGAACTTTCGTAATGCACTTTCGTAGCAACTTCCAAAATCCATTTTCTGCTCAACTTTTTAATTTTGTGACTACTGGAGGATCTTCCTTGGGACTAATGAAGTAAACACATGCTCCATGTCACCCCTGTTTTGATATTTTTTAATAAATTTTCCCTAAAAGAAACCTACAACACTTTCGTAGCAAAAACTCATCTTTAAGCCTGGAATGCACTACGAAAGTACCTAGTTCAGTGACACTTTTCTCCTTTTTTTAAACCTCAAAACACTTCTAAAACTTGTATATGCCTGGTTACGATAGCATAAGACAAAATGTGATCCAAAAATGTGTTTCCTTACCATGTTTCATGGAGTAACATCATCATCTTGCACAATAATCTTAAGACCCTTTTTCTTCAATTCTTCTTGTACCATCTCCATCTATGATTCCAAGTTATTGACTTGATCTAGAAACTTCCTTCTTTCTGCTTGTAGCCACCTATTTCTCCTGCAAAGATGGTTCATCATCCTATGTAGGGGAAATTTCCTATTCAGCATGTTCACTGGCTTGTCTTCCATTTCATTGTAGAAATCTAGTTGCTTGCTCACTTCCTTTTTGAAATCTTCCATCTCCAACATTTCTTGTTTAAAATCTGCCAACTCCAACTTGGCTTATAGAAACTCTTCTATAGCGTCCTTCAGTTGCTCTTGTAAGAGCTCCAACTCGATATTTTCTTGAACCTGATATTTTCCCTTTCTTCCCTTGATTAACTTTGCCTTTTCTGGAGATAATTTTGCTATTTCCTCCCCTGATGGAAGCTTCTCTTTTTCTAGTTTCTTGTGCATCTTCTTTGACATTTTTCCCTTAGAAAGTTGTGACCTAGTGAATGTCTTCCTACGTTTAAAGATAAACCTTGAATCTTCTTTTGAAAAGTCCAATTTGTTGGCCTTGAGGCTCTTCTTTTTAGTCTCTGCTCCCTTAGTTTCCATAGGCTTTACAACATGACTCTCTTCAATCTCAATTACCTCTAGGATATATGCTAACTTACCTCTTCCCTCAGTCTGATTTCTAATAAGCCTCCTGTGGGTCCTTGTGTATGTTGTTACTTGACTGCTGGTAGAAGTCTGTTTTGGCACCATAGTATCTTGCATTTTTTCAACCTCCAGCTCCATAGGTTCTGCCATAGGCTGTAATTCTGCCTCATGATCAACTACAGGTTCAACTCCAGACTCCTTGCTTTTTCTTGGTGTATTGGACTTGGATTTTGTTGTCTTCTTAGGAGTGAGGACATAAACTTAATATCCACTCATAAACAAGAAGTATATCAATATCTTTTGAGTTTATTCAATTCTTCCACTACCAACAATTTTATCAAAGCATGATGAAAGACATAGGTATCATTGGTTTTGGGTTTTTCTTGAACCTTACTTGCCATTTTTCCCAAGCTCCTAAACAAATAAAAAGGCAAGTCGAGTGGTTGTTTACCTGTGAAGTGTAGTTGCTGTTTGAAGTGATACTGACAGATCATATGGAATCTACCTTCATAGGTGAAATATTTCGGAATCACCATTAAGAACTTGGAATGATTCTCCTTAAGGGAGGTTCTAGGGATGCCATGAACTCATATGCCTCTATTCTCCTCTTTCAAAAATTCATCACAGTTCTGCAACTTGAATTTCATCACCTTAAACCATGAATCTCCTGATCTTTGGATCTCAGTAGCCTTTGCAATTGTGTCAAGAGACACAACAAAGTTTAATATGCCTACTTTCGACCTTATACCAATAAAATTAACAAAAAAATCCTTTGAAACATGTGCATGATATCCCTGTAACTTTTGGCAGAATTGAAGGCAGCCCACATTAGAAAATTCCTGTGAGAAGCTAGGGTCTTCCTCGAGAAGCCTCATATCTATGGGCTCATATCTAACAAAAAATCTACATTTATGCAATTTCTTATGTGATGCCATGTATCCAAAATATGTTGATCAACTCCTTCCTTGACACCTGCAAAAGCCTTTGAGACAGCACACAAATTCTTTGACTCACGTAAAACTAAGCCTAAGACAACTGCTAGACATAACCTAGACCTCCAGACCGTTGGTAAGACAATTGAAGCAGCTTACAAGGATGAGGGTAAAGTGTTTTTTTTTTTTTTTAATAAATCAAAATGAATAGGTGGGAAAAGGAATGATGACCAAGCATGCGTATGCAATGTGATGACAAATAATCGAATGGAGAAATGATGAGCTAATATGCTCTGACAAATAACTAATTCGACCTTTATGACAAAATTCTAGCCTTTTCCCATCATTAGCAAATAAAACAAGTTTCGTAGCACATCCTATGTTCCGGGGGGGGGGGGGAGTGAATTTTTAATATTCCCAATTAGCAGACAACTAATTGGAATATTAATTTTGTATTAATTTTTTCCTTTCTAAAGTTCAGCGTGAAATAAAGGGGTGAAGGGACCCATAACTCAACATTAGAATAAAAGAACTTTAATAAAGTCACTAAGCAGAATAATTAAAAGGCAACGCAGGATCCATGAGGCCAAGTGAAAGCGCAGGAGAGGAGGCAGCTGAGACAATGCATAGCCAGCATGGGGCCAGGCAGTGCAGTGGAAGCATGGGATAGGTAGCGCAGAGCAGCATGGGGACAACGTGGCAGAGGGACAACAAAAAATTAGTGGGCCCAAGGGAATGTTGGAGGCTCACTAGCATAAAAAGGGGATGAAGGCAACCTTTCTCATTCATTCATACATCTTATGATTTTCTATCTGTCGATACTAGAGCACACTTAAGCTGTTTAGCTGAGTCTATAGTGCGATTTAGCACAAAGGTGTCTCCGAGCGGAGATCCCAACCTTGTCCTCGGGGGACTTCGAGTGCCCGCTCAGGAGAGGAGGCATACCTTTAGTTTTTTAGAGCACCTTCATTGAGATAACCACCAGGATTACATAGTCATCTCAGGGCGTAGTCACTCATAGGGTTATGCAGTTAGGGAGGAGAGCATCTCCGAGAGAGGAGGAAATTTGTGAGATTTCTTCTGGAGATTTTTGAGGGGATCAAACCTCCCATAGCTGAGTTCCCCGAGTAGTTGGAGGCCTTTCTTTCCAACATTTAATCAGGAAAGAAAGGCCAGTTGATCAGGAGATCAAGTCTCTTGTAGAAAAATGCTCAAAAATGAAGTTGCTCAGAATTGGTCCAAACTAGATCGACTAGAAAGAGCTCAGAAAAATGATCCTGTAGACGTGAACAACACTGAAAACCGACGTCGTATGAGGAAGATATTCAGTTTTGAAGTTTGCAAATTTCAGTTAAAAAATGGTCCAAATTTGACTTTAGAAAAAAATATTTTTATTAAAAAAAATATATTCCACAGAATATTCTGGGAATATTCTGTGGAATATTCCATAGAATATTCTATGGAATATTCGAGTGGCAGCCAATGAAAAGGCGCCATGTGGCCAGCCCAGAGGCCGCCACGTGGCCCCAAGGTCCAAACGAAATGGCATATCAAAATTTGTTTGCACGCAACATGATTTGAAACCAAGTCAGGGCCGTGCCAACGGAGCGGTCTAACCGTTGGGCCACGGTGTTGTTTGTTTTAAAAATGGTGCCAATATGTATTTAAACGTTGTTTAAATATGGGCGGGCTCGAAAACATGGGACGAGGTCACATGAATCTCGGCGGATTGTTATATTATATGGTTGGAACATTAATGAACCCGCTTTTAACTTAAAGATAGGCCAGAGGTTCCACGGTAAGGCCCTTAACTTAAGCCCCCTCCCACTGATGGAAATAATGGCAGAACCCTAATTTTAGTGCCCGCCTCCTATTTTGTTAGCGCTAACTGGCAGCTCTCCACATTTAGTGGAGTTTTCCTAGGTGACACTGGGAAAACTTCAGTTAGCCATAACTTTGGCTAGGGAAGTCCATTTGGGATGAATTTTTTATTTTTATTTTGGGGTATCAAAGCATTCTGGAGCTATTGGGACAGGTTGCAGAGCCATTAGGGTGCTATATCAGTGATTTTACCAGCGATTTTTGTTGTGAAGCCACCAGGGCCTGATGAAAGATCAACTGTGTTGGACTATACTTATCCATTGGAGGTGAATGAATAGTTGATTTATACTGATTTTAGTCTTCTGTTTCTGAATATGCAGCTAATTTTTCCTTTTGAGGCTTTATACACAGTGTATTTCTTAATTTGAGCATTAATGAAAAAGGGAAAAGCCTAATTAGAGGCTTTTGGACCCAACAGAGGTAGCCCAAGAGAGGGGTGAACTGCTTAAAAAAATGCTTACTATTATGCTGTGCATTTTGGCGGTTATATTTCAAATTCTGCTACATTAAACAGTAACTTTTCATAAGTACACTTTTCCCAAGCAGACTTATACAATGAACAAAAATCATTATTTCAACTTCAAACCACATTACTTCATTTGCAGAATACTTGAACTTGCTTATTCACACATAAAATTTTGATTAATGAATACTTTGCACATAAAAAAATACTTTCATTGATCGGATCTATTTCAGTGTTTACATTATATTTATTTAGGCAGAGCCAGTTTGTGGGCCAGAAGCTTCTGGTTTCATCCTTTCTAGTAAAGGTGAAATAACCAGTAAAAGCCCCGTACTTTCAATCTCTGTATAAGAAATACTTTGTTCTCACAATTTTAGATCACCAACGTACGCAGCAGAAGTGTGTAATCATCCAAAGGGGGTGATTTTCCACGGTCAATGATTCCGGAATTCCTTCACAAGTTATTATGGGTTTTTTGAGGAGATTCCAGTGTCCGAGTTTCATATTTTTCTTATCAGTAGAACAACCCTATCTCACAGTCCCTTTTAAACCACCAAAAACATTTACAATAGAGCAGCGCAGAGGAGGAGCCACACAAAGAAAATTTGGAGCATCCTTTCTGAGTAGGGAGAGAGAGATCATTTCAGCTTGCCTAGAGCAATCCAAGGTGCTATTATTCTGAGCACTCACTATACTTATCCCTCATTTCAGAAATATAATAAAATTGTCAGCTTTTCTGGTTTATTTGCGGTGTTTTGTGTGTATGCTTCTATTTGTTTTAGTTTTTGTTTATGTTGCTTTATATTTTTTTATATTTCCCATTTTGGATATTACAGTGGTATCACAGCTCATAGAATTGGCTCAACCTATGGAGAAATCAGTCTATGACACCCAGAGATAGAGAGTTCGTCATGTACCGGAAGCAGAGATATAGGAGAAAAGAGTGAAGGCTCAAGATCACGCCGGAAAAAGAGGAAAACATTCTAGTTGAGGAAGGCAAAGGGACAACCCCAATAGTAGATGAGGTAGATGAGGGGAAGGATTTTGGTAACCTACTTTGGAAATAAATGCAAGATATTTCCAAAAATATAGAGGAACTGGGGCATAATATTTCTAGAGAAAACAAACAATGTGAGATCCCAAGGGAATTTCACAACGAAGAAGGATCTGGTACTCCTCACCATGTTTTGGAGCAGAACATAGCTTAACAGGTAGTGCTACTCACTCCTCCATGCTCCACCATTCCCATGTTCTTGAATTCAGGAGAAGGAATGGGAGGACCGAAGGAGCTAGAGGTGGCTCATTACGGGGAGTATTTTCTAGAGTATTAGTTGTATGGGATGGAGTTTGGAGAGGCCCTCACCTTCAATGAGTTTTTCCAGCTGAAAAATAATATAGCACACGCAGCCAAAATAGAGGAGGAGGGTACACGTAGGGGAGTAACTTGAAACCTACCGTGGGTAGATTTTTCTTGCCTATCTATGATGGATCATCAAAGTGTTCAAATAAGGATTGGGTGGAGAAGCTGGACATCTATTTTCAACTGAACCAAATGGAAGAGGGAGAGGCTATCAAGGTGGCAACGCTGCACCTTGAGGGGGAAGCCCATGACTGGTGGTTCCATGAGATGTCTACGTTGGGTCATGCAGGGGTGACAACATATGCAGAGTTCACTCGAAGGCTAGTGGAGAGATTTGACTGAAAGGACCCAGAGGAACACTTTGTTCAGTTGACTAAGCTCAACCAGACAGGTAGTGCAGAGACTTACATATCCTAGTTTCTGAATCTTTCAGTGATTGTGCCAGACCTGTCAGTGGCCAGGAGAGTATATATGTTTATTGATGGATTGGTAGAACCTTTTCGTGGGCTAGTTAGATCCACTAGGCTTACTACGCTACAGGACAAAGTAGGGAGGACTAGGGACTTGTAGGATTCCATGCCAAGGACGAGAGCTCCTTTTCCCCACAAACCAATGTTCCAACAGAAGGGGAAAGACACGAGAGCTCCAACCCCAAGGGGGAACTAGGGCCGAGGGCCATTGGATGATGATACTCAGAGAGATTTGAGACATAAGAAGTTATGCTTCACTTTCCAGGAGCCATGGGCACCGAGTCATCATTGTGCCGTGAGGAAGGCACACTACATTGAGGTCTTCTCTAACAGTGAAGGAGAAGAAGAGGCATATGATGAGTTGGAGGGAAATGCCAGTGCTGGTGCACCAGGAGGAGGTCATCCACCACCACCTCCCCCAACAACAAGAGGAGCAACATTTTCACCCACCGGAGGAGTCCTTGCATATTTTCGGGGAGTTCCCAAGTATTTGACGCTGAGATTTTGAGGCACGGTCCAAGGAAAATGTTTCTCAGTGTTGGTGGATAGTGGGGGCACACATAAATTCATTGATACCCAACTAGTGGAGTGGATGGGAATACTGACAGATAATTATGATGGGTTCTCTGTGTTGGTTCCAGGTGCTAGGATCATGCAGTGCATGCGCTATGTTTCGGTATTAACATTGACCATGGGGACATACACCATGATGGATCACTTTTTTGTGGTTGAAAATCTAGATACTAATGTGGTATTGGGTGTGAAGTGGCTTATTATGCTTGGTAAGGTCACTACAGATTGGGAGATGTTGGAGATGGAGTGGATGGATAAGAAGAGTTAGAAGCATGTGATGATCAGAGGCATGCATACATTCCCTCCCCAGACAGTATAAACACACCGGATTGAGGTAGATTTCTGGAAGGGAGACATAAAGTGGGCAATGGATTTGCATATTTTAGAGGCAGGAGTCATAGGACATCCAATACATCCTGATGTGCAGTGTATATTAGACCATTACTCCACATTTTTTGGGGACATACCACCAGGGCAGCCACTAAACCAGGGGTTTGAGCATACTATTGTGTTGGATCAGGGGATCTAGGCAGTGATCACCACCCCCTATAAGCACCCCAAAGCCTACAGGGATGAGATTGAGCAAGCCATACATGAGATCTTGGCATTGGGACACATCAGGCCCAACACTAGTCCCTTTTCTTCTTCTGTATTCTTGGTGAAGAAGAAGGATGGAACATTGCAGATGTGCATCGACTACATGGCACTCAACAAGAAAACCATGAAGAACCGTTACCCCATAGCCAGGATTTATGAGCTGATGGATAAGTTGAGGGGAGTGAATTTCTTCTCGAAGATTGATCTAAGGTCAGGGTACCATCAGATCAAGGTAAGGGACCAGGATGTCCACAAGATTGCATTCAGATGCCACTATGGCCACTTTGAGTTCTTGGTGATGCCCTTCGGGCTGACCAATGCTCCGGCCCCCTTCCAGTCTTGTATGAACCACATCTTCTGTGGTAAGCTAAGGTAGCTTGTGCTGGTATTTTTTGATGACATTCCCATCTATAGCCGCACATGGGAGGAACACTTGCATCACATTGAGGTTGTACTGGGTATCTTGGAGGGGAAAAATTTATATGTTAAGATATCCAAGTGCGACTTTGGGCTTACAAAGATGCTCTACTTGGGGCATATCATCGAGGTGGATGAGATAAGGTTCCATTTGGAGAAGATCTGGGCCATTCGGGATTGGCTGGAACTGAAGAATGTGACAGAAATTCGGGGGTTTGTAGGCATCTGAACCTACTACTAGAAGTTTGTGAAGGTATTTTCACAACTTGCAGCACTCATCACAGATATCACCAAGAAGGGGGCTTTTGGATGGACTGATGTTGCGTAGAGGGCCTTTGAGAGGATCAAGGAGGTGATGAGTAGTTTCCCAATGTTGGCATTGCCAGATTTCACACAACCCTTTGTGATGGAATGTGATGCTTTAGGAGAGGGGGTAGGAGAAGTTTTAATGCAAGGGGTCCATCCTATCGCTTTCAAGAGTCAAAAGCTACTACCGCATGAGATATTGTACCGGATATATGACAAAGAGATGATGGCCATCATGCATGTGTTGAAAAATTTTCAGAAGTACATAGTAGGTAACATATTGACTGTGAGGACTGGCCACAAAACCTCTGGTTTTTCCTTGAGCAGAAACAATTGTAGGAGAGACAACAAAATGGGTCATCAAAATCTAGACCTATGATTTTGACATAGAGTATGTCAAAGGGAAGAAAAACGTGGTGGTAAATGCCTTATCACGGAGACTAGCAACGCTATCCTTGATGAGCCTTGATGAAAACTGGAGGGCCCAGCTATTGGTGGAGTATTCCAAGGACCATTTTTCTTGTGAGGCGATGGATGGGAAAGTGACAGATGACATGTATTTGGTGATGGATGAGGTCATCTATTATTGGGAAAATATTTTCTTGACAGGTAATTCCCAACTCAGGGATAAGATCTTGCATGAAACCCATGACTC
Organism: Pinus albicaulis; assembly: GCA_034641835.2. Classification (NCBI taxonomy): domain Eukaryota; kingdom Viridiplantae; phylum Streptophyta; class Pinopsida; order Pinales; family Pinaceae; genus Pinus; species Pinus albicaulis. Next base: position 255,025,945 of record CM076571.1, read on the forward strand.
ACCACTTTCAGGTCATCAGGGGTTCACCAAGACTTACAGGGCCATACGAGAGAGGTTCTCATGGAGGGGCCTCAAGGAGGACGTACTCTGACATGTTAGGGAGTGCGAAGTTTTTCAAAGGAACAAAGGTGAGTTAAGTCACCTTGCAGGTCTACTACAATTGCTTCCCATTCCAGAGGAAAACTGGGGGAGCATATCCATGGATTTTATTACAGGGTTAGCCATGGTGCATGGTAAGGATTGCAACTTTGTAGTTGTTGATCGAATGATAAATTATGCACACTTTTTCACCATCTCTGCATGATACACTACTTCACATGCAACCAAGTTATTCTTCAGGGATATTTTTAGGCTCCATGGTCTCCTAAAGACCATATTCAGTGATCGAGACAACCAATTCATGTACAGTATTTGGCAGGAGTTGTTCTGTTTGGTGGGTACTGAATTGACACCCAGTACTAGTTATCACCCGTAGATGGATGAGCAACAAAGATAGTGAACAAGTGGATGGATGGCTACTTGAGAAACTATGTCTCAGGGCAGCAGAAGGCTTGGTTGTGTTGGCTTCACCTAGGAGATTACTGCTACAACATGACATTCCATATGTCGATCAATATATCTCCATTTTATGCTTTGTATGGATGTTATGATCTAACTTTTGTTCATGTCACGCTTAGAGAAAGAAATGCCTCAAGGACTAAAGATTGGATCCAAGAGAGCCAAGACATACTCCAGGCTCTCAAGGGCAAATTGGCCATAGCGCAGAACCAACAGAAACTGTATGCAAATAGAGGCCACATAGAGAGATAATTTGAGTTAGATGATCAATTTTACCTCCATCTTCATCCATACAAACAATCCACAATAAGTAGAAGGGAGAAAATAAGCTCAAACCCCACTTCTATGGACCATACAAGGTGATTAGATGAGTTGGGGAGGTAGCATATGATCTAGAGCTACCGGCTGGGAGACAGATCCATAACATCTTCCATGTATCATGCTTGAAGAATATCTAGGGTAGCAGGTGACTACCACTATGGAGCTCCCACGTACAAATGATGAGGGGAATTTGGTGCTACAACTAGAGGCCATTCTAGACACTCGGGAGAGACAACTAAGGAGAAGGACAGTTAAGGAATATTTGATCAGGTGGAGGAACCTTCTAGATGAGGATGCCACTTGGGAGGGGGAGAATATCCTGCAACATCCATCCTTGCAGTGGCTTTAGGACAAGCAACATTAAATTGGCAGGGAGGACTATAATACTCCTAATTAGTAGATAGCTAATTGGAATATTCATTATTCCTTAATTTTTTCCTTTATAAAGTTCAACAGGAAACAAATTGGTGAAGGGATCCATAACTTAACATTATAATAAAATAACTTTCCTAAAGTCACTGGGAAAAATAATTAAAAGACAAAGCGGGACCCATGAGGCCAAGTGACAAAATATAAAAGGAGGCAGTTGGGATAGCGTAGAGGCAACATGGGGCCAGGTAGTGTAGTGGCAACATGGGAAAGGCAACACAAAGGTAGTGTGGGGCTAGGAGGGACAACGCAACATTAGTGGGCCCAAGGGAATTTTGAAGGCTCACTATCATAAAAAGGGGATGAAGGAAACCTTTCTCATTCATTCATACATATTTTGATTTTCTATCTATCAAGACTAGAGCACGCTTAAGCTGTTTAGCTGAGTCTCTAGTGTTTTTTAGCACATGGGTGTCTTCAAGAGGAGATCCCAGCCTCGTCCTCGGGGGAATTCGAGTGCCTGCTGAAGAGAGGAGCTGTTAGACTCCTTTGTTTCACATTTTCACGAGGTGACTGATTATTTTCTCAGGTTTTTCATATTGAAAATAATATTCCATGGCTATCATTTATTTTCAGGAAAAATCGGAAATATTGAATGTCAAGAGCTTCAGAAGAATATATATGCCTTTCAGTTTAGTAGAAGGGGAAAATTTTGTTGATAAGGAACAAAGTAGCAGCACCAGAACTATCATTAATACAAAGGAGTAGATCAGGCAATAATTCAATAGAAAAAGCATAAAAGAGAGGCAAGGAAGCAGCAGAGAGCCAAGGAGAAACATTAGACCATCAGCGAAGACAAAGGCAACATAGAAGAAGTTAAGGCAGAAAAAAACAAAGGCCGAGTCATGAACGTGCTGGGAAAAGTCGTGAACGTGGGCAAAGTAGTGAACGAGTCAAGTATTCTACGAACAACTAAAAAACAAATGGGCACAACCAAAGAAACAAAGTCGGAAAACCACAGCAAGGAAGTAGTGAGGAACATTGGATCTAAGCATTGATAAACGACGAAGATTAAATTGCATACCGCACATCACAGATCACATAGGATAAGTTATTGTTAAACGTCAAATGTTGCAAAGTGTGATAAAGAGGCCTGGATGCGATGTAATTTCAAAGGAAAAATCCAAAGGATTTCAAATTCGCATGCAGATCCTTTTCTGCGTTAAATCGCATCGGAGGAAGAAGAGGAGATTACAATGTAAAATCTATGGAACACGAAGGGCGATGTGCGATTCCAGGTGGGACCCAATCACCATTGAAAATAAAAAATCTTAAGAGATAATTTTCAAAGGTAAGTGTTAAAATCATCGAAGTGTGATGTTCGATGCCAGGTGGGACCCGATCGCAATCGCACATCGCAAGTTTTACAAGATAAATGCGAAGGGTTCAATGTTAAAACTGCTGAAGTGTGATGCGTGATGCGGTGGGGCTCGATCACAAATCGAAAATTTTAAAGGATATCCGTGGGAGGTAATTTTTAGAATCGGTGAAGCATGATATGCGACGTGGGTGGGACCCAATTGCATATCGCAGTGTGCACATTGCAAGTTTCAAAAGATAAGTGTTAAAGAAAAATTTAAAGACAGTGAAATGCGAAGTGCGATGTTGGCACGAATGCAATGTGGTTCCAAGATGAAATCTGAAGGATTTCAAGTCCGGGCATATGAATTTTGTATGTTGTTTTGTGAAGAAAAGGGGCTAAGCACAACAACAAGGGTCCAAAATGTGCGGTATCCATTACCGCCCACTCCTCCACATGTCACACCCTCACAATTTCACACTCCCCTCTCTATTACCACTTACCACTGAGACCCCCTCCGAAAATTTGTTTCCGCTGGCCTCCAAACCATCACCGCATTCGATTGACCATTACCACCTGCTACTGCACCATGTACATTGTCATCCCTTCACGTCCGGGCTTATGAGGTTTGTGCGCCATTTTATGAAGAAATAGTCCAAAACAAGATAGAAGGACTTGTATTAGAATAAGCCTCGACAAGGTGTGCAAGAAAAGGAGGCCAAGTCAGGCAAAGGGAATTCATACAAAACACATCAGCATAATCATCCAAATAATGAAAATTAACCAGCGCTGCACCAAATTTAATTACCAAATGCCAGTTTTCTAAAAATCAAGGCCAGATGTCAAAGCCACCATTGGTTACCTCTTCGTGACCATCACATCCACCTCTAAGTTTATTGTTTGATCTTATGAAGAGCCATCGAAGCTTTTGGATCCATGAAGACTGCCCAAAATTAATTCTACAAGCGGTGATTTTGTTAGATATTTCTAATCAGGCCTTGCATGGCCACACTTGTCCATTTTCTGCTAAATTGTAATCAATGAAAGGTTGCCGAGTAAGGTAGGGAAACCGACTTAGTATTTATATAAATACTGCATGCCTTAGCAATATCAGGGGTTGGAAAATTGGACCCTGCTGAAACTTGCATTGTAAGAACTATTGGAACACTGTAACTTTGGAACCTGGGGCATCAATAGAAAGGAACCATTTTCAGGATTCTTAAGCTGTGTCTGTCTGGTGATGTGATTCCCTTTTCTAAGTTGAATGTTTCCACTATTTTTCCTCACTGCGTATCATTTTAAGCTAATTGTAAAACATAAAATTTAGACTAAGATTTTCTATTGGAGCACCTTAGTGATGTCTGTGATTACAATCTGAATGTTTCCTTCATGTAGTCTGGTAGAGAAATTCATAATTTATTTTTAACCACCACTGCGAATTCACTACTTTAATATCCCTGTTGCTTTAAGATCTATCACACAAAGTTAGCTTTCCCTGTGATGATTTTGAACTTTTGATGCAACAAAACCAACCCCTGTTTGACTCTATAACCCAATGGATTAGATTTTTCATACCTTCTCATCCAACCAATAAATTCAATCAAAACAACAGTTTTCTCCATCATTGTAACTAGCCTAATATCAACATTTATATTCGTCAAGTTAAATCATAAAAACATAGAGAGCCCTCTCTGATTCTAGGAAAGCTAGGTCATGGACTCCAAAGTGGCTTGATGTTGTCCTCTGTCGTTTGTTCTTGCCAATATTACAAATTACGAAGTGATAACATAATGGAAAATCCACTAGGGAATGAGTTATTGAAAAATCTTAATATTTCATCAGAACCCATAAACCCCAGTCAAAATGTTGTACAATTCAAGTAAGTTCCAAGATTGGTATTTGATTGTTGATGGTGGACAACAATTAGACACAAGAAAGTTGAAATCATCCACCTGGTGACTCCACATTTTTCAGTTGACCTAACGACTCCACTGGTAGAAGAATCCATATTGGTTTTGAATATACATTTACCCCACTCTATGACTAATTGACAACATGGACCCAAGAATACAACGCAGGTATGCTCCAATGAATAGAGATCACATTCCCGAATTCCCACACAAAATGCCTTAGGTAAATTGGCAAAGAAATCTTCCTATTTTTCAAGATGAGGTTGTTTATGATGCTTCGTTACATCTCATTAAATTTCATATACATTCATGGAAGTTGAGGTCGAATGGCATGAGGATTTCCTCATGAAGATGTTCATGGCAACATTAGAAGGGAAAGTGAGGGAATGGTATGAAGGTCTGAAACTTGGTAGTTTGTTTTCTTTAAATGATTTCCAAGGTGTTCTATGAGCATTATAAATAATATTACTCATCTTTATCATTAGCTGAAATTTTTTGTGATCAATCTAAGGATATCATACAATACCTTGTAAATATTGATGAAGATCTAGGAAATTGGCAGCCTGAGGATCTCTTAGAAGCAATTTATGAATTTCATTCTCAGGTTAACTGTCATAATAACCAAGAGAAGTTAGTTCAAAATGAAAGAAATCAGGAAATGAAATAAGATCCACAGGGTCTCTCTGTGGGGACAAATGATAATTCATCTTCTCTTTTCTGTGAGGCTAAAAAAGACATTCAGTCTCATGATCGGTCTTCACAAGAGAAATAAAACAATTGTTGTTTAATCCAAAGAAAACAAAGACTACCTCCTCCTTTAACTGAAGAAGAAATTAATTAGATTCTGAGCATGCAACCAACCTCTCAATATTTATGCGATCAGGATATTAATCCTATTTGTTCTGTTTCTGATTTATGTACTGAAGTGTTTTCTCATGAATGAACATATGTAGAATAGGTTGATACTGATGTTGTTTTACCTTCTCAAGAAGGCTTATTTCCAGAAAGTGCTCCTATTCATCAAAATGATGGCCTTCAAACAGAATTCAGCCAACTCAGTCAAGAAATATCAGGTTTTCCTAAGGATGAAATAGTGGTATAAAATGAAGATGCCATGTCAGCTGACCATGAATAATGTGTAGATATTCTCCTTAAGAAGGATCCTTAGCATGACAAAGTGGAACAAGGAGCAGTCCTAGATGAAGTTTGTTATTTAAATTCTTAGGGCCAGGTATTGTTCCAAGATCCTTTTGTTGGTTTCTTAGAATCATCTAAAGAAGGAGTGAGTTATACTAGGAATGGTTTGTTTTAGAGTTTAAGGAAAATTTTGAGCACTATTGTTCAAAGGCAAGTGAGATGGGAGTGGCCCTTTTGTTTTTTTAGCCTACTAGAAAAAGTGAACAAAAATCAATCATGTAGTCATTTACTTGATTGGTTGCATTGGAGAAAGGAATTAACTTAGTGTATATATCATCTCCAAGTTATATTAGGGTAGGTAGGTGTGCAAATAAGCTTGGTACTCTGAGCATCTTTCAAATTTTAGTTTTAGATTGCTTTTCATTTTTAGATCAGTATGTTTCAGACTTTAGTTTCAGCTTAGTTTTGGTTTCACCATTCAAGTTTTCAAGGTGCAGCAGTATGTTTAGGTTGATGGATTGTAGTGGATAAGTTCAATTGTAGTTTTAGTTCATACTTCAGTATGCTAATAAGATGGTTGGACAAGCACGTGGTCAATTTTTATCAGTCAAAGTCAGGAGGAACAATCAACTAGTTTCCAGTCACTAAGTTGCCTGACAGATCAAGATACAACACTACAAGGAAAAGACCCTCTAGTGGAGGTTATAAAGGAGGTTTTTAGTTTTATAAAATTGGAAAAAATTATCAAAACAAAATATGCTACCACATCCATTTTGGATATGGGGGTTTTGGTGGAGCTTTTAACGGAAATTCAACACAACTAAAAAAAAAAAAAAAGTGTGGTCGAAGGTTATTATGGATGTTTTTTTCATCGGTGCACTAATCAGGATTTAACGTACCGATGCGTACCTGTAGACAGAGCCCCAAGGTGGTCGAAGGTGAATGCACCGGGCCATTAAGGTATCAAAAAACACTGGGCATAGTGTTGGTGATACAATGCATGGGGCCGTTCTAATTGGTCTTGGGATTTGAGCGCTGCCCATAGGTCGTATCAAAGTGTCGGTGCGTATACTTATAGAAACGCCCCGGTGCACCATATCACACAAATGCACTGATATTTATAATTGGTATCAGTATTCGTGTGGTGCAAATATGTCATACAAATGCACCGGTGTGTATTGACACATAAACGCCTCAGTGCGCAGTATCACACAAATGCACCGAGATTTATAATTTGTACCAGTATTCGTACGGTGCCTATGGGTCATCCAAATACACCGGTGTGTATAGAAAAAAAAACGCCCCGGTGCATAGTATCACACAGATGCACCGAGATTTATAATTGGTATCAGTATTCGTGTAGTGCTCATAGGTCGTAAAACGACACTGGTGCTTATATATACATAAACCCATAGGAGCGTCGTACCGCACAAACGCCTCGACATTTTTAACTAGTTTTCGTATTTGTGCAGTGCCCATAGGTCGTAAAAATGCACCAGTGCGCTTAAGAATACAAGTGCACCAGTATAAGAATACACACACTCGTTTTCATTTTGTATTTTTTAGAAACATCGACCTGTGACAGTGAAATTATTGTGATTGTTTTAAATTCATTTTTCATCAAAAGTCGACACATATTATAAAAATATTCATATTAATTAAATTTTTATTAATGGATTTGAATGTGATGTTTGGATTAGTTTTTTACGTCATATCATAATTATTGTGGTTTTTTAAAATTCACTATTCATCAAAAGTCGACACATATATATCTTATAACAATATTCATATGAATTAAATTTTTATTAGTGCATTTGAGAACGACAATGGAAAACGCAATAGCGATAATAGAGAATGCAATAGAATAAATTAAATATATATATATATATGTGTGTGTGTGTGTGTGTGTGTGTGTGTGTGTGTGTGTGTGTGTGACATTCTTTGTCATACAAAATGGGATAGTATCCCTTTATCTTTCAATTGGGACACTATGTCCATTACATTAAAGAAAATGTCTGATTTCACAGACATTTTTCAAAAAAGAAAATGCCTTGATTTTATATCCAAACATAGTGATAATCATTATTCGCTTGAACTGCTGTCATTGCTAGAGATACTTCCATGACTTGGGTTGTAATATCCCCAAATAGGGACTATTAGCAAGACATGCCTGAAAAACACATTTTTTAGGAATGTATGCTATAGGATTGGAAACCAACCCTTGGATCCCTTAGATCTGAGTATCTAAGACCTGAATCCAAGAGGGAATCAGGAAAAAATCCTCCTAGGTGTGTTAAACGGGTCTCCCACACCTAGTACAACTGGAAAATGCCCAAAGAAGGGACTGCAACACTATGTGACAAAAATGTTAAGAAAATAATGCAGTTCAGCCAAATATATGCAGGAGGCCAATATGTAGGCTCAATCATGTCATTTACATCAGCATATCAAGATTATATTGAGGCCCATACATCATAGAACAGAAAGTAGTAAACTTTACATGAATAAATGCTCAAAATAAGAGGTTGCAACCATATGATATGACTGTACAAGCTTGACATCATTATTTTATTAGCTAAAAAGAGCTATAAGTTACACTTTAGACCTAGAGTAGATCTGTGTACAAAAATATAGATCTATATCAGATCTGTACACTATAGAGTCTCCTCTTCTAAATCCCCTTGGGGTTTTCAGCAGAAAATGATGTACATGGAGTAGAACTGAGATCTAATGCAGCTGATTTGCAGAATGATTTAGAATTTATGAAGAAAATACATCAGTATTCAGATCATATCTGAATGTAACATGGATTATATCTGTAATCCATGGATCACCACAGTGAAGGGTAGATTCCCAACACTAGAGATCTCTCCTCCTTGAAGTGCCAAAAGACCCTGCAACTTTCTCCTTGCAAATAATGCAGTTTTGGAAGATGGACTGCACTGTAGGCTCTAGAGCATGATGTGGCCTCAAGCCAAGATCTAAAAATGAGCTCTCCTCATCCAATACTCTCTTTCCATGGGGATAGAAGGCTTTCCCACTAAAAAGACGCACTAGAATGGCTTAGATATGAAGAGATCTAGCCTCCACTTGCTGCAGCTTACAAAGACAACCAAACCCTCAATAGGATCTGCATTGTAGTTGGAATAAGAGCTTGGCCAAATTCCTGATAGTGGTCAAGAAATTCAAGAATCCTCCAAGAGGCCTCTCAAGGAAAGAGGTGGGATTCTTGATTAGGAACACCCAAGTGCTAAACATCACTATTCTTAGTTAAAAATCTAGAGAATGAGAAGTGTCTAAACAAAGAAATCCTTTCAAGAAAATATGTTCAACAACCCTTCTCATGTTTTCCTCCTCTTCCTTAAATAAGATGAAAACCTTGCCAAACCCTAAACCATCTCAATGATTTAGTTGCATTCACATGATTAGCCTCCAACTAAAACTGCGTTGTGCATTTAGGTGGTTCAATGTATCTAGACATCGTTTTTGATTTGGTCCAATTGACCCAGTCAAATGACTTAATCCCTTTCACACATAAGGGTGTTTTGTTAAGGTGATGTAGGAATAAACACACACACGATTCCTATCAATCTAATCCTTGTAGTAAAATGTGAAATTCTACTAATGCCAAGTTCATGCTTGAATTTTGTTTGACTTCCTCTTCATTCACCCTTTAATGACAATGTCCAATTAGTTTCCCACAATCCCAAATAAGATTTAACACACATTATCCTTTCTTCCCAATGGCATGAGCCATCACCATGAATATGAATAATTAACATATATGCCTCTCAACAGAATGTATGTGCAGCTTACTGTTTGAAACTAAAATCTGTTCAAGAACAAACGCCCCACCGAACATATTGAACTCGCATTCATATAACTCAATTTAGCCATGCCCACAATGTGTGAATCGATTCAAATTCGATTAAAAATTATGCAGCGCACGTGAAAACACAATCATTATTGAAATATCGATGGCATCACTCAAAATTTCATAGTTACATATCACAGCAAACACCCAATGTACAGATCGATCTCCACACTGTTGTAAACAGACTTGTTTAAATATATAATAGGGCACGCCCAAGTCGGTGATTGGTTGAACGCCCAACAATCAACAAGAGCTAATTGAAAATCTGTATTCCCTTTGGCATCGATTCTTATAATAAAACTAACCACAATCGATCGGACTTTGAAATATATGTTAAATACTATCAATTATTACGCAAAGAGACCAAACCTGTATCAATTATCACAACAAGAATTTGAAAACTTCAAGCACGCAGCTTCTGTCAAATTTGTCACTGCTTAACGCTGGGTTTAACGCCATTCACACTGATACACCCTTCTAACACAGGCCTCCACAATAAAACGTTGCACGTGTGATCCAGTTATTACTAACGCAGAGTTCTGTGCGTACTCTAATTCAATGCATAGTTCGCTTCTGCATATGCTCCAATCCTGTGATCAAAGTGCTGGGGATTTACGCTCATGAGCCCACCACGATGTTGTAATATATAATTCTAAGATGAGCGCTGTCATAAATTCATCACCGTGCCTGCTACTTGCAATGTCAAACATGTATACAAAACAACCAGAATCGAATTGTATTCAGAATTATACAGACAATATAATATTGCATGGGCTCATAAACATTTGCTGCCCCTCTCTGCAATTCAATACATACTTCAAATTCTCTTACACACTCACACTCACGCCCCTCACACCTTCAGCCTTTATCTAATTTATACAAATATGAGAAACTATTCTTCTCAGAATAGATTTCTTCTAGAGTTTCTCAACAAACTAATACCTCCCTATTATTTAGCATTTATCCCTATTTTGGTTCTATTCCACGCAGGGAAAGGAACCAACTCTATTATTATGCCATATTTAATTAAATATAAAACAAACTAACAATTCTCCTCAAATAAATAACAAATTTAATAAAATACATTATTTAAACTATTTCTAAGTCTAATTTATTTTTAACTAGCCACAACATGTGACCAAGATGTCACATTGCTGGCTAGGTGCTTGATGCTCCTGCATCAGACTCCCAGGGAAGAAAACTGATCTTGTAATAATTTGGAGTTGATCCCCAATCTCTGTAGCTCTGCTGGCGTCTTCTAATGGTTGCTCTTTCCACTTGATCCAATACTGATAATGAGTATGACTCCTGGCTCTCTTTAGCACTTTCTTTTTCCTTTTTCCTACTTTGGGCTTTCGTCTGTTATGGCGTCTCTTTGTAGTTCTTCTTCTGGCTTTTAGTATAGGTACCATTCTGCAATACATGACTAAGTCACCTGTTTGGAATTCCTTTTTCCGCCTCTTCATATCTGCTCGTTGTTTGTCTTTGCTACTACATTCCTGCGATCTGCTTTTGACATCTCCCTCAAATATGCTTCTAGGAGTTGGCCAATTCACATCTACTTGGATTTTCTTTGGATCCAATTTCAAATTTTCTTTAGAGACTGCATATTCCTTCAAATCTTCATTCATCACCCTGATGGTGATTTTATATAAGGTTCGGGAATTTGGATTCATGCGCCATTCAACTTATTTCTTCGGACTGAGTACTGTTGGCACAGCACATGGATTAAGGCTTCCACTGATTAGTCCTTTATCCATCAACTCTTCCATTTGTGTTCTAGCTTCAACATTTTCCTGCATTACCCTGTAGGCTACTTTTATTTGACAAAATGACTCTCGATATTAGATCATTATGTTCACTAATACTCCTGATGGGCAGTAACTCATCCACAACAATATCAGCACAATCATTCAATAAATTCTGGATTTCTTCAGGTAAATCTTCTAAATTTGTCGAAGTTAAAATTACCTTGGGTTTTCCACCACTAGCAAGAGGCATCTGCTTACCCTCCTCATCTTCCTGCAACATGATCTTCTCATTCATCAACGTAACACTGGTTCCAAGTGCTTCTTTATCAGCTTCAACTTTCAACGGCAGTAGTGTAAGCTTATTCCCATCTTTCTCCAAAGTATAAGTATTTCTTCTGCCATCATGTATGGAATTTCGGTCAAACTGCCAGGGCCTTCCAAGCAATATGTGACATACATCCATCGGCATTATATCACATAAAATGACATCCTTATAAGTACCAATCTGAGATTCAACTGGACATTGTTCAGTTACAAAAATTTGATGGCCTTTCTGAAGCCACGATACTTTATAAGGAGTGGGGTGTACTGTTCTCTCCAACTTCAACTTGTCCACCATCTTTGTAGAAACAAGGTTGTCAGTACTACCACTATCAATTACCAATTTGCAACACTTACCCCTTGACTTACATACAGTTCTGAATAAAGTCTTCCTTTGAACTGGTTCTTTGGCTTCCTTAGCTCCTTCCAGTAATACCCTCTTCAGTAACAAGGATTCTCCGTCTTCTGGTGGTTCCTCTTTAGCTTCAGGTTGCGGGATCTCCTCCTTGGCTTCTGCAACATTCATGTTGCGCTGGTTTGCTGATCTCTGATGAGGGCAATCCCACTGTATATGTCCCCATTCACCACATATATAGCACCGTACATCTCTTCCTTGCCCTCTGCCCCTGGGCATGAACCTTCCGCGGCCATAATCTCCTCTTTGTGGTGCTCTATTGCTCGTACTTCCTGCCTCATTCTAAGAGTGTTGAATTTTGGATTCAAATGTCCCTCCTTCTTTTGCCGGATTCTTACCTCTGTTCCTATGGTTTTGTTTGCGCACCAGTTTTTCCTCTGCCCTCAAGGCTGCTTGATAAGCATCTTCAACCGACTTCAAATTCAACAAAATGATTTCATCCTGTATTTCATACCTCAAACCATTTATGTATCTAGCTACCTTTTCTAGATCGTCTTCAACATGGCCAGATCTAATACTCAGCTTATAAAATTCTTCAGTATATTCCTTAATTGTCATCCCTTTCTGTTTTAAATTCTGCAATTGTCTAAACAAATTTAATTGGTAATCCTTCGGTAAAAACTTACCTTTCAGCTTACTTACCATTCTGTCCCATTGCTTGATCTTGGGTTTCCCTTTTTGCTCCCTTGATAGCTGCAATTCATCCCACCATAAGGATGCATGGCCTTTCAATCTCGTGGCTGCAAACTTTACTTTCTTCTTGTCATCGACCTCTTCATAGTCGAAGTACTTATCTAATGAACTGATCCAGTCCATTAGCACCTCCACACTAAGACTTCCGTCATATAAAGGTACTTCTATTCTTGGTCGACTGCTGGCTTTGACTAGCATCTTCATGACCTTAGCTGCTTCATTCTCTTCCTCCACTTCTTCATCAGTGGTCTCTTCTTCATCGGCACTGTCAACTGCACCATCCGCTGCTTTCCGTTGAGTAGTTTCCATGGTAGCCATTCTTGTGCGTAAATGTCGTATCTCATCTAGAAAAATTGCATTTGCTGCAGGTCTCCCTCGACCTATCCCAGCTCCTCTTCTAGGTGGCATTTCTGCAATACTTCAAAACAGCTTAACAGGCTCTGATACCAAAAATGATGTAGGAATAAACACACACACGATTCCTACCAATCTAATCCTTGTAGTAAAATGTGAAATTCTACTAATGCCAAGTTCATGCTTGAATTTTGTTTGACTTCTTCTTCATTCACCCTTTAATGACAATGTCCAATTAGTTTCCCACAATCCCAAATAAGATTTAAACACACATTATCCTTTCTTCCCAATGGCATGAGCCATCACCATGAATATGAATAATTAACATATATGCCTCTCAACAGAATGTATGTGCAACTTACTGTTTGAAACTAAAATCTGTTCAAGAACAAACGCCCCACCGAACATATTGAACTCACATTCATATAACTCAATGTAGCCATGCCCACAATGTGTCCACACAGCGTGTGAATCGATTCAAATTCGATTAAAAATTATGCAGCGCACGTGAAAACACAATCATTATTGAAATATCGATGGCATCACTCAAAATTTCATAGTTACATATCACAGCAAACACCCAATGTACAGATCGATCTCCACACTGTTGTAAACAGACTTGTTTAAATATATAATAGGGCACGCCCAAGTCGGTGATTGGTTGAATGCCCAGCAATCAACAAGAGCTAATTGAAAATATGTATTCCCTTTGGCATCGATTCTTATAATAAAACTAACCACAATCGATCGGACTTTGAAATATATGTTAAATACTATCAATCATCACGCAAAGAGACCAAACCTGTATCAATTATCACAGCAAGAATTTGAAAACTTCAAGCACGCAGCTTCTGTCAAATTTGTCACTGCTTAACACTGGGTTTAACGCCATTCACACTGATACACCCTTCTAACACAGGCCTCCACAATAAAACGTTGCACGTGTGATCCAGTTATTACTAACGCAGAGTTCTGTGCGTACTCTAATTCAACGCAGAGTTCGCTTCTGCATATGCTCCAATCCTGTGATCAAAGTGCTGGGGATTTACGCTCATGAGCCCACCGCGATGTTGTAATATATAATTCTCAGGTGAGCGCTGTCATAAATTCATCACCGTGCCTGCTACCTGCAATGTCAAACATGTATACAAAACAACCAGAATCGAATTGTATTCAGAATTATACAAACAATATAATATTGCATGGGCTCATAAACATTTGCTGCCCCTCTCTGCAATTCAATACATACTTCAAATTCTCTTACACACTCACACTCACGCCCCTCACACCTTCAGCCTTTCTCTAATTTATACAAATATGAGAAACTATTCTTCTCAGAATAGATTTCTTCTAGAGTTTCTCAACAAACTAATACCTCCCTATTATTTAGCATTTATCCCTATTTTGGTTCTATTCCACGTAGGGAAAGGAACCAACTCTATTATTATGCCATATTTAATTAAATATAAAACAAACTAACAATTCTCCTCAAATAAATAACAAATTTAATAAAATACATTATTTAAACTATTTCTAAGTCTAATTTATTTTTAACTAGCCACAACATGTGACCAAGATGTCACATTGCTGGCTAGGTGCTTGATGCTCCTGCATCATAAGGCAACCCAGATTTAGCCTTGTTCACATGGGCATTGATTTATTTTGCTGTTTGAGGAGTTTAATTTATCCTCCTTTACAATTTTATTCTTGCAACAAGAAAATGAAAACAAAATTGTATATTCCTATTAGCTTGGGCTAATTACGAATATTGCATGGGTTATTTTCAGAAATGTTTTTTTCACAGTGTTGATTTTTTTCTTCTTCTTCACCTTTCATCTACAAACATAAAAATAAAATGTAATGAGTGTATATACATTGGTGAGAATAATGAAAATTGCAATATTAAATAATATACATCAATGTAAATCGAAAAGAGATGAAGTAACAAAGCAACAATTGACTCATAAACTATACACATTCTTTCAAAACCATGTAACATGCCATCTTTCAAGATTTGATCTGTTGGCGTAGTGCCATACTTTGTTTCCTGCAAGTTTTATACCCCATAACAAATCATATATTTAATATAAAAGATTTATTTTTTCTATTAATTATATACAGAGCTAAGTAAAACAAGATCGATAGATGCTTACAAATTCCACAATTAAGTTATGATATGCAAACATATACGCACAACCCATATTTAACCCAATTTCAATAAATTCCTCTGATGGTTCTTCTTTGTATGTTAGCACCTGCTTGAAGACATTCAATGATGATTTTTGTAAAAAAACTTAAAAAATACAAAAATGAAATCTAGTTAAGTTGTTATAAGGAAGTAACAATTACTCACAAACTTAGATATCAATCATTTTCTTTCTTGTCTCCCGGATGCAGGTGTACAAACATATGATTAACATGATGGGACAGAGGTGTGGTGAGGTAAGCCGACACCTGCCCATCCAGGACATGGTGTTTAATCGACCTCTGTGTGACGGATTGTTGCATTTACACTTCGCAGATATCAAAGCCATGGCTGCAGAGAATTCCGGACTTCACTTCATGCCCACCGCGCTGGCTCTTGCCCTCGCATGCTCGTGCTCGACTCGCATCAATGCTTCAGTTATGATGGGTGATTTAAATTGCGTGAGAGGGAAGGTTAAAGGGAAGGATGGCGATGAGCCCTCGGTGGGTTTGTTTCAAATGCGTCGCGTCAGTTGTTACCTCGTCTTTTCTCTCACTCTGTTTTGTGTTGGTTTTACTTTTCGTTTTTATCAGTGCGGGGAAGGGGATTTTTTGTTGGAGCTGCGCTCTGGTCCGATAGTGGCTCAGCCTCCGCAGAACCCTTGGATCTTTAATCGGGTCACAGGTCTCTACACGAAGTGTTATTCCCCGGCTATAGTTGCTGATTGGTCTCATTTGATCCCCCCAATGCCTCGGTTGTGCCACAGAATGCGGAGCCACAGAGGCGGCACCAGGGGTCATCCCTCAAGCGAGCAGTCTAGCCCCTCTTCAATTACGCCTTCTCACGCCAGTGGCATGGGTACAGGCCATTACCCCCGAACTCGCAGTGGGAGAGGGCATCTCCCTGACAATTTCCATTGTTGGAGCTCCCCTGCTCCTCGACCTCCTGTCACCTCGTCTCCCACTACTCGCTCTACGCGCTTCATTTTCAACAACTCCCTGACTCACCCTAGGATTATTGCTCTATTTAAGGTGGTCTTCCATGAGGAAGGCCAGCTGGGGGAGTCGAGTTTTCATTCTGCAGGTCTTGGGGCGGAATTTTCCCAGAACACGAATATCCAGATAGGCGGTGGCAGTGCGTCGATGCAAACTTCGGTGGTTCCTGCTAGCAGTGTCCCTGATGAGGATATGGTCCCAGCTGATCCTGGTCCCTCTGCTTCCGAAGAGGCTCTTGCCAGAGATATGCTCGCCTCAGGTTGGTGTCGGATCGTTGAGGAACCTCCAGAAGACTAGCTGGCTTACTGTAAGGTTTTTTTTCTTTCCCTGCGGCCCAAACTATTGGGTTTATTCTAGTGTAGACGGTTATGGGGTTTTTTTTGGCTTCTTTTTGTACATTTTTGGTTCCAAGCAAAATCAGGAAGATCACAACTTTCTCCCCTATGTGGGTTATGGAAATATTTTCAGACTGGTTTCCCTGTTAATGGGCGGTCTCCATATCTGTTTTTTCATGAAAATTCTACCTCCAAGGCAGTAGATTTTGACTGCGGTCACGATGTAACCTTTTCCCTTTGTTAATAGATCAATTTTACTTAGAAAAACAAAAAAACCCTTTTATTTCTTGTCGTCTTGTTTTATGTGTTGAATGGGTTCCATTTTCTTTTCCTTTCTGCAAGAAAATACTTAAAAATTAATATTTAATGCTAAATTGTTTCTTTAATTTACCTAATGATTGAAAAATTCAATGATTACATATTACATTTGAAGCAAGTTGTTGTTGAGATGGCTCCTCTAGCGATGCAATTTTGTCCATTTCTTTGACCATCTCCTTGTACACCTTTTTGGACATTCCTACTGGCATATTTTTGATATCAGCTCGTTCATCTTTTGAGATTTTCATAATCTTCATGAAAATGTAACATGACAATAAATTATTTAATTTTATATTGATATATGAAAAATAAGTATAACAAAAGTGATATTTATAAATAATTCTAGACAAACATCTAAAGGAATATTACTTTTTCATTCCTTATTTTTTGTTGTTGTACGTTTTTTCTATTAAAAGTCTGACATGTCTCATTGAACAATTCTCTGGAAACTCTTTCTGGAGTTTACATAAAATTTGGTTCTTGGAATCATTGGATTGGTTTTTGTATTGTAAGTGGAAAGAACATCTATACATCCATTCCACTAGATCCCTCAAACTTTTGTAAAATTTTTTCCCCTTTTGTTAACCTCCAGCACCAGTCCAGATGAGCTAAGGAGCAATTCATTTTCATTTGCATCTTCTATTTTTTTTCTTTTTTAGAACAACATTCCTTTTCAGAGTTGTTGGTCTCTGTAGAAAATTAAACATATGTGAATTAACAGACTTTTTCACACATGTTATCTAATAATTTTAATTATATTATTAATGAAAACTAAAAAAAGAAACTCATATTGGATCGATAATATTTTTTCATTCACCTGTTCATCCTTTTGCAATTTTTCCATCAAGATTTTACGCTCTTTTGGTCCTATATCATAAATAATTCATTTTTTGGCTTTGCATGATACACAGTAAACAATACATATTAGTTAAACTTACATATAGTTCAAAAATATTTTTTTTGTAAAAAATTTACAAAGAACTTGCCTTTTTTTATTTTCTTAATGTGTTATCAGTATTTTTGTTACTTGATCTCTTGTCAGTCATTTCGTTATCAATCTCAAACTTGTACCATTACATTCAATAATATATTTATAAATAAATTTTCAACTTTTCAAGTAAAAAAAAAAATCTTAAAAAACCAATGCGCCATTCACGGTTTACGCACCGACACCGGTGCATGTCTCTCTTCCAAACGCCCCACCAAAATAGTGTAATAGACCATATGGTGCTCTATGTCAACAAGGAGCACCTGTGCGTTACATGTCAGTGACCGCACCAGTTAACCATGATAAAATAATAAAAAATGTCCAGTGTTAGTTTTTAGCATAAATCGGTCCCATATTTTACATATGATGCACCGATAAAAAAAAAATTATTAATTTTTTATCACATTACATTTTGCGGTGCGCTTGTAAAATACAAAGCACTGGTGCACTAAGTTAGTCCAGGCGCACCAATAAAAAAAATCTGTTTTTTTTTAATTCATGCCAGGGCCCACATGGATTGGAATCCGACTATGCTAATCGTCCTATCAGTTGGATGTCTTAGGTCTATATTTAGCAATACAAACCCTATAAATCTAAATTGAAAAGCCCTAATTCTAAAATCACAGACAGAGGAAGAATAAATGGGAGAAATAAAAAGAATGTAAGGTTTGTATTTTTTGAAAGTTTTTTTTTGGAAACAGAACGTTCGCGGTGCGCCATAATGAAATAGCGCACCGATTGCATATTTTACAAATGGCACACTGAGAAAAAAAATTTTTATTTTCTAATTTTTTATCACAGTACTTGCGTGGTGCGCTATGCCACACAGGGCGCACCGACAGATTTTTTTTTTTTTTTAGTTTACGCAAGGGCCGACATGGATTGGGATCCGACTATGCAGGTCCTCTTGTTGGTTGGATGTCTTAGGGTTATATTTATCAATACAAACCCTATAAATATAAATTGAAAAGTCCTAATTCTGAAATCACAAAGAGTGGGAGAAGAAAGGACAGAAAGAAAAAGAATGTAGGGTTTGTTTCTAAAATGGTTTTTTTGCAAAACAACACATTTTTGGTGCGCCATAATGCAATAGTGCACTGGTGCCATATGTTACATATGGCGCACTGATAAAAAAATATTTTATTTTTTTATTTTTTATCACCGTACTTTGGCGGTGCGCTATGTTACGTAGGACGCACCGATGAAAAAAAAGTCTGTATTTTTTTAAGATTGACGCAAGGACCGACATGGATTGGGATCCGACAATGCAGGTCCTCTTGTTGGTTGGATGTCTTAGGCTTATATTTAGCAATAAAAACCCTATAAATATAAATTGAAAAGCCCTAATTTTGAAATCACAGAAAGTGGGAGAAGAAAGGGCAGAAACAAAAAGAATGTAATGTTTGTTTCTAAAATGGTTTTTTCTGCAAAACAACACATTTACGGTGTGCCATAATGCAATAGTGCACCGGTTCCATATGTTACATATGGCGCACTGATAACAAAATATTTTATTTTTTTATTTTTTATCACTGTACTTTTGCGGTACGCTGCTATAACAGAGTGCACCGGTGCGCTATGTTACGCAGGGCGCACTGACGAAAAAAATCTGTATTTTTTTAAGATTAACGCAAGGGCCAACATGGATTCAGATCCGAATATGCAAGTCGTCCCATGGGTTGGATGTCTTATGACTATACAAACACTATAAATCTAAATTGAAAAGAAAAAGGGAGAAGAAAGGGCATAAACAAAAATAATCTAGGGTTTTGTTTCTAAATTTTTTTTTTTTTTTTTTAAATTTTTTTATTTATTTTATTTATTTATTTATTTTTTTTATTTTTTGAAAACTACATAAAAGGTAAAAAAAACTGCAGAAAAAATGTTAATAAAACAATAAGCTTTGATTTTTTTATTTTACTTCATAAAAAATAATACAGAAAAAGTAAAAAAAACAATAGACTTTGATTTTATTTTACTGCATAAAAAAAATTGCAGGAAAAAGTACAAAAAAACAATAAACTTACTCACATCGTTTGAAATTATATGGTACAGGGTTTGACTCACCAGAGGTTTGGAATTCTGATTTTCTGAATACTTCTGTTCGAACGTATTTCATTGCTCCACAGTGCTCTCATGCTCTGTTTGCTCCAGGTATGTATCCTGCAAATCTCTGGCTAGAATTTTTTGCAAAAATAGTGAAATAATGAAAAGTGTTTAGTATTTAAAGAAATTTTTTATGAAATTAGACTTTTGAAAATATTTTGCCGCCCATTTTTCAATTTACCACTTTTTTTTCACTTAAAGAAAATAGGGTTGCAGTTTTTTTATTTGCGGTTATTCGTTTACCAGTGCAACCTTCAATTGAACCGCACTAGTGTGTCGTGTTATAAAACAACACTGGTGCATAAAATAAATAAAAACTCACTGGTGCGATTATCTGTACATTACACACTAGAATGACATTTAAGTTTGTGCACCAAAATTTATTGTTGTTTTTCTCAAATGTAGGGAGAAAATATCATATATTATATGGAATGGACAATTCTTCAAAATCCAGCTCGTTCCATAATATTTCTCAAAGTCCATCATGGAGTTCTCCCTATCCATGTGGAGACGTAATATTTACTTCAGATTTGTTTTATTTTTTCACTATATAATTGAATTTATATATGTTTTTTATCCATGCAATCAATCACGCACAACTTAATTAAATTTATAACATATACAAATTTGCAGGTTCATGCGGATTCAACATTGAGTTCAGATGCACAAAATATTCAAACTGCTCCAAAATGTCGGAATTTCTTATTAGGAGCTGCATACTACAAGGCACATTTGGTAGACGAAAATGGACAGTCGCTTTACCCTGCCAATTGTAACAATATTGCATCTTCTAGCCACAATCCCGGGACAATGATGGTAATTATAATTATAATTGTTTGGTATATATATTGATTAATATGTAATTATTTCAACGTCAAACCAATTTATAATCATGCAATATTGTCAACGTGGTTACTAATTGATATCATATATTTTGTACTAATCATGTTCAATTTTTTGTTTTTTAGTTATTAGGATTCTAGTGATGATGAACGACCTACCTACCATCTTCCTTTACACCCCACGAAAATGTAAAATCAAGAGAAGACTAAATTAAGAGAAAAAATTGGAGAGGAACGATACCAAGAATGGTTGAATCAACCACCGATTCAATTCCCGCTACGTCCAGATTCACAAATTAGGAATGACTACAACAATAGTAGTTCTTCACAATCTGGCAATGGAGGCAATCAAATATAGGTTGGTATGGATGATTACTTAAGTGATACGACTACCATGGAGACAATGTTGTTAGATGCATTCCAAAATGATGATCAGCTAGGGGATGATGCTCATATCGCTGACACTTTTTTCGAAAGCCTTAAATTTGCTTCCACCACCCCTCTCTTTGGACCTAGCGGTCGGTCAAAGTCTACCCAGTTGGGGAAAAAGATGTTACTATACAATTTGAAAGCAAAGTTTAGTTTGTTGAATGCATGCTTATTAGAACTTTTGAGGTAAGTTACCATAAAGTACTCCCCTTATATAAATTTGAAATATAATCAGTACACTGCAATGAACATTAAAAATGTTAAATTTTATGAACGTTAATAATTATATCGACATTAATGTACATTTATTAATATATTTCTCCATGATCACCAAGTACAGGTTATTCAAAGATAAGGTTCTTCCGAGTGATAATGTCTTGGCCGGTAGCTGTGAAGAGGCAAAGAAATTGTTGAAAACGTTGGGTGTTGAGTACATATCATATCATGCATGTCCAAATGATTGTATTCTATATAGAGGAGAATATGGAAACAAAGAGATGTGTCTGAAATGTGGGCATGACAGGTATGATAAATAAAAAAAGAAGGGTAAATCACGTACTGGTCCTCCTTTTAAGATATTGAGGCACTTGCCTGTAATCCCAAGGATTCAAAGACTCTTTCGTTGCAAAGAATTAGCTATGTTGTAGGGATGGCATGCCTCACACAGAAGTGAGTTGGGAGTTATGTGATTCCCAACCGATTCAATAGCCATGAAGCATATAGAGGATACATGGCCCAAAAAATTCAAGAATGAAGTACAAGTCTATGACTCAGCATAGCCATGGATGGCGTCAACCCATATTCCCTCCAAAACACCAACTATTATGTTTTGCCTATAGTAGTGATCAATAACAATATCCCCCCATGGTTGTCCATGAAGAATGAACATCTTATGTTGGCTCTCATAGTCCCTGGTAGAAGATAAGTGAAGAATATGGATGTCTACTTACAACCACTGGTAGATGAATTGAAGTAATTATGGGATGGGATAAATGTATACGATGTATCAAGACCCATCGCAGCAGAGAGGAGTTTTAAGTTGTATGGCATATGTGCTTACACGACACGTGATTATCCAGGCTTAGGAGTTTGCTCTGGTAAATTACATGTTTAATTTATTGATTTGTTTATATATAATGTAACAATATTATTTCACATATTAGTTATTTAATTCGTTGTAATAATATTTGTTCTGATCTTCATGATATTCTTTAACGTGTCATGCATATTAATTAATGTATACAAATATAATCTCGCAGGTCTTGTAACAAAAGGATATTTTGGATATGAATGTTGTGGACCTTCTCTGAAATCTAGATGGTCCAAGGACCTATGAAAGTCAGTGTATGATTGCTCCAAGATATTCCTACCAGAACAACACCCTTATAGAAGAGCAGCATCCACTTTCAATGGTAAACGAGAGAGAACCCAAAGGCCTCCAATAATGACACCAGCTAAATGGATTAGAGCATATGAGAGAGAGAGAAGGAGTTCATAGAAATGTTCAATTCGAATGGGGAGCCTAAGTTCGATGATCTAGATTTCTTCAACACCTATGTTGAGAAATTTCCCATTGGGATGAAAAGGAAATCTATCTTTTATGACCTCCCATATTGGGAGCATCTTAAGATTGCCTACTTATTAGATCCCATGCATATATCTAAAAATGTTTCATCTTCTTTATGGAGGCACATATCATCGAAACAAAGTGACACATTGGCTGTTAGGAAAGATCTTATTACTTCAAAAACTAAAAATAAATATTGGCCAAGATGATTGGAAAGTACGGGATCAGAGGCAGGCGCTGGTCCCTCTAATTCATGGTTTTTCAAAGAAGGTGATGTCCCATGGATTTAAAAAAAAGATGATATATCTTTGGCAAAGGAAGTTATAATGGATGTGAGGGTGCCAACTTCATATGGGTCTTCACTACGACGCTGCTTCACCATGGATGACCATTTGTCGGGGTTGAAATCGCATGACCATTTGAATCTTCTAAGAGTACGTACAATGTCAAAAGCATGATTTTATTATTTTTTATATTAATAAATTTTATCCCATGCGAGGATCATAAAAAACAACTAATTTTGTATATTATTGCACGTGTTTATAACTTTGCAGTGTCATTATCCTTTATTTGTGTATGGGTGTGTGAAACATGAATTCCCTCAAGACCTAGGACATGCCATATCTAAATTATCTACATTTGTACGTTGGATCACATTAAAAGAGATTCATGTGGCTAGCATTCCACGGTGGCGTCAAGAGATAGTTGAGATTGTTTGTATGTTTGAGAAGGAACTACCGATGAGTTTCATGGACTTACAGGTTCATCTTCTAATCCAACTGGTAGATGAGGTTGAATTAGTTGGGGTTGTTTCTTGTCGTTGGATGTTCTTCTTAGAGAGGTACATGAAGAAATTGAAAGGTTTTGTTTGACAAAGGGAAAAACCCGAGGGGTCTATGGCAGAGGGGTACATATCATATGAGTCTTTCTACTATGCCAGTGAGTACATCAAGCATATCGACAATAGACTAGGTGTGGTGATTTGGGATGATCAAATGGATGAAGACAAAAGAGAAGGAGAGTTGCTCCAAACGAGTGGAAAAAACGCTTGATAAAGAGTAAGCGGCTTATAATTTTTCAAATTTACAAAAAGTAATTAATATTCATGTTGAAATTTGATATAATGTATATTTTGATCTCTAAGTACTATATAATGTTGGTTTGATTTCATTAGCGAATGCAAAAATTGAAGCAATCAATAAATTCATTCTTTACAATTCTGAAGCGACACAATCGTGGGTCACATTGTACGAACAAAACATGATGAAATGGGATAGTGATAGGAAAGAATTCAGATGGTTGAATGGTAGAAGTGTGCCTTATTCCGATCATTTAAAAGAAAATATGCCAAAAATATGCCCCAACAGTTGGGTTGCTAACCAAGTCAGAGAGAAATACAGTGCTACTGGTCGTTACCCGCGTGCTGCATGCTGAAAAGGATGCGCTAAACGTAGGGATTGGGTGCAACAAATCAATAATAATCTTTTTAATCTATATGTAAATTTGAAACTTATATTAAGACATCTACATTTCATATTTTAACTGTTGGATTATTATTTATAAGACACATGACACTATGATTTTTTTAACTTTTTTATAATAGGTGCATTTGTTCCCATCTATGTAGGCATATGGACACCATTTTCGCACAGAAAATTTTGATGCTAGAAACATCACACAAGACTGTGGAGTGGAATTCGAGTTCGATCAATCTAGTTGATCTAGCCACCGTGATCAACAACTAGTACGAGGGACGTTAGGTTACGTCGAAAAGATACAAGAGATCATTGAAGTGGATTTTTCTTCTTTCTAATGTGTTATTTTTAGGTGCAAGTGGTGGGACACCTTTGATCGGAATAATATAAAGGAAGATCACGATAATAGGCTGATATGTATCAACTCTAGAAATATGTGGGATGAAGCTAAGGAGCCCTATGTTTTCCCTAAACACTGCAACCAGGTGTTTTTTTTAACCTAGATGTGTTGGATAGGGATTGGTAGTTCGTATTGACATATGACGCTAGATCAAAACATATTTTTGAGAAAATTAGTGTTATCATGCCATACGAGCTAGAAGATAATGAGGGTGATCATGAGAACCAAGAGTGATAGGGTACATGTGTTATTTCATCAATATTTATAATTTTTAAGATAGGTTTTTCAAAATATTAATATAATATGTATTTTGAATTAATTGGTAATTTGCATTGTGTTAATGTTAAAATCAATAATTCACTTGATAATTTGGTATTATGTTGATCTCGAAAAAAATGGCATATTGTATAAATTAATTCTTTTTTTTGTATGTAAGATCATAATAAAATAATGATAATTCTAAAGTAAAGGAATTTATTTGCATTATTTTATAAACTTTATTTTGTTACAATAAATCATATTATTCTAGATTTATCATTTTACAATTATTTAAAATTTACAAATTTTAATAAATTCATTTCACATTAATACAATTACAATTTTCCAAATTAAAAAATTACAATTACAATTACAATTTTACAATTTTAAAAATTACAATTACAATTACAATTTTAGAAATTTACATATATATCATTACAATTACAATTTTAGAATTTTAAATACAATTAGAAGTACAAATATTAAAAATTTACAATATCATGATCATTTGGTATTAAATTAACGTACAAACATCATATTTGACTAAAAAACACATTCAAAATCGCTAACCATCATCATGATCATGATCATCTAACAAAACACAATTAACATTATATATTAACATCATCAGTCATTTCAAATATACATCTCATGCTATCACATACACATCTATCTGCAAGCTGCACATCAAATGAACATATCTAACATGACCTAACAACATACACATCATGATGATCATCAACATGTAAATTAAGTACAAATGAAACATGAACATAAAATACATGGACCATATATATATATATATATATATATAACTGAACAATGTTAAAAATATACAATTCTAATATAAATGTCATGGGTCAGCTGGTGGTAGTACAACATCAATAGCGATACTAGTGGTCGATGGTCCAGCCTCATCTCCATGGTGACTACTGGTAGATGCTAGTGGAGGTTCATCCAAATCTGGTGTGGCACGAGCCTATGAACGATCATGAGATGATGGTATGCTGTGCTTCACAGATTGTCCATCATGTTCTGCAGCTTTATTGTAACATGCAACAGCCCTCGTTAGTCGCGTAAAAGTTGTCGTAACTCCTACGACATGCCGCATCAGGCTGTACATGTCACGTGGCATGCCTCTCCACATCTGTAATAGCCTATCATCGGCCTCTATGTCATTGATATCAGCAAGCCTGATGCCCGCCTCAACAATCAATGAAATGAGTTGATCGCCCAACTCCATCTTGTATCTAGCATCACTAAGACGTCGACCACGCACCGGCACACCAACAGGAGAAGGAATCTAATCTGCACCAGCCTGATCCTGGTGATCCTCAGCAATATCTGGCATGCCCTCATCCTCATCAGGATCCACACCTAGATCAAGGGGTGGTGGAGCCATCTCCTTGTCATCAAAAGAGGCAATGTCTGCAAAATATATAAAAGTACACAACAATAATTAGATGATTTTATTACACAATTTAATAAAAACAAGTTAAATAACATGTTAGAATAAATTTAAATAAAACAGTAATATTATCTCTATCATCTGGCGGCTCATCAGCTGTGAAGAGGATGTTTGCACACCCTCTCCAATCCAACCCTGCATAAGGGCAGGGGACGAAAATGAAGGGATGCTCATCAACACTGGCTAGCAACCTCAGTGCATCATTTGATATCCTCGTTGGAAAAAAAGTATCCTCCCTCTTGGGCATCATCTACCCCCACATGTGCATACGTGCCTCAGTAATCAGCCTACGAGGTTGTTGAAGAAAAGAAGGCCTCGTCTCTAGAAACCTCTCAAAAAATAAACAAAAAAGCTCTGAAGCAAAAAGGAAGTTGACCCTCCCTTATGCATGAGCACGACATCTATCTAATGTTGTACAGAACTTCCGCAAAAAAATGGCAGACCACCTGACAAGTCATGGCTGTTGTAGTAAAGAATCAACATAATATAAAAGTTGGCAACTAATGCGTTGCCCGTCACTGGTGTTGTGCGAAATGGTCGAAATGATAAGTGAGAGACATTGGACCTCCTCATGACCAAACACACCAATATGTAACTACCCTCCAGTGACCTGAAAATCTATAGGAGATACTAAATGTGCTCCAATGTATCTCTGGGAGTAAACTAACTGACTCCCTGCCACACAGCCAGCTGGAACCTTGGGGAACGAGGGAAAATCCACCCCTCTCCTCGATAGCCTTGTAATAAAATATAAATCCTGCTTAGTGGGCATGTACCACTGGTTGATATCAACCTGGAAATCTTTTCACTAGGCATTCCACCTTCGGATAAGATGTCTCAAACACAAACTATGGGACTTTAGGGAAGTAGCCTCCTCATAGAACTTGAGGAGGCCTACTTGCCTAAGGAGCCCCTACATCACTGCTGTAATAGCGTGAGGGTACGCATCTCTCTCCCTATCTCTTGCCTCCCATAGGCGAACCATGTTATATTGTTCCGCTTTTTGTTGTTGTTGTTGCCCCTCTTCTCTCCTTTCACGTCTCTGAATGATTGACATATTAAACACATTTTTTTTATTAAATGACACATGTATTTACAAATATACATATATAAATATTTTTTGAAAAATAAATAAAACAAGATTTAGTGCCCCAAAAACATAGTCATGCACTGGCCTCGGTGCGTCTCTCCATAGAGTGCACCGGGTACGGTGCACCTCATGATATCCACCGCACTAGGAGCGATGCTCCAGAAAATGTTGTTTCTCTCCATAGAGTGCACCTAATATGGTGCACCTCATGATATCCACTGCACCGGGAGTGATGCTCTAGAAATTTTTTTTAGTGCCCCGTTCACTACATGCGGTGCCAGGAGGCTGGTGCACTGACTTCACTATACGTCCCAGGGATTATAACTAAGTTAGCACACCAGCCTCCTGCCACCATACATAGTCTTTGGTGTGATATTTTAAGAGGCCGCACTATTGACCTAGGCCAAATACGGTAAGTCGTGGCTAGCCCAGGGTGGTTATTTCTGTCAACGCACCGCATCACCACAATTCAACTAGGTCAATAGTGTGGCCAGGTAGTCGACCGCACCGCACTTTTTAAAGAAATTTAAATAACACGGTGCACCTTTGGTATCTGCCCAAAAATCGTTGCGAATACCCTTAGCACTGGTTTACCAGCCCAAACCGTTGACAATGTCAAAATGCGGTTTTGATGCACTGAAAGCATTACACGCCCCGGGGCAGATAATTTCGTCAATGCACCGAGTTGCCATGATACACCATTGTCAACGGTGCGGCCTGGTAACTGACCGCACTGCACCTTTTATTTTTTTTTTAAATAACATGGTGCACCATGCCGTAATCAGTGTGGATACCGTCAACACCGAGTGCGGTGCGGCCTATAAATTTACAGGAAGCACTGCAAACCGGTGCGAGCCGAATGGCTCGAGCGCACCATGTGACAAATTTTTTTTTTTATTGGTTAATTTTAAGGTTTTTTCAAATTCTAATCTGCTAAAAGGTTTAATTCTGGAAAAATAAAAAAAATACCTGTACATTTACCCGTCAAGGAGGCATATTGGCTGTAAAATTTGCAAAAGAAAATTTTTCCACTATTTTATAAAATTCAAGCTGGAGATTGGTGGCAATGCACAGCAGTAGTGCATGCAATAAGTGCAAGTACTCTACAGAATTATAATGCACCGGGTGGGTGTGTACGAAGTGCACGGCGTTCGTTGTACCAATTTTTTAACCACACCAGTGCTATGACATCTTAAACGCACCGGTGTGTTTTACGGTGATAACAGCACCAGACGAAATACATCCGCAAAAACCTACGCCCGCCAACCTCCTCTAGGAACCTCCGCTAGAAACGGATGTCTGGGGTATTTTTATAAGGGGTTCCTCAAAAACATCTACTAGAGGGTATTTTCCTTATAGTGCAAGTTGTGGGATCAACCCAATGGATCAGGCTACTAGTCTACGGTGTTCTTGACACCTCCTGAAGGAGATGCCATCCCCAGCTGGAGCCATTGTTAGACTCCAGTATTTCGTAGTGTCACTAGGTGACTGATTATTTTCTTATGTCTTTCATACTGAAAATAATATTCCATGGCTATCATTTATTTTCAGGAAAAATGGGAAATCCTGACTGTCCAGAGCTTCAAAAGAATATATGTTCCTTTTAGTTCAGTAGAAGGGGAAAAGGTTGTTGTTAAGTAACACAAAGCACCAACACTAGAACTATCATTAAGGCAAAGGAGTAGATCAACAAATAATGCAGTAAGAAAAGCATTAAAGAGAGTCAGAGAAGCAACAAAGAGGCAAGGAGCAACATTAGACCATTAGCGAAGACAGAGGCATCAGAGAAGCAGTTAAGGTAGAAAAATAACAAAGTCTGAGTCATGAACATGCTGGGAAGAGTTGTGAATGCTAAGCGGGTCAAGTCATGAATGTGGGAAAATTAGTGAACGAGTCAAGTATTATATGAACAACTAAGAAACGAACGGGAACAACCAAAGAACAAAAGTTGGCAAACCACAAAAAGGGAGCAATGAGGACCGTTGGATCTGAGCATTGATCAACGACAGAGATTAAATCGCATACCAGACATCGCAGATCGCATAGGATAAGTTATTGTTAAATGTCAAAGGTTGCGAAGTGCGATAAAGAGGCCCGAATGTGATGTAATTTCAAAGGAAAAATCCAAAGGATTTCAAATCTATATGCAAAGCCTTTTCTGTGTTAAATCGTATCAGAGGAAGAAGAGGAGATTACGACATAAAATCTATGGAACATGAAGGGTGATGTGAGATACCAGGTGGGACCCGATCGCCATCGCAAATCACAAATATTAAAAGATAAGTTGCAAAGGTCAGTGTTAAAATTGGTGAAGTGCGATGTGCAATGCCAAGTGGGACTCGATCGCAATATCACATCGCAAGTTTTACAAGATAAATGTGAAGGGTTCAATGTTAAAACTGCCGAAGTGCGATGTGTGATGCAGTGGGGCCTGATCAAAAATCACAAATTTTAAAGGATAACCGCGGGAGGTAAGTTTTAGAATCACCGAAGCATGATATGCGACATGGGAGGGACCCAATCGCATATCGCAGTGTGCACATCGCAAGTTTTAAAAGATAAGTGTTAAAGAAAATGTTAAATACAGTGAAATGCAAAGTGCGATGTGGTTCCAAGTTGAAATCTAAAGGATTTCAAGTCTGGGCATATGAAGTTTGTATGCTTTTTTGTGAAGAAAGGGGGCTAAGCACAACAACAAGGATCCAAAATAGGTGGTATCCATTACCACCCAGTCCTCCATGTGTCGCACCCTCACAATTTCGTACTCCCCTCTCTATTACTTCTTACCACCTGAGACCCCCTCAAAAAATATGTTTCCACTGGCCTCCAAACTACCATCGCATTCATTTGACCATTACCACAGTTGCTGCACCACGTCCACCGTCATCCCTTCACGTCCAGGCCTATGAGTTTTGTGTGCCATTTTATGAATAAATAGGTGAAAACATGGTAGAAGGACTTGTAATAGAATAATCCCTAACAAGGTGTGCAAGTAAAGGAGGTCTAGTCGAGAAAAGGGCGTTCATACAGAACACATCAACATAATCACCCAAATAATGAAAAGTAACTAGCGTTGCACCAGATTTAATTACCAAATGCCAATGTTCTAAAAAGCAGGGCCAGATGTCACAGCCACCATTAGTTACCTCTTCATGACCATCACATCCATTTCTAAGCTTATTGTTTGATCCTACAAAGAGCCATTGAAGCTTTGGATCCATGAAGAGATGCCCAAAATTAATTTTTCAAGTGGTGCTTTTGTTAGAGACTTCTGATGAGGCCTTGCATGGCCACACTGTCCATTTTCTGCTAAACTGTAATCAATGATAGGTTGCCGAGTAAGGTAGGGCAACCGAATTAGTCTTTAGATAAATATTGCATGCCTTAGCAGTATCAAGGGTTGTAAAATTGGACCCTACTGAAACTTGCATTGTAAGAACTATTGGAATGCCATAAATTTGGAAGCTGGGGCATCAATAACAAGAAACCATTTGTAGGATTCTTGAGTTGTGTCTGTCTGGTGATGTGATTCCATTTTCTATGTTGAATGTTTTAGCTATTTTTCCTCACTACGTATCATTTTAAGCTAATTGTAAAAAAAAAAATTTAGACTAATATTTGTTGTTGGAGAACCTTAGTGTTGTCTGTGATTACAATCTAAATGTTTTCTTCATGTAGTCTGGTTGAGAAATTCTTAATTGATTTTTAACCACCACTGAAAATTCACTGCTTGTTCCATTTCACAATCCCTACTGCTTTAAGATCCAGCACACACAGTTAGCTTGCCCTGTGATGCTTTTGAACTTTTGATGTAACAAAAAAAACCCCTATTTTACTCCATATCCCAATGGATTAGCTTCTGCAGACCTTCTCATCCAACCAATAAATTCAATCAAAACACTAGTTTTCCCATCACTATAAATAGCATAATATCAACATTTATAATCATCAAGTTAAATTATAAAAATAGAGAGAGCCCTCTCTGAGTCTAGGAAGGCTAGGTCCTAGACTCCAAAGTGGTTTGATGTTGTCCTTTGTCATTTTTTCTTGCCAATATTACAAATTACAGAGTGATAATAGGAGCGATACCTTCAGCTTTTGAGAGCATCTTCGTTGAGATAGCCACCAGGGTTACACAGTCATCTCCAAAGCAGCATATTCACTTAGAGCATTACGTAGTCAATGAGGAGAGAAGGTCCAGGAGAGGAGGAAATTTGAGTAATTTCAATCCAGAGGTTTTTGAGGGGATCAACCCTCCTATAGCTAATTTCTTTGGGTAGTTTGAGGTCATTCTTTCCAGCAATTCATCACAGAGGCCAATGTAGCCAGAAAAGTGTGTAATCATCCAAAGGGGGTGATTTTCCGGGGTCATCCATTCTAGAATTCCGTTGCGATTTATTCTGGGTCTTTGGAGGAGATTCCAGTGCTCGAGATTCAGATTTTTTTCAGTAGTAGAATAGCCCTATCTTGCAGTACCTTTTTAGCTAGCAGCAACATTTCTAGCAGGGCAGCGTAGAGGAGGAGTCACACAGAGAATATTTGGAGCATCCTTTCTGAGCAGGGAGAGAGAGATCATTTCAGCCCGCCTAAAGCAAGCCAAGGTACTATCCTTCTGAGCACTCATTGTACTTATCCCTCATTTCAAATATATAATAAAATGGCATAGATTTTCTGGTTTATTTGCAGTGTTTTCTATGTATGCTTCTATTTGTTGTAGTTTTTTCTTATTTTTCTTTGTATTGTTGTCTATTACCTATTTGGGATATTACAGAATTCTCTACGAAAGTGTCAAGAAATTCCGAAGTAAACCCTCACTGTTTTACACTGATTTCATTGTGGAAGTTGATAAAAGTTCCAAATGTACTGAAATGGATAGATTTAATCAAGCATGATATTTTTTTGGATTTTTCTTTGAAATTAACCCCTATCACATGAATGATGACCTTAAGGACCCCCCACATATGTGCATTATTTTTTTGAAATTATGAATTCAGAAGACCTTATTCAACCCTAAGTGACTCAAAATAATTAACTTAAAACAAATCTAATAGTTATCATGTATAATAGTGGCTCCAATGGGGATGTTGCACCCCTATAGTGCAGAAAAGAACCAACAACTCTTGTGCCTTATTGAAAACTAAAAATTACAACTTTGGTGATGTCCTCTCCAAGTATTTATGGCCTCCACCTTGGGCTCAAACTTGTTGAAGAGATCATCCACGTGTACAACTTTCAACTATTTGCAACCAAATCGAATTGCAATCCAAGCTAAAAACTAAATCTGAACAGGCTAAAAAGATGCTCGAAATAGTTGAGTTTACTCATAGATATACCTACCTGCCATGTATTGTTGAGAATCTACTGAATCAAATGACACAAAAATGTCAGTGAAGCCCGTCAATTAGATGCTAAAATAAAAGGGTTGCTTGACTATGCAAAAACAAAATTGAAGCTGGAAAATATAATGGCAACTGACAATGGATCTGTTTCTCAGAGTGAAGACATGGATGAAAACTCAGACTGAAAAAAACCATATATTCTGCTACATGATCAATAAACATATGATATTTTTGATGAATGTTTTCAAAATCTTGAGCAAAGAAATCCTCATAGTTGAACATTGCACACTTATTTTCCATGTCATCATATATTTTCAGCTGTGTGTCATGAGATCTGCTTTTTAAAATAAAACATTTCTCCATCTTGATGTCAAAATACAATAACTCCTTTGCTTGTTTTGGCTGAAAAAAAAATTTCAACACACTTCATATGATCTTGAAAATGATAAGACTAAATTTGAGCTTCAACATCTTCAATATCTCTTTCAAGCTCATGCGCCAATTCATCTAAAAATCTGATCTTATTTTCAAGATTTCCTTTATATGACTTTAAATAAAAAGGAAGTGATGAAGAAAAGTTCTCACCAACTTCTACATCAGAGCACATATAGTTCCATCCTGTGAACTCCTGAATGGAAAGAGATCCTGCCACAAACTCTATCTTCTCCATCCATGTTTTCAAGAAAATAAGCCAGAAAGCTAAAAATGATTTAATAGATCTAACAGGTAACCTTTCCACCCAACTTTTACACTTTCATTGAAATGAATCATATAAAATACTAATGAATACATCTTCTTGTTTGACTCTAAGGAGCTCAGTAAAGTCATGAAACTTTGATACATGCTCTAAATTCAAGCTTAAATCTTCTCCATCAAATTTAGAGCCAATACTTAAAAGATATGCATCTCTGGGAAAAATATTTGGAAATCCATAAAAATTGTAAAAGTCCACACATGCATACCTGGAAGAAATTGTAGCTGCATATAAGTCTCTCATTTCCCAGTAGTGTTACCATGAAGCTGTGAATTTCTGAGTTCTTTAAGAATGGAGTTGCCAAGGTAGAATTACAACCTTCGAATTGTCTGATCTCCTGCTACCTTCAAGCCCCAATTCCTTTGACAAGAATCACCCAGGATGATATGACTTTCGGAGTCCCGAAAGGAGCACCAAAATGTTATCACTAAGCTGGAACCAATTGGGTTGTTCAACTGTCAACCTAGTGCAACTATTTCAAACCACTTTGTATTGGAGGTTAGCCCTTCCAATTAGAGAGGGATCTCTCAAAGAAAATATAAAATTCTCAAGAAAAAACTTATATTGTAGATGGATAAATATTTTTGTGTTTTAAGTGATTTTAAAGGTGGAAGATTGTACTAAGGCTACCATTGGGCATGGAGTTAGATATGGGGCTTCAATTATAGGAAAATGCAATCCATGGAAACTAAGGCAATTAAGCTTAAAAGATATCTTTTTACAAAAAAAACATAATACATGAAGGAAATTGGAGCATAATACTATGAATTCCAAGTAATCATGATACTATGAAGTTGATGATAATATAAGAAATGGAAAAACATAAACACATAAGCTCAAGAGAAATATCAGGTTTGAAAGACAATTGCTGCAACTGTATATTAGCTTGGTAAAACAAAATTACATAATATCCCTTTCATTTACATTCATCAACCAACCCTTTCAAACTAAATAAAGCTGTCATTTATAGAGTGAGATGTCTGTTACAAAGATCTTCCACCTGGGCTAGACTTCGACACTGATCGAGAGACCTAATTCAAATAGGATTACATCATATTGTTGATTAATAGGGATATTTTCTATTTTAATGGAGTTCGTAATAAAAAAGGACTTTGTAACCATTAATAACTTCAAAAAAACCTATAAAAACCCATGCTTTTAATCCCTATCGAACCAAACTTCCACATTAAGGTGGCCAATTGATACACTGTATTTAAGGTCTTTATAAACCTGAGCTGATGATGAGCTGTCCATTTTGTGAGCTGGCATCATGATGAGCTGTCATCCATGTCAGCCATGTGGAGTTGATTGCTGAGTTTCCCCCTTAAAAAAGTGGCCCAATGGTATTCATGATCTTATTAGATGATTCAGTCACATCTTTACTTCGTTGACTGCCCAAAAAGTTCAAAAATACATAACACTGGAATAAAAATAGAGTATTAGGAACTTTCATAGCGCATTTTCATGGCAACCTCCAAAATCCATTTTCTGCTCAATTTTTGACTTTTCTGACTCCTAGAGGATCTTCCTTAGGACTGATGAAGTAAACACATGCTCTAGTTCACCCTTGTTTTGAGCTTTTTTAAGAATTTTTCCATCAAAGAAACCTATAGCACTTTCGTAGCAAAAACTCATCGCTTGGAATGCACTACGAAAGTACCTAGTTCACTGACATTTTTCTCCTTCTTCTCTTTTTTTACCTCAAAAACACTTCTAAAGCCTGTATATGCCCGGTTATGATAGCATAAAACAAAATGTGATCCAAAAATATGTTTCCTTACCATGTTTCATGGACTAGCATCATCATCTTGCACAATCATCTTAAGACCATTTTTCTTCAATTCTTCTTGTACCATCTCCATCTGTGATTCCAAGTTTTTGAGTTGATTTGGTGGCTTCCTTATTTCTGCTTGTAGCCACCTGTTTCTCCTACAAATATGCTTAATAAACCTATGTAGGGGTAATGTTTTCTTTAGCATCCTCCCTAACTTGTCTGCCATTTCATTGTAGAAATATAGTTTCTTTCTCACTTCCTTTTTGAAATATTCCATCTTTAGCCTTTCTTGTTTAAAATATAACAACTCCAACTTGGCTTCTATTATCTCCCTATAATCAGCAAGATTGGAAAAATTCCAACTGCAGGGATAAACACCGTTTCAACTACTTTGGGATTCTAGGATCTAGCCCTCCTGAATCCGGAGAAGGATCTCTCCAATAAGTGCAAAGATGGATTTATCTTTGAGGATTTGGGTAACGATATTAGGCTAGTTATGAAGGTCGAGGGTTTTTATTTGTTTTGGATGGTTGAGCATGATTATTATTTGAGTGGAAAGTCCTAAATGGAAAGAGTTTCAAAGGTGAGAAGTTGCAAGCAATTAGAACAAGCTTTGGCCAAAAAGATGGATAATTTTTGGTTTTAGTCGATTGGGCTATGGAGTCATAATAGGGTTTAATTGAAACAACAAGAGGCAAGAGTGGTCCATGGGGCAAGTCATATATGTCTAAGGATCTATTTAAAGTTTGATTTATGGAATGAAATGATACAACAAGAAAGGGAATTAAACAAATGAAGAACAAAAAGCAGCCCAAGATCTGGTAAGTACTTTGAAACTAGCCAGCTTTTGACATACACTTAAGAAAAACATAAAAGCAACCCAAGATCTGGTAAGTACTTCGAAACTAGCCAGATTTTGATATACTTTCAATAGATAAACATTTAAAACACAGAGGGAAACACAAATGATAACAAAGAATAGTCTAAGATCTGGTAAGTACTTTGAAACTAGCCAGCTTTCAACACATTCTTAAGGAAACTTTCAGTCAGTTTTTTGGGATAAAAATAGGACCAGGGCTCACCATATATTCCTTAGTTCATCTTTAGTTAACATAAACTGAAAATCACTTTCAAGAACAATATTTAGCTAAGACAATAGGACGAGGCAATGCCAGCATTCCTGACTACTTAAACTGAATTAAATCATTCCTAAATAACACACTTTGGAAGGAAACATTTAGATAAAGCTTATCAGTCAGAGAAGGGTACTGATATATAGTAAATCCTAACTCTATGCTTGTTGTTATTTATAAAAGAAAATGGACAAAGTGAAAACATAAATAAAATAATGATTTACAATAAGAAGAACATCACCGTAGACATAGACCAGGATCCCATAAATCAGCTTGTATTGATGCTTCAAACCAGTTACAGCTTTAAGTCTAATGTTTTAGTTCAGAAATCATATTCACTCCTCAGACTGACTTATATAATCACAAGCAGAGCTTCAAGAGCCTTTAAACACTATTTACAATTAGAGATTTCGAGCACAAGTGTATTTCAAAGTTCTGCAACCAACATTTTCTCATCTTCTATAGGAGTATTTATAGAAAAAATGAGGAGGTGGGATCTAATAAAAGATCTCCTGGGTCAATTAATACAGACTTAATACTTCTCAGCCTTTGAGGGACTCAATGGAGAAGTTTACAGATGTTCTGTCTATATTAATGTTTTACATTTAAGATTTAAGCTCGGTGGGAGCTTTTGTTGACTTTAAGGCTCTGTATTAGTTCTGCAATAACTCTGCTGATATTTTTTGCATTAAGTTCCTTTGGAAGAATTAACTATTCGGCTGTGTTGAGGAAAATATCTTCTTTTCTGATCATAACTCGACCTCTGTTGAATGCTTTGAGGCAACAAGTGGCTTTGTGGTAGCTGAGAGGAATCAATTGGCCTCTGTTGCGGCGGTGGAGGCCTTCATGTCTGATGATATTTTGATTTGTCTTTAATTATGTTAAATTTAATAGATTAGGCTTTTGATAATCAATCTTAGCCGTAATCCATTAAACTATGGAATTCATCTTCAATCTTCAGTTTTGCTGTGTTTGGATCTTCAACACTGATACTCTTTTAATTTGATTTTGTGTCTTGTTGATGTGCAGGGCCGCATAGGGCTCATATGGCATCAACGCCCATGAAGCATTGATGAAACGTGGAGGTGAACCCTATGAATGATCTTTCTGTATGTATAAAGGCATAAGGGATCATCATCCCCAGCCTTTAATTTTCCTTTAATGTAATGGAAAAACCATTGAATACCTGCAAAATATGAAAAATATTATAAAATCCCGCGTTATTGGGTAAACTGCTTCAGAGGTTATGGGGAAGGAGCATGGCCGTTGGATGGAAACATCCAACGATGGAGATATGCATTAAAAACCCTTTGGAAGAGGTGGAGGGCGATAGCGTGAGGCCGAATTAAATCTGGCCCGTTGATCTGCAGAGATCAATGGTGGAAGGCGCGCGTGATAAAACATAATGGAAAAGAGGGGAAGCGGTTTCGGGGAGAAAAACAACTGTTTTCCCGCGGAGAAAAGGCAGGGAAGCGATTTCACCTTTTTGAACGTGATACGCGTTCCCGCCTGACACGTGGCTTTTCAAAACCACTAATATCGCATGGCCCTCGGGAAATTATCCTTCGTGCTGAAAGTTACGTGATATGGAACGTGGACCGTTAGATCAAGGGCCTCAGATCTGACGGTGGAGAATGGGCGCGATAACGGATAGATACACGGGCGGAAGAAAAGGGAGCAATTTTATTATAGGCCGTCAGGTTTGAGATGGATGGCTAAGATCAGATCTTAAAAAGACAGGACCCACAGGAGGTAGGCCTGTTGATTTAATATGGGTCGTTGGATGTAGAAGATCAATGGCCAGGATTGAATCTAGGGGTTGGATGAAATAATAAAAAAGTGGAGAAAGGGTTAATAATGATCGTTGATCTAGAGATCAACGAATGTAATGGGCCGAAAAAAGATTATAAGCAGGGCTGCATAAAACTTAACAAAATTCGAGAGTTGCAATCTGGATTGTCTGATCTGGACACGTGGACGGTCCAGATGCAATTGGAGGTATCGACATCGGTGGGGCAATGAATATGGGGGCGCTGAAGCGATTGAGCGTTGGCCGTTGATCTGAGGATTAGATCAATGATGGGGAGTGAATCAGATGATTTTGAAGGCGGAGGAAGGTTAATAATAGGAGCAAATGTGCGTCGTTGGATCTGGGAAAGCGGGAAGGAGATCAACGGTTCATGATAGATCAGGGAATGGCCAATCGAAAGGGACACAAAAATGAGCCCGATAAAACTTGTGATGCGATGCTGCGCGGCCCATTTGATCAGCTTTAGATCAACGACGGATATTGTTTTAAATTATGCTCCGGCGGAAACCTTTAATACTTTATGAAAACCCAAAGATTTTAATAAAAAAAAAGGTTTATCGGTGCGGGATGTATACATATGAAATGGCTAGCGGCCGATTGCGGGGCCTTTGGTTATATGGAAGGAAAAAGGCCCGGGGCTTATGTAATAAAGGGCCAATCTCAATTGGAAGGTCGGGCTTGGTCTTTCAATCTACCCATGTAAAATTTGCAATGCGATTAGTGCTTTGTGTTATCCGGATAAATCGTTCTTACGGACAAGACCGATCTCCCTAGTGTCAGAAGACAATCTAGCAACAAACGAACAACTAAGTTTGTCTTTCTCTAAATATATTCATTTTACAAATAAATGCTATGAAGGTGTCGATCCTGCCTTAGATCCAAATGCTTATTTGTGGTCGTAAAGCTTCCGTCGCATCAAAATCCTTTCGTCGCAACAAGATTTCTTCCATCACAACAAGAGTTCTTTCGTCACAAGAAAGTGTCGTCTTTTGTCGACCTGCAATCACAAACAAGCAAATATTAAATAGCACCTGTATAACAAATAATTATAAAACATACCTATCATAGTGATCAAGGAATCTATGAAATAAACGATCGACAACTTATTGAAATAAACAATCGAACGACAATTTATTGAGAAAAACAAAACTTGATTGTATTAATATTAAAATATACAAAAGAACCTTACAACCTTAGCCTTGATGTTTGAAAGGCCTTCCCGGGTTCCGAAGTAGGAGTCTCCTCTACTTTGATAAGTCTTGCACTCTTCCTCCAGGAGCACAAAGAGGTATGTGATCTTTCCTCTCAAAAGCTCAACAAAAAGAAGTCTAAATCTCAACTACACTTCAACTCAATCACACATAAAGCTTGAAATCTAATTCTCAATCTCCAAAATATTTCAATCTCCAAAATCTAACCATTTGAGGCTACCCAATGCCTCCTTTTATAGATCATATGAGGAGGTTAGGATTCCACCTTTGAAGGGATAGAATCATCCTTCAAAGGGATAGGCTCCTCACAGCAACGGATTAGTTCCTTAAGGTGTGGGATACATGCACCTTATCAAAGCGTACTCATCCCCAAAAATTCTCATCTAGAACCTTCTATAATTTACCTCAAACCACTTTTTCGACTTTACTTTCTCACCTTTTTTACTTTGAGGAGGGAACGCAAGCATTGCAAAGGAAAAATGTGTTCTAAAATGCATGTAAGCAGTGTATTACCTGCGTACCCAAGCTAGGAACGCAGGCAGGCTTCATGTTACCTGCATACACAAAGTTTCAGAGATTTTTAGGGTTTTCCTCCTGTTTCAGGGCTTGAATGAGGAGTAAAGGTTGTAAGACTTGCAGAGGAGGTATGTATGAGTGTTAATGAGCTCATACAGTTAGCAGAATGTCAAGGTGACAGTTTTTAGTGTAACACTTTGGGACCTTTAACTCTTGGTCCCTGGTGCAAGTTATATGGAGTAAAGCGGAAGGTGGGGGTTTATACAGCGAGGGCTCAATCGCATCAGAACTTCTGATGCGGGGCTTTTCAATCTACCCATTTTACATTAAAAAACATTGTTTGGGTGCATTTAGACCAAACTTAGGAAAAAGTGGGTTTTTTTATTTACAAAGGAAAATAAGCATCGGGGATGGATTATTACAATGTTTTAGCACCCGATTAAGGGCACAAGGGTTATATGAGGCAATAATAGGTTCGGGGGTTGTGTATAAAGGGCTTAATCACATCGGAGGTTTTAATATGGAAAATGGACCTGCATATCCCAATTTCTCCGATGCGATAAGCGCCGAAAAGGCTTAGCACCCAATTCTAGGGCATGGGCACATGTGGGGAAGTGGTTTAGAATTTAGAACAAGGGGGCTTAAACCCTTAGTAAAAAAAAAAATATGTATTTTTTATGATTTTTTCAGAGTTTTTTGATGGATTTGGGGGTTTTGGCAGAGTTCAAAAAGGAGTTTTAAACTCTGTAAGGGGAT
This sequence comes from Pinus albicaulis, assembly GCA_034641835.2. NCBI lineage: Eukaryota > Viridiplantae > Streptophyta > Pinopsida > Pinales > Pinaceae > Pinus > Pinus albicaulis. The sequence continues at coordinate 255,066,757 of CM076571.1, forward strand.
TTTATAAAGGGAGAATGGGAAAAAATGAAAAATGGAGGAATTTCATGAGGAAAAAGGGTAAAAATGAAGGTTAGCTTTGCAGCAGAGGGAGGGGAAAAATGGATCTTGCAGCAGTCTTTTCTCTATGGAATTAGCAGAATTTTTGAGTTTGAAATGGAAACAGTAGTGAAGATTGAACCAAGGTCATGATGTCTCCATGAGTCTTCAAGAGATAGCACTTTTTATCAATAAAACTTGTTCCTTGAAGACTCCAAAAATGTTTTAGCCACCATTTGATATGACAAATTTTATTGGTGGCTAACAGTGGCTCCACTTGGGGATGGTGCCTTCTTGAAGGCATCAAGAACTTCAGACTTGCATTCTCTGGGAGGCTGATCAGTGCCTTATCCATTGGGCTACAACTTTCTTACTTGGATGATCTTCTTTGTTCTGAAAAATGTTAGCAACCATGGAAAACAATGGAACTTCATTAATACAAGCTTTCTACCTACCCAATCCTACTGATCTAACATTTTTTCTTCTTTAGAGTGCACTTGGACTAGAAAACTCTTTTCACAACATTTTATTTTTTTGAAAGCATAAAACTAATCTAATTCTACTCCTTATTTCTCCATGAACCTAGATTAAATAGTTGAGTCCATATGTTTCTCTACCTAATCTACCAATATGTTAGGATTAAACAATCTAACAAATTTTTATTCTCTAATTTCTAAAACAGAAATTTAAAAGCATACAAGACAGGATTGAACAGTCTAACTTGATGCTAATCTATGGCATAAAAAAAAAGTTGCACATAGATATTATTTTGTAGAAAATTAAAACAAAATGGAAGGCTTAAGATCTGAAAGTTCAAAGCACTTCCTTCATCTTTTTCAGCTCCGTTTTGACTCTTGTTTGAGCTGTTCTTCCTTGTTCTCTGGTTCAGATTTTGAGCTAATTAGAACCAGTTATTCCTCTGTTTTGACTCGTAATTTTAAACATATTGGAGTCACTTTTGTTTTGGACACTTAGGTTCAGATTTTGAGCTTATTTGAACCTTTAATTTCTAGCCTAATCTACCTACTGATCAGCCAAGATTAAACAGTTTGGCAAATCGAATTCACTATCCTATCAGCAGTAAATTTAAAACTAATTAGTCAAGATTAGGCTGTTTGACTAAATAGAAGCGTGTTTTTCATGAGTGGCATTTAAGCTTGCACACTTTTAGATTTGTTTCTCTTTTTGTTGGTATGGGGTTGTACCTTTATTATTTTTACAATCTTCCCTCTTTTCTTTCTTTCACTGTTTTTGTATTTTTGATTTTTCTAAATTTGAATGCAATGGTGGATGAAATATTTATAATGAGAAAAAATATAAAAAGTCTTTTAGAACATGACATGGATCAAGAGAAGTAATGCTTAAGCATCTTGCCATTGATAGGACCCCCAAACAGCTCTGCTATGTTCAACTCTTGTAAGAAAAAGGCATTGTTACCAGCAACTGAATGAATGAAGTAAGGGCCAAGCCATATGTTGTCAAATTTTCCATGCTTGCCCTTGTCTTCCCTCCTTGAGTCCCACTTTAAAACTTTGTCCCCAATATTAAAATTTCTGGCCTTTGTTCTTCTGTCAAAAATATTTTTAATGCTGTCCTGCTTCTGCAGTGATTTGTTATAAACCTCCTCCCTAGTTTGCTGAAGATGAATAGTATGATTTATCCTTCTGATCATGTCATTACCTTTAGACTGAACCTCTTGAATCAATTTCATAACTGGCACACCAAGGCTGGTTGGAAAAATTGCATCAGTGCCATACACAAGTTGGTAGGGTGACATGCCAATAGATTTCTTCACAGTCAATCTTTCAGGCCAAAGTGCATGCACAAGCTTTGTGTGCCAAGACTTCTTTTTGTCCTCCAACAACTTCTTGTTTATGTTCACTAAACTCTTGTTTGAGGATTCTGCAAGTCCATTACCTTGAGGGTAATAGGTTGTGGAATGTCCCAATGTTATTTGATATCTGTGACAGAATTCAACCATCTTCTTTGATCCAAATGCTGTTGCATTATCAGTGATATTCTTGGTAGGGAAACCAAATCTAGAGAGAATATTAGTCTCCATTAATTTTATGATAACAGAATCATTGGCCTACCTACAGGGGATGGCTTCTATCCATTTATTGAAGTAGTCTGTGGTTGTGAGAATCCATCTATGCTGAGCAGAATATGTGGATGGATTTCACCTATGAAGTCAAGTCCCCACTGTTGAAAGGGAGCTTCAACAGTGATTGGATGCAGGGGCAAAGGTAGCAGCTTCCTTTTTCCTTCAAAACTTTGACATTTATGACAGGCAATCATCATCTTGTGTACATCAAGAAAGAGAGTAGGCCAATAGTAACCAGCCCTCAAAATTTTGTTGGCTTGTTGTCTTCCAGTATAAATGGCCTCCACACTCTCCTCCATGGAACTCGTGCTTAAACTTCTATGCATCATACTCAGGAAAACATTTAAGCAATATACCATTTGCATTTTTACAATAAAGACATCTATCTATAATGCAATATTTTACATATTTTAACTTTAAAAACCTTGCCTTTGTTTTTGTCAAACCAGGAGGTGTATTCAAATTAAGCAAAACATAAATAATATCAGCATACCAAGAAGAATTCATAAAATGGTCTTCAACAATGGGAGTTGAGATTTCCTCTTGTTTATCAAAAGCATTAATCAAATTAATATCAAGAACTTCAAAATTGGATTCAGCCATTAATTTAGCTAGACCTTGGCCTTTGATGAGTTTAGTGGGTTTTATCTCTAAATCATATTCAAGAATAACGACAATCCACTTAGCTCTCTTACCATCTGGGTCCTGTGTTAGAATGTCTTTCACAACTGAATTTGGGACAAAGGTAATGATGTGTGAGTGCAAGATGTATAATTTGAAGTCTTTTAAAGCTTTAACCAAAGCAAAATCTTGCTTTTCCATAATGTTATACTTCAGAGGGGCATCTCCCAAAGCCTTTCTAAAGAATGCAATAGGCTACTGTTGTCCTTGTGGATTTTTCTATAAAAGTACAGTAGCTATTGTATGTTCTGATGCAAATGAAAAAATATAAAAATATTTTGAAAAATCATGACTTATTAGAACTGATGTTTTGGTTAACGCTTGTTTCACCAGTTCAAAGGACTTCTTTGCTTCCAAGGTCCATTTTACCCCTTGCTCCTTCTTCAACATGTTTGTAATATTTCTAAGGAGCTCAGCCAAGTTGGGAATGAACCTTCTCAAAAAGTTAATCTTTCCAATGAAAGATTGAAACTCCTTGATGTTTCGAGGATGAGAGATTTGCGATATGGCCTCGATCCTCTTTGGATCTATCTTAATACCCTCTTCGGAAATAATGTGCCCAAGAAGCTTACCTTCTTGGAGACCAAATAGTGTTTTCTTAGGGTTCAAAGATATCCCAAACTTCCTGCATCTCTCGAAAACTTTTCTCAAATTTTCTAAGTGCTCTTCATCTGTATTTGAAAAAATAGTAACGTCATCCAGATAAATAATGATGAAGTAGCCCAGTTCTTCAGAGAATGCTATGTCCATGGCTCTTTGGAATGTTGCACCAGCATTCATTAGACCAATGGGCATTTTCACATACATGAAAGTTCCCCATGGTGTAGTAAAAGTTGTCTTTAATTGATCATCAAGGTGGACTAAGATCTGGTTATACCCTGAGTAGCCATCCAGCAAAGAAATTCTTCTAGATCCTACCACCCTTTGTAAAATATGATCCATCTTAGGTAAACGGTAGTTGTCTTTCAATGAAGCTTTGTTTAAGTCTCTAAAGTCTATACAAAGCCTAATCTCTCATGTTTTCTTCCTAACTGACACCAGATTAGACACCCACTCAGAATATCTAATAGGGACAATAATACCAGCTTCATACATCTTCTTGATTTCCTTCTCAACCAAAGGCAACTGAACAGGGTTAATTCTACGCAGATTCTATTTGAATGGTTTTTGGTTTTCTTTGAGAGGGATTTTGCGCTATATTATTTCAGTGTCATAGGATTTAAGATCTTCGTAACTCCATGCAAAAAAATCAAAAAATTATTTAAACAACTCTATGTATTTGAGTTTAATGTGAACTGGTAAAGTCTTAGACAGTTTGATCATCATAGGTCTTAACTCACTTCCTATATTGCACTCTTCCACTTCAGTTTCTACAGGCTCCAGTTTTGGCTTCTTGGCCACATCGTTAAAATCGAACAACTCTTCTAAAGGGGCCAGACCCTTAGGCAAACTCTGATCTTTAGACTACAGGGTTTCTAACTCCTCTGTTTCTACCTCTGCACTCATTTCTGTTTTTTTTTCAAGTTTGCTAGACAAAATATTGATATTGGCAAGTTCAGGAGACTGTTATTCTTCACCAAGAAAATTTTCTTCACTGTTGCAATCTGTTTCATAATCTGAATCCGAACTATGTAGTTCGAATTAATTTCTGCATTGCATGAAGTCTTCTATTGGTTTGTCTCCATCGAACACTTGCCAATATTTTTCGTTATCAGGAATGGCTGGTTTGAAATTTATTTGAGTTGTGCAGTCCTTGGTTTCATATGGCATTAAGCATGATCTAGCTGCATAAGCTAAGTTGCGGGCCGCAATATTTCTTTTTCTTGTGACTAAAATTATCTGGTACTCCTCAAAAGTCTTTAAAAGGTCCACGACATCATTTCGATAGGCCCTAAGTCTTGGGTGATGTGCGTTGTATTCCCCGTTGACCTGGCTAATGATTAACTCAGAATCCCCATATTCTTTGATTCTTTTGGCTCCTAACTTTTTCAATAAACGCAAGCCTAAAAGCAGGGATTCATATTCCACTATGTTATTTGAACACTGGAAGTTTAATCTACAGGAAATGATTTTTGTGTGGTTGTTCCCAGTGTTTCATATCCAGACACCTACACCAGCATTAGTTTGAGTGCATGACCTGTCAAAGTTCATACTCCACAGAAGACTAGATTCAGGTTCATCTTGGTTACTATCCTCTTCAACCAACGTGCTTTCTGATTGTTGTGGAATATCAAAACTCAGTTGAATTCATTTCAACTCCTTAGATTTTTCACTGTGTTGAGGGTTGCTTTCTTGACTGTCAAGGTTTAAAAGCAAAGGATGCATGACTTGAAGTTCAAGACCTGTGTTTGGTTTGCTAAAGTTTTCAAATGCAGCAAACTATTTTGACACTTTTGGGTTTTGTTATTCTTCCTCTCTATCGGCCATTAATTTAGTTAAAGTGCCTTGTTCACTGAATGTTTCATCATTAAACAAGATAAAAGAATCAAGGCATGTATTTACAGAATACAGAGGATATTTTTGTGGTCTGTCTGGACTAGTAACCATGTATTGCATATGGGACTCCCTGTAAATTCTTCTTTTCTGATTAAACACAGGGATGGTTGCATATTTCATGTCCATCTGCATAGTTCCTTGTAACTTGGCTCCCCAAGATCTAGATAACAAAATTCCATATTTTGGGGGCACATCAGCCACAACAATATCCATAACTAAGCATTTGGCTGGAATCTGTGCTAAGTTCATGCAGAGGTATTTAATTAATCCTAAGAATTTTACTCTGCTTGAGTCAAGGGAGTAAAGGTCTTTATAAGGTCTGGTGATTTCTAGACCCAGGCTCTCCATTACAGCTTTTGGCATTAAATTGTGAGAGGCCCCGGAATCATGCATAGTGTTGTGCAAAATCTTGTCATGAATGTTTAAACTCGCATAAAAGGGAGGAACAAGTCCCTCTTGATACTTATGTTCAATCTTTGGACCAAAAATAAGCTTTGGCTAGTCATCGTTAAGATTGATTGTGTCATTATTCTCTTCTATATTCAAAGCCTTCAAAATTTGGGTTCTATATACATTATGGGCAGCTAACTCAGTCAAGGGAACAGAGATTTTAATTTTGGAAATTTCTTGCTCCAGGCTGAAAGGAATTTGATTCTTTGAAGTACTAGTCTCAGCCTTATTAACTACCATTCTATCAGCAACATCAGCTTGCTGATTTGTTCTATTTACATTTGACAAAATGGTTTTAACATGAGTACTAGTTGAAGTGTTAGTACTGCTAAGGTTTGCACTCTTTTTTTTCTTATTTTGAGTGCCTTTCTCTTTACCTTTATCAAAATTTACAACCACTGTTCTGTCTTTTTGTTTGACAAATTTAGGCTTACTTACAGTGTTGTTTTGTGAATATTTGTCAGAAGTTTTGGTGTTGGGAGTTTGTTGATTAGTTTTACTTCTAAGGTCGTATTCTCTTTGAGATTCTATGATGACATTTTCCATGTCTTTATAATAGCTTTCGTCATCATCTCTTTTGTCATCATAGGGTGTGTAAAGACCTTGTTTTCTATCATAATGAATCTCAAAGTCATCATTATCTACTCCCAGCATGTTGATATCTTCTTCCTCTGTTATTTCATATGTTTCCTCGACCTCACTCATGTAGTTTTGATGAAAGGGAGGAGTGATCTGTTGATCATCTTCCCTAGGTCTATTTGGAGGTTGGTTCCTTCTAAAATTCTGATTCTGGTTCTGGTTTTTGTTTTGAGGAGCAGTTTGGTTTTGACTTGCTTGTGCTCTCTCAAGAATGCTCATTTTCTTCATCATCTCTTCCATCATTCTTTCCATCTTTTATTTGGAAGTAGAAGGGGCAGATTCCTCTCCGAAGGATACTCTCTTCTCATTCTTCATTCCTGCTCTCTTCTCCATTAAGTTAAATTCCACAGCAAGAGCTCCTTTTTGCATATCTTCAAGAGTTTCAGGATCTCTCTCTCTTAGCTAATAGGCCATCTCAGGGTCAAACCCTTCAGGAAACTTGTTTAGAGCTGAGCCTTGTGGAGGTTTTAGATCTGGGGAAAGTGCATTATACACACTATTAAATCTAGTGCAGTAAGCTTGTACACTTTCCCCAGTGTTTCTATGGAGGTTCTTGTAATCAGAAAGGAATTGGAGAGGATTCTTCTTTAATTCCCATTTTTTTAAGAATGTCTAATGGAAGGCTTGGAGATCATTGATACTATGGGGGGTTAAGCCTTTAAACCATTTTCTTACTTCTCCCCCCAAACTCTGAGAAAATAATCTAAGCTTGACAGAATCATCATCAATTTCATTTCTGTCAAAGTAGTCATTCATCTTATCCACATGTTGTGATGTAGTAGTAGCATTACTAGCATCATATAATGGAATTTTGGATTGATAGTCCTGTGGAAGATTGACTAATGGTACAGGAAGGACTAAGGGAGCATACCATGCTACCATGATATATGGTGGAGATGGATTCACAAGAGGTGGATTAACAAGAGAAAAAGTGGGTTATAGTGGAGTGGTTTGGATAGTGGGTGTAGGGTGAATGGAAGTGGATGGACCAGGAATAGATTGCTGAGAAGATCTAGGATGAGAAACACCTAAATTGGAAAGGAAATGTGAATCAGGTGGTGTTGTTTCTCTACTACCAGGATGTTCCTTCAAGGGAAACTAAGATGAAAATTCGACTCAGTCCCCAGTGGAGTCGCCAGAAACGTTATCCGGTGGCTCAAATGGCTAATATGCCAAATGTTTAGTGAGTAAAGGGGTTTCTGAGATATTTAAAGTATTCAACAAGAAAATAACTCAAGGTCCCCAGCGGAGTCGCTAGAAATGTTGTCTCCCTGTAATCAACACGATTGGAAAAAGTCCAACCAGAGGGAGAAACACCGTTTCAACCACTTTGGGATTCTAGGATCTAACCCTCCTGAATCCAGAGAGGGATCTCTCCAATAAGCACAAAGATGAATTTATCTTTGAGGTTTTGGGTAATGATATTAGGCTAGTTATGAAGGCCGATGGTTTTTGTTTGTTTTGGACAGTTGAGCATGATTATTATTTGAGTGGAAAGTCCTAAATGGAAAGAGTTTCAAAGGTGAGAAGTTGCAAGCAATTAGAACAAGATTTGGCCAAAAATATGGATAATTGCTGGTTTTAGTCCATTGGGCTATGGAGTCATAATAGGGTTTAATTGAAAAAACAAGAGGCAAGAGTGGTCCATGGGGCAAGTCATCTATGTCTAGGGATCTCTTTAAATTTTGATTTATGGAATGAAATGATACAACAAGAAGGGGAATTAAACAAATGAAGAACAAAGAGCAGCCCAAGATCTAGTAAGTACTTTGAAACTAGCCAGCTTTTGACATACACTTAAGAAAAACACAAAATCAACCCAAGATCTGGTAAGTACTTCGAAACTAGCTAGCTTTTGAAATAATTTCAATAGAAAAACATTTAAAACACAAAGGGAAACACAAATGATAACAAAGAATAGTCTAATATCTGGTAAGTACTTTGAAACTAGCTAGCTTTCAACACATTCTTAGGGAAACTTTCAGTCAATTTTTTGGGATAAAACTAGGACCAGGGCTCACCATATCTTCCTTAGTTCATATTTATTTAAAATAAACTGAAAATCACTTTCAAGAACAATATTTAGCTAAGACAGTAGGACGAGGGAACGCCAGCATTCCTGACTGCTTAAACTGAATTAAATCATTCCTAAATAACACACTTTGGAAGAAAACATTTAGATAAAGCTTATCAGTCAGAGAAGGGTACTGATATACAGTAAATCCTAACTCTATGCTTGTTGTTCTTTATAAAAGAAAATGGACAAAGTGAAAACAGAAATAAAATAACGATTCACAATAAGAAGAACATCACCGTCGACATAGACCAGGATCCCATAAATCAGCTTGTATTGATGCTTCAAACGAGTTACAACTTTAAGTCCAATGTTTTAGTTCAGCAATCATCTTCTCTCCTCAAACTGACTTATCTAATCACAAGCAGAGCTTCAAGAGTCTTTGAACACTATTTAAAATTAGAAATTTTGAGCACAAGTGTATTTCAAAGTTCTGCAACCAACATTTTCTCATCTTCTACAGGAGTATTTATAGAAAAAATGAGGAGGTGGGATCTAATAAAAGATCTCTTGGGTCGATTAATACAGAATTAATACTTCTCGGCCTTTGAGGGAATCGATGGAGAAGTTTATAGATGTTCTGTCTGTATTAATGTTTTACATTTAAGATTTAAGCTCGGTGGGAGCTTTTGTTGACTTTAAGGCTTTGCTGATATTTTTGCATTAAGTTCCTTTGGTAGAATTAACTATTCGGCTACGTTGAGGCAAATATCTTCTTTTCTGATCATAACTCGGCCTTTGTTGAATTCTTTGAGGCAATAGGTGGCTTTGTGGTAGCTGAGAGGAATCAATTGGCCTCTGTTGTGGCGGTGGAGGCCTTTCTGTCTGATGATATTTTGATTTGTCTTTAATTATGTTTTAATTTAATAACTTAGGCTTTTGATAATCAATCTTAGCCATAATCCATTAAACTATGGAATTCATCTTCAATCTTCAGATCTGCAGTGTTTGGATCTTCAACACTGATACTCTTTTAATTTGATTATGTGTGTCTTGTTGATGTGCAAGGCCACATAGGGCTCATATGGCATCAATTCCCATGAAGCATTGATGAAACATGGAGGTGAACCCTGTGAATGATATTTCTGTATGTATAAAGGCATAAGGGATCCTCATCCCCAGCCTTTAGTTTTCCTTTAATGTAATGGAAAAACCATTGAATACCTGCAAAATAAGAAAAATATTATAAAATATTGCATTATTGGGTAAACTGCTTCAGAGGTTATGGGGAAGGAGCGTGGCCATTGGATGACAACATCCAACAGTGGAGATCTACGTTAAAAACCCTTTGGAAGAGTTTGAGGGCGATAGTGTGAGGCTGGATTAAATTTGGGCTGTTGATCTGTAGAGATCAACGGTGGAAGGCGCGCACGATAAAACATAATGGAAAAGAGGGGAAGTGGTTTCCAAGAGCGAAACAGTTGTTTTCACACGAAGAAAATGTTGGGAGGTGGTTTCACCTTTTTGAACACGATACACATTCCCGCCCAACATGTGGCTTTTCAAAACCACTAATTTTTCACGGCCTTTAGGAAATTATCCTTCGCGTTGAAAGTTATGCGATATGGAACGTGGACTATCAGATCAAGGTCCTTAGATCTGACGGTGGAGAATGGGCGCGATAACGGATAGATGCAAGGGTGGAAGCAAAGGGAACAGTTTTATTATGGGCCATCAGATCTGAGATGGACGACTGAGATCATATCTTAAAAAGCTAGGACCCACAGGAGGCAGGCCTGTCGGGTTAATATGGGTCGTTGGATGTAGAAGATCCACGGTTAGAATTGAATCTGGGGGTTGGATGAAATAATAACAAAGCGGAGAAAGGGTTAATAATGATCGTTGATCTACAGAGATCAACGGTTGTAATGGGCTGAAAAAAAATTATGAGCAGGGCTGCACAAAACTTAACCAAAGTCGGGAGATGCGATCTGGACACGTGGATGGTCCAGATGCAATCATAGGTATTAGCCATGGCGAGGAAATGAACATGGGGGCGCCAAAGTGATTGAGCGTTGGCCGTTGATTTGAGGATCAGATCAACAGTGGGGAGTGAATCGAAGGATTTTGAAGGTGGAGGAAGGTTAATAATTGGAGCAAATGTGGGTCGTTGGATCTGGGAAAGCGGGGAGGAGATCAACGGTTCACGATAGATCGGGGAATGGCCAATTGGAGGGGACACAAAAATGAGCTCGATAAAACTTGTGATGTGATGCTGCGCGGGCCATTTGATCAGCTTTAGATCAATGACGAATATTGTTTTAAATTATGCTTTGGCGGAAACCCTTAATACTTTATGAAAACCCAAATATTTTAATAAAAACAAAGGTTTATCGAGGCGGGATGTATACATATGAAATGGCTGGCACCTGATTGCGGGGCCTTTAGTCATATGGAAGGCAAAAGGCCCGGGGCTTATGTAATAAAAGGCCAATCGCAATCGGAAGGTCGGGCTTGGTCTTTCAATCTACCCATTTAAAATTTGCGATGCGATTAGTGCTTCAGGACCTTTAACTCTTGGTCCCGGGCACAAGTTATATGGAGTAAAGCGGAAGGTGGGGGTTTATACAGAGGGGGTTCAATCGCATCAGAACTTCTGATGCAGGGCTTTTCAATCTACCCATTTTACATTTAAAAACATCGTTTGGGTGCGTTTAGACCAAACTTAGGAAAAAGTGGGTTTTTTTATTTACAAAGGAAAATAAGCATCAGGGATGGATTATTACAATGTTTTAGCGCCCAATTGCGGGCACAAGGGTTATATGAGGCAATAATAGGATCGGGGGTTGTGTACAAAGGGCTTAATCGCATTAGAGGTTTTAATATGGAAAATGGACCTGCTTATCCCGATTTCTCCGATGCGATAAGCACCAAAAAAGATTAGCACCTGATTCTAGGGCACGGGCACATGTGGGGAAGTGGTTTAAGATTTAGCCCAAGGGGGCTTAAACCCTTAGTAAAAAAAATAAAATTATTTTTTATGATTTTTTCAGAGTTTTATGATGGATTTGGGGGTTTCTGCAGAGTTAAAAAAGGATTTTTAAACTCTGTAAGGGGGTTTATAAAGGGGGAATGGGAAAAAATGAAAAATGGAGGAATTTCATGAGGAAAAAGGGTAAAAGTGAAGGTTAGCTTTGCAGCAGAGGGAGGGGAAAAATGGATCTTGCAACAGTATTTTCTCTATGGAATTAGCATAATTTCTGAGTTTGAAATGGAAACAACAATGAAGATTGAACCAAGGTCATGATGTATCCATGAGTCTTCAAGAGATAACACTTTTTAGCAATAAAACTTGTTCCTTGAAGACTCCAAAAATGTTTTAGCCACCATTTGATATGAAAATTTTTATTGGTGGCTAACAGCTTCTAGAACCTCTTCTATAACTTCCCTTAGTTGCTCTTATAAGAGCTCTAACTTTGTATTTTCTTGAACCTCCTCTTTTCCATTTCTTCCCTTGATCAAATTTGGCTCTTCTGGACATAATTCTGCTATTTCATCTCCTAATGGAGGCTTCTCCTTTTCTAGTTTCTTATGCATCTTCTCTGACAATTTTCCCTTAGACAGTTGCGACCTAATGAATGGCTTCATAGGTTTAAAGCTAAACCTTGAATATTCTTTTGAAAAGTAAAATTTCTTGGCCTTAAGGCTCTTCTTTTTAGTCTCTTCTCCCTTATTTTCCATAAGCTTTACAACAGGAGTATCTTCAATCTCAATTTCCTCCAGGATGTCTGCTAACTTACCTCATCCCTCAGTCTGACTTCTAGTAAGCCTGATGTGGGTCCTTTTGTATGTTTTTACTTGATTTCCGGTAGAAGTTTGTTTTGGAACCACAGTCTCCTAAATTTGTTCAACCTCTAGCTCCATAGGTTCTACCATAGGCTTTAATTCTGCCTCATGATCAACTACAGGTTCAACTCCAAACTCATTGCTTTTTCTTGGTGTATTGGACTTGGATTTTGGTGTCTTATTAGGAGTGAGGACATCAACTTAATATCAGATCATAAACAAGAATGTATAATAATATATTTTCAGTTTATTCAATTCTTCCAATACCAGAAATTTCATCAAAGCATGATGAAAGACAGAGGTATCACTGGTTTCATTTTTTTCCTGAACCTTATCTTCCATTTTTCCTAGGCTCTTCAACACATAAAAATGCAAGTCCAGTGGTTGTTTACCTATGAAGTGTAGTAGTATTTTGAAGTGATACTGATATATCATACGGAATTTACCTTCACAAGTGAAATATTTCTGAATCACCATTAAGAACATGGAATAATTCTCCTTAAGGCAAGTTCTAGGGATGCTTGAACTCATATACATGCCTCTCTACCTATCTTTCAAAAATTCATCATAGTTCTGCAACTTTAATTTCATCAGATTAGACCATGACTCTCCTTATGTTTGGATCTCAATAGCTTGTGCAATTGTGTTAGGAGACACAACAAAGTTTAATATGCCTACTTTCAACCTTGTACCAATAAAATTAACATAAAAATACTTTGAAACCTCTGCATGATATCCTTATAAATTTTTGCAGAATCGAAGGTAGCCCACATTAGCAAATGCATGTGAGAATATGGGGTCTTCCTCAAGCAACCTCATATCCATGGGCTCATATCTAACAACAACTCCATCTTTATGCAATTTCTTCTGTGATGCCATGTCTCCAAAATATGCTGATCAAATCCTTCCTTGACACCTACAAAAGCCTTTGAGACAACACACAAATTCTTTGACACAAGTAAAACTAAGCCTAGGACAGCTGCTAGATAGAACCTAGACCTCTAGACCACTGGCAAGAAAATTGAAGCCGCTTACAAGGATGAGGGTAAAGTATTTTTTTTGAAATTGGAAATCAGAATGAATAGGAGAGAAAAGGAAATGATGACCAAGCATGCGTATGCAATGTGATGACAAATAACAGAATGGAACAATGATGAGCTAATATTCTCTGAGAAATAACTAATTCAAACTTTATGACAAAACCACAGCCTTTTCCCACCATTATCAAATAAAACAAGTTTCGTAGCGCATGTTGTGTTCGGGAGGGTGAATTCGCTACGAAATTGTCATGAACTTCTGTACAAAACCCTGACTGTTTTACATTGATTTCGCTGCGGATGTTGGTAAAAGTGCCAAATGTACTGAAATGACCAAATTTACTCATGCATGATATTTTTTAGGATTTTTCTTTGACATTGACCACTATCACATGAATGATGACCTTCAAGACCCCCAGCATATGTGCATTTTCTTTTTTTAAATTACGAATTCAAAAGACCTTATTAAACCCTAAGTGACTCAACCTAATTAAATTAAGACCAACATAATAGTTATTATGGATAACGATGGTATTTATAAAATAATTTTATTTAAGGTAATAATAACACTTAATCTTCTCATCTAAAAAAATCGTTCTAACTATAAACTTTTAAAATATTTTAAACTTTCACACCCTATTCATATTCTTCACCATAATTCTAACCAATTAAATCTATAAAACATGCATCATCTCACTAAACTAAAAAATCATCACATCTTAATATACAATTTTACATCCTAGCAATATCCGATGTTACGAGCAATGCACATTTATGTTAACACATACTAGGGTGACAAGAATGTAGGCAATATTAAAACAACAAAAACTACACTATTTTCCACCATCCTTGTACACACATTCATTAATGAGAGAAAATTTCTATAATCCATATGTTATATTAACACATACTAGGCTGATAGGTGTGCAGGGCATCTCAAAACAAAAAAAAACCACACTATATTCCACCATCCTGGTACACACATTCATTGATGGAAATTTCTATAATCCATATTTCTTATTCAATAATAAATAAAAAATAAATAAAAAAAAATGTATAAATTAATTTACTTTGCATATTATATGCATGGATATAATGAAAAGAAAAATAAAAAAATCTGTAAATTTATATGTTATTATTATATATATAATTTTAATTTATATATTTTTCATATTATTAAAAAAAAATTGTAATTAATATTTAAGTTTATAAAATAATAATAATAATAATTTATTTTCAAAATTTCAATTTAATTAAATATTAAATTGATTCATAATACTTCATTGTTTGTAGGACAAAGGACTCTTACTATTTAGTATGAAGGTGTCTCTATCCACAATTAAGCCAACAAGTTATTAACTCTTCCAAGTAAAAATATTTATCAACTCATCTCATACCTGATTTGTCTTCATATTTTTTTTTTCAAACCAAATGAAACGTTATTATTTATTAACAATTTCACTTACAAATCCTAATTGCAAAACATAAAACTTTATTATAGGAGACACACCTCATTCAATAACATCAAAATGCCATATTTTTAGGGGTCACTTACATTGGCATTTAGGGGTCACTTACATTGGTCTGAATCCCTTTGCTTACATGGAATAAAAATTATAATTTTAGGGAAAGGATTTGTTAAGGATTTGGCAGAGAGAAAAGAGATCATGAAGTGTAGTTAGCGTGTGAGAATATTCTTATGACTTCGTATTATGGTTAAGTAAAATAATTCTTATGCTTGGCAAGTAAATTCTATTATTAACTTGGATTATAGGTACATTTTAATTTAAGCAGCCCAATAGTCTAGCATCAATATAAAAGAACCTTTTGTAATTTTGTTTGTAAACGGGTTTAGAATTTTTTTATCTTATGTTTCTCCACTTATTCTCTCAAAATCCTAGACTTGGTGTGAACATCATATGATGTTTTAACCTCATATGGCTCAAATGGCCTCCTTATGCAATCTACTATCAAATACATGTTAATATAAAAACATGTTGGTAGAAATTAACCTTTAATTGAAAAAATGATTATGTCAAACATGTTATCTTGTCAAGTTATTAATGTAAATGTGCATGGAAAGGCAATGTTGCAAGTTCATTTAGCTCACTATCAACAATACACTTGATATTGAGGGTGAAAACTACAACGCTTTGCTAAAATTATCCCACGAATAAAGAATTTATCTCTAATTTTCCTTGAGACTAGTTATAATGACTAGTGATTTGACTTGTTATATCATGGGAAATTATTCATTATTTTATCATAGTTACCTGCCATGCTAACTTGACTTGGATTAGGTTTAAGTTTCTCTAACTAGATACTTTTCAAAAAAAAATTAGCAAGTCAAATTTGTATTTTCTAAATACTTCACTATATGTAAAGGTAAAATCATATATAATTAATTATTAAGTTATTGCATTGAGGATTATTGCATTTTTTCTCTAATCTTCCTTGAGACTAGTTACAATGACTAGTGACTTCATTTCAATTTTTTTGGGAACTTTTTAATTATTCTAAGACAAATTATCATATTTACATTCCTTACTAAATTAAGTTGGCTTGGATCTAATTTTCTCTAAAATGAAGTAAAAAATATTTTTAAAATTATCTGTATTATTTCAAGTCAAAGAAACATAGGTTGAAGACAAATAGACTTAATTTTTTTTGAAAAGTATATATTATCTCATGCCAAAGAAATTTATATGTAATGAAATTCAAATTGGTAAGTAACCATGTAGTTTATCCTACAAAATAGTTAACAAATTCCTATGGAATTGGAATTCAAGTCTGTAGGAATTTGGTTGTCATTGATGTCAACCCAAGCAACAGCCAAAAGAGACCTTGTCTTCAATGACAAAAATGACAAGGAAGACCACTATGTTTGTGCTCAAGGCCATCTACATTTGATTCTCCTCGCCATGACAATTCTAATGGTAGATGGCATGCCTCATAACTCTTCTTAGTTGAGGAGATATGCTCGATCAAATTTCGAGCCCCATTTTGTGGTCAGAAGCCCCAAAGAAGATGTTGCAAGAAACCTATAAATTGGTTTATTTGTGGAATTTTTATTTCAAAAATTAAATTAAATTAATGATGGGCTTGTCCTAGTAAACTTACATAAAAATGGTCGAGGGAAAAATAATTAATTAAATTTGGAAATCATGTTAGTCTTCTAAGATAATTTGTTGTGGCTCCAAAAATCAAAATTTAAATTCAAATTTGAGTTTAGTTACCTCCTATTGTCAATTCAGCTTGCCCCCACTAGAAGTGTCCTCAACCTGTATAAATAAGGCTCATTTTCCTCCATTTGGATTATCTCAAACACTTAATTTTGCATATCTTATGTGGTTTCTCAAGCCTAGTTTTTTCACGCCTATTCAAAGGAGGAGCATGAGTTTTTGGAGATAGTTTAGACATTAAATGATTTTATTTTATTATTGTTTCTTCGTTGGGTTATAGAGAATATTTTGAGGCCACTCAATCTTTCTAAGATATATCTAAGGTGTCCTTAGAGGATTTTCCATGGGAGACTAAGTCGATTCCTAAAGCCCTTTTTGTGGATGGATCTAAGGTTGATTGCTAGGGATATTTGGCCCCTTGATGAAGGACATGTCTCGATCCATTTGATGCATTTTTTGTGGTAGTTGAGGAATATTGTAGACTATGATAAGGGTTTTTTTAGTTGTACACAACCACATTCAAAGCCTCATCTCTATGATATTTCGGCCTTCATATGACCCTTCTTGGTGACATAAATTCGACTAAGTCTGAAATGTGTCAAGGTTTTTTCTGAACCTATGTTGAAGCATATTAATATCCCTCTCTTAACAAATATATATGACGTTTTGACCCAAAATTAGCTTGGTTAATCTTGAAACTAATCCATGGCATTCTGTGGTATATTTTTTGGTATTTAGCGCATGCTTTTGGCCTCCTCTGACATAACATAATTGTGTTATTATTTTGTGGAGTAAGGGTGGTTGAAGGAAAATCACAAGATCTAGTACATGCATATTCAAGGTATGTTTCATTTTAATATTTAGGGTCTATGGTTTGTAGACGTAAGTTATTCACATATGTTATGGTGTTGGAAATTTCAAAAGAATATTAGACATGTTAGACACCAAATCTGTGGATATCTTGCAACCAATTTTGAAGGCAATGCATTTCTATGACAAATCTTTGAAGAGGCATGTTAAAGCTCCAGGTCAAGTTTGAGTATAAGATTGATCCATGTAGGTATTCCATTTGATCATTGCTAAGGTTGGATCAAAACCTAAAGGTTTTGTTCAACATTTTTGAAAAGGTTTCCTATGCCAATATTCTCATCATCTTGTGAATTATTTGAAGTTGCATCCAAGAAAATTAAGGTCTAGGTATCTTGGAACTTCATGACAAATCTGAAGTTGAGTAAAGGCTAAATATGAAGTGAATGTTGAGGAATTGTATTGATCATTACACAATCTTCAGACCACTTAAGGGAATATTCAAGATTTAATATAAATTTGTGTATTATTGAGTTGTGGTTGAAAAAGAATTAGCGAGGTATGGAATAGAGTTAAAATAATTTTTTTTATCATTGAGTTGTGGTTGGAAAAATAATTAACAATGTATAACTTATTAGTGTACATCAAAGGTATACATCAATATTCTTGAGGTATGAACTTACAAGGAGTAGCTTTTGAATATTTGCACATCATTTTATATCTAGAACATATATCAGCAACAAAGAAACTCCATTGAATATCTTTGTAATTGGGTCATTTTCTTTGGTACAATAAGCCACAAATCAATTCTCTATTTTCTTATATCTTTTCGAGGTGGTTGGGTGGAGCAAGATAGTAGAATGAATTCGTCTTCAGGTTGGAGCTAGAAAGTACTTGAGGGTGGCAAGGTGGTGTTAGGGAAAGTTGGAGCTTATAGGGTGTTGAAGCACCATTTTAGTTGGCGCTGATAAAACTAGGGTGTTGGAGTGTCCTTCCAATTGGATTTGGTAAAACAATGGTGTAGGAGCATCCTTTCTAGAGTTGGATCTTCCTAATAAATTGAATTCTTTAATATAGTACTAGGAAGCTAAATCTTCCCTTTCAGTTGGAGTCGAGAAATTTTTGTACTAAAAAACTATTAGAAAAGCATTGGATGATTTTTATCTCGAAATATTTTCCACCAAAATATTTTGTGTATTTCGCTTGTGATACGTTTGTGGAGTACTAAAAAGGTATGCTTTTGATCATTATTTCAGTGGCTTTTTAATAGAATTTGTGAACCTTTTTGTGTCATGAATTTGGGAATTAATAAGTAACCATAACAAAACATGTGAGAATCGATATACAAGACTTAGCCACTGATAATGGTTATTTTCTATACAGGAAAAGGAGAAAACAAGGGATTTCCGTTCCAAAGGGAAAGACAAAGTCAAGATAACTGCTGTCTCTCTGGACGAGAACCGAACGCAAACAAAGAGAAACAGATCAAAGCAAATCGGCTCGAAAAAGAAGGAGAGGACACCAGCTCAGCGCAAAAGAAAAGACAGGATGAAGAGTTAACAGTTTGGTGAATCCCTCAGGATCTTCGATCCTGAGGGATTGCTGCTTTATTTACCTTGTCACTTGGACATCTCCGCCATCGTTTTTATATAAAGAGACAGCACTGTTAGCTTGATATGGATAGATAGATATAGAGAGGAAGGATACGTTTTTATGTAATTTCCGTAAAACATCAGCTTTGATTATTAAGTTTCGTTGAGAACTGGTTCAATGTATCTTTGACCAATGCATTAATGAAATTTTGGTGATCATTCCATCTCTGCGACTGGATTAACTTCAAGCGGTGTATCCTTGGAGGCTAAGGGCCCGGCCCCGAAGGACACTTGCTTCTGTACCATTACGGCTTTATTCCTGTGTGGTTTGTTTATCATTGTATTTGGTAATTTGGTATGTTTTATAAGTTCATATTACATGCTCTGTTAAAGATTGAATCATTGAAGTTTTTGCAGATAGAATCGTGTGTTGACTCCACATTAAGTTATTAATCCTTTCAAGAGTTCATTACATGTTCTCACTGTTATGTTACAGAGCTATTATATTAACGTTCGTGTTGTGTGCGTTTCCGATTTATCAGTATTGTTCCTTAATTCATTAATCGTTGTTGCTGTTCCTTTAGTGTGATTCGTGGGATTTGTCTTTAGAGTGAAGAATGTTATTTGATTGCATAGAGAGTATTTGAGTTAATTGGTTATAGCCCGCGGGACTTAGTTATTCAATTGCTGTTCCATTTTAGACTTGCTGTTCCATTCCAGAATTGCTGTTCAATCCTTTATTCGCTTTGTTGTTCCATTTCCTTACAGTTGTTGGTTTGGTGTGAGAGGTGATCTAAGGCTGTAGTGAGAATTGGCAGTTATTGTATGGCTCCCAGGCTCGTGATCCATGCTCTAGTTTCCTTTCCATCAGTTTCCGAAGGGATGGGTTATCACTGCCGAACCCTTGACTGATAAACTGTTGAGTTTCTGAGTGTGTGGTTTATTCTTTGAAGTAATTTAGTTACAAGAAAGCATCCGTTTACTCTTGTATTTCTGAAGCACTGTACTACTAGCATTACTCTGACAAATGATAGCCTTGGATTGAGTCACTCTTTGTAATGACAAAACGCTCCTGGATTGACATATTAATGTGAGGTAATTAGAGGTGAAAGAGACCCTTCTTATAGCTCTACAACGTTGATGATTATGGTTCTACTGTTCACACTCTAAAATTTATAATTAACTAATTGTAAGTGAAATACTAATTCACCCTTTTTTAGTAATTCCAATAATTGGTATCAGAGTAGTTTCCTTCACAAGGAGTCTAATCACTGGGAAGGGAGATCATGGATTGCACAAAGAATAATGTTTCCCTATTTAATGGAAAAACTATGCGCTTTGGAGTGGAAGGATGAAAGCATATGGGAAAGAACGAGGATATGATGTTTGGAAATTTATGATTAGATACAAAGAACCCTTGACAAATCCAATAGATGATGTAGGCAAGAAGCTTTTTGATAGTAATGCTAAAGCCAAGAATGTTATTTTAAATGGTTTAATAGATTCAATGCATGTATAAGTAATGCATTTCACATCTGCAAAATAATTTTGGGATAAGCTCCATAACATATATGAAGGGAAAAAATGGTCAAGGAGGCCAAACTTCATACTTTTTAAGGATAATTTGAGAAACTAAGAATGAATGGAGATGAAATATTGTAGCCTATTTTCTCCAAGATGATGAATTAGTAAACACCAATGCAAGGATTGGGATAAAAAATAGAAAACAAGGTAATTGTTTGAAATATAATAAGATAAATTCCAGTGGAATTTGACTCTAAAGTCTCTATACTAGAATAAATATCTGACTTAGAAGATTTCAGCATGGAAAATTTTCACGAAATACTTAGAGCCTTCAAAATGAGAATAGAATAGGAGAATCGATAGAAGAGAGAAGTAGCTTTTACGACATCCAAGAAGACAATGAAAAACAAATAATGTTCAAATCCACGCCTTAGTTTCATATATAAAGAAATTTTAGATGAAGAAATAGCCAACTAACTATGTAAGGAATTTTAAAAGCAGAATCAACAAGTACAAAGTTAAGATTCCCTTAAAGTGTTTCAATTGTGGTGAAATTGGTCATTTTGCTTCAAAATTTCACTATGAAAAGAAATCAGAATTTTTTTATGAAGAATAAGCTCTTAGGAAAGTAAATAAGAATCAAAGAAAATACAAGAAATAAGTTAAAAATAAAGCCTTCAAGAAAAAATTATATTCAAAACAAGATAGCTCCTCATCTGATGAAGAAATCTTTATCAATAGTGAAAATGACATATGAAGAGTGTTATTCATTGCAAGGGATAACTGAAAGGAATCTCCTAAAGAGAATGAAGAAGAAGGTAAGGTATTTCTTGAAAGAGAACTTGTTATTGCCATAAAGGACACAAATGTAGAAAGAAGGAATTTCAAGGCACTGTAAGCCGGTTTGAATGAACTAAATGAACATGCCAAAAGTCTCAACTAGAAGACCGAAGAGTCAGAGAAGATTATCATCAATCTTAAATTGCAGTTAAAAGAGAGAATTTTTTTTGAAGAATCGCTCGGAAGCTAGTTGGAAGAAATTACTAAGACAAAGGAGAATTTGGAAGAAAAAATATCCTCTCTATGAAAGGAAGCACATAAAATGAATATCCAGCAAAAATTTGTGAACAACGCCATAGTATTAGATGAAATTATCAACAACCAAATATTATGTAATGACAAGATATTATTAAGGATCCTCAATATCAAAAGACGCAAATTCAACAACTTGCAATAAATAAATCTAAAGGAGGAGGTCTTTGGAGAATTCCACCACAAAGAAACTATCCTCATCCTAGGTATTAAACTATCTTCCTTGGTGTGGTGTATGCTATTCTTGCAAGAATTTTGAACACAAGGTTGTAAATTATAAGTTCTATGGTAGAAATAGAAGCAACATTGGAAATTATTCTAGGAATGAATATCGTACAAAATCTCAGGAAGGGTGAAACCGAAATTATAACAAGTTTCAATACTTAAGCAATGAAGCAAAGTGCTATAAATGCAACAATTTTGGACATGCATCAAAATATTATGTTAATTTAGAAGCACAAAAGTACGGGTCATATTTAAAGGCAGAGAAGCACATAAATACAAGTCAATGGCACCACATTTGGACACACATCACACATCTCTCTTCCCTCTCTTAATTGGTGTGTACATTTGAAATTGAAAGGTCATCCTTTCACACGTGCAAGGAGGAAGGAGGTTTTTTTCTCTTGGCCAAAGTTTGACTTCTATTTGGGATAATTTGACCAGGTTGTTGACCAACTATGACTTGTCACTTTGACTTGATTTGACCTATTTTAGATCTGTTTGTGGAGGTCACATTTTCTAGCACAAATATCAAGGATTTCTAGGAAATTTGACTTTTGTTGATCGTATAATTTGACCGTATATTTTGATAACATCCTTTCTCTCTTCGAAGACCAGGTTTGACCGAGTTTTTTGGGACTATTTTGAGTTTATTTTTACCAACAGTCAAGGTTGCATTACACATCTCTCTCTTCTCTCTTGATTGGTTTGTATATTTGAAATTGAAAGGTCATCCTTTCACACATGCGAGGAGGATGGAGGTATTTTTATCTTGGCCAAAGTTTGACTTCTGTGTGGGATAATTTGACCAACTCGTTGACCAAATATCACTCACTTTGACTTTATTTGACATGTTTTGGATCTGTTCTTGGAGGTCACATTTCTAGCACAAATATCAAGGATTTCTAAGCAATTTGACTTTCATCCATCGTAGACTTTGATTGTATATTTTGATAACAAACTTTCTCTGTTCGTAGGCCAAGTTTGACCGAGTTTTTTGGGTCTATTTTGACTTCATGTTTACCAACATTAAAGATTTAATTTTTGGTTAATTGACTCAGATATTTTGGCGAAGTGTTTGAACATTGAATTCTAGACTGGTTAAGGCATATTTGACTATTATTTACTTTGACCAGAATTGAAAATTTTACAACTTGTGTAGATTTTACTTTTGGGTTCATCTCTTGGGCTTTACATATTGGTATGTTGAAAATTAAAATATGTTGAACTTTGACTCTTTAATGGTGAATTGGATCATTGTAATCTCTCTGCTAAAATTTTTATGACAATATAATAAGAATAAGAATTTGAAAGCGTTTTCCCCCTTGTGGAGTTTTTCCTCAGTATTTGACCAAATTTGGTCTCTCACATTATTTCTCTTGATTGTATTTTACTGTACATTACACTTACCTTTCTATCTACAATTTCTATTTATCACTCAAAGATTAATTGATGATTAATTGAAGAGAAGAATTGAGTGAAAGTGATTGTAAGAACATAAAAAAATGGAAAATGGGATCAGAGCTAAGGTGAAGATAATCCCAAGGAATCAAGAGACAAGAGCAATGATCTTTGGAATAAGTTGAAGGAGCCTATTTAACTTGGTCAATATGACTACATGTTATTACAAGGACAATAAGTTGGGTGAATCATCTAACTTTGCTGCTTGGAATATTAGGTTGGAAGATATACTAGATGACAATGATATTTTGGAATATGTAAAAGGAAAGTTACCCGAGCCTCCGAAGAATGCTTTTTCTGCTATCAAATTCAAGTACAAGAAAGGTGAGCTAAAATCCAAGAATATTTGCATTGAATCTTTGCAATATCATTTATTACTTTATTTTGGAAGCTTAAATAAGTATAAGGATATATAAGATAAGTTGGTTGGGATGTATGAGGTCAACAACTTGAATCATATCCTCACCTTGAAAAATAAACTCAAGGACATGAAGATGAATAAGGGAGAATTTAAGCAATCATATGTCATGAGGGTATCTCGTCTAAGGGATCAATTTCATGTTGGGAATCATGATTTTTGTTAGACTAAAACCTGCACGTGTTAGTCAACGATCACATCGCCAGAGATAAGGATCCATGAGAGGCGGTTAGTCCATGTCATGAAACACACAAGGAGTGTTGGTTTATCCAATGTCCAACAATCTCACCCCCAACACAAGCCGGGTGTGTATCAAACTCGTGACCTATGCTCTGATACCACTTGTTGGGAATCATGATTTTAGTTAGAGTAAAACCTGCAGGTGTTAGTCAATGATCGTGTCTCCTGAGATAAGGATCCACGAGAGGCGGTTAGTCCATGTCACGAGACACACAGGGAACGTTCGTTTATCCAATGTCCAACATTGCAGACTGCAGGAGATATTTTATCTAATAGAGATTTGGTGATGGTTAATATTAAATTTATCCCTCATATTTGGGAAAGCTTCATTACCACTATAAGGAAAAATATTAGTCTCCAGACATTTGATGAGCTTGTTGGAAAATGTACTCAAGAAGAGACTAGGATGATTTCCAGAGGGAGGATTCAAAAGCATGAAGAAGGTGAACCCTCTGCATTTGTTGCTTAAGTCAAGAATAGAAATGGAAGAGGAAGACCATATGGTTTGAGGATGCCTCCCCCTAAATCAAATTAATTTATTAGAGGAGGAAAAAGAATCGAAAGCATGGTCATTGTTCTTGAGAATGTTTGAAAAAGAGAGATGCTCCAAGATGCAACTACAAAAATAATCATGGCTAAAAAAAAAAATCAATAATGGAAGAAGAGGATATGATTGAATAAGAGAAGATAGAAGAATAATAGATGCTTCTGATGATCATGAAGAAGGCCATCAACTTCAAAAGAATTGAAGGAACTACAACTACGATAACAATGAAACTACTTCACAATCTGAATATGTTCTTATTTATGATCTTTTTAGTTCTTCCCCTACGGATTTGTATGATAATTGGTTGGTATAGAGTGGGCCTTGTAGACATTTCTCTCGATACCTGGAAGTCCTCTCAAACTTGTTTTGGGGGGAGTCAAATCAAAAAATAATCCTTGGAGATAACTCTACTCATCTAGTGAAAATTTTTGGTTCTGTGAAATTTCATTTGGACTCTGGTGAATCCATTCTTCTTCATGATGTGATGTATTTTCTATGAATAAAGAATAAATTTGTATCTATATTTGCCTTGGAAGTCAAAGGAATGAGAGTATCCTTCATAAGGGGAAAATTCCTCACCTGGCCTATGGAATCTCACATGAGGGATGTTTTTACCGTGGGATCTATAATTGTAAGGCTCTATAGAGTCAATGGAAGACATTTATGAGGAATTTTCAATGAAATCAATAATCAAAGTGATCTATGGAACTTAAGTTTGGCACATCTACATTATGAAGCCCTACCTAAATTAAATAAGTTGGTTTATGGGATGCTTGATGTTCAAGCTAGTCATGATGGAGTATTTTAAGGATGGGATAGTGGAAAGAAGACAAGGGGACCATTCCCCTCTAGCAAGAAAAATACCAGTGATATTTTCAACTCATCCATTCTGACTTATGTGGACCCATGTCAGTGCACTCTCTTGGTGGCCATCTCTACTACCATATTTACTACATAATATTTATTGATGAATTCTCCAGGAAAACATATATATTCTACTTGAAGCATAAGGATGAGGAATTTGACATGTTTAAGGACTTCAAGGCATTGATATAGAATAAAACAAGGAAGATAATCAAAGTTTTCAGCTCTCAAAATGGTGGAGAATATATTTCAAATGAGTTCATTGACTTTCGTAGAAGGGTTGGAATCAAGAAGGAAACTGCTGTACCTTACAATCCCGAGTAGAACAGTGTGGTTGAAAGAAAGAATTCTTCCATCATGGAAGTTTCCCAAGCTATGTTTCATGATCAAAAATTTTCAAATTTCCTCTAGGAAGAAGCTACAAATACAACTGTATATGTTCAAAACATGGTTCCTCATCAAGCCCTAGATAACAAGACTCCCGAAGAAGTATTCATAGATGTGACACCCAATATTGGACATTTCAATATATTTGGTTGTCCCGTATACTTTCATGTTCCAAGGGTTAAGAGGAACAAGAAAAAAGCCATTGGAAATAAAGTTAAATTTATTGGATATTTTGAAAACTTCAAAGCATTTACAATACATATATTTGGGCAAAGAAAAAATGAGTTTAGTAGGGACGTAAATTTCGATGAAGATATTTCCCTTGGAAAAGAAATATATATTCCTTTGTCTCCTCCTGAGAAGAAATATGTTGATATGGACCAACTAAAAGGTCCTTCTATGTTGGAAGCTGAGACAGATATTTTTGATGACCCCATGGAGCCTATGGACCCCTTCGATTCTCCTCCAGTTGATCCCCCTTCTAGTAAGAGACCATTATGCCTTTGAATACATTACAATATGTTGAGAGGCATGCCAATGCTATAGGTATTTTTAGAGAAAATAAGAATCCATGATGAGACCAAAGATATGTTGTAGCTATGAGCTCCATATTAAGGTTGAGCCTCCCACCTTTGAATAAGTTGTGAAAGAAAAAATTTGGAAGGATTCCATGGCCAAATAGTATGAATACATTATGAAGAATCATATATAAGATGTTATTCTAAGACCTAAGGGAAAATATGTTGTGAATTTGAAATGGTTATACAAGATCAAACATGGAGTTGATGGAAACATTGAGAAATATAAAGTGATGTTCATGGCTAGAGGTTTCTCCTAGAAAGATGGAGGATATTATGATGATATATTTTCTCCTTTTTTCTGATACACCACCATTAGATTGATTTTTACTCTTACTACTAGTAAAATATGGACTCTTCACGAAATGGACATGAAGATTGCATTTATTCATGGCATACTAAAGGAAGAATTATATTTTGAACAACCTCGAGGATTTGAAGTAAAGGATGGGAAGAATCATGTTTGTAGGTTGAAGAAAGTGTTATATGACTTGAAGCAAGCCCCCAGAGCTTGGTATGCCAACATCAACAATTACCTAATGAAACTTATATTCACAAGAAGTAGTGTTGACCTAAACCTATAATTCAAAGTGGTCCAAGGTATGCCTTTGATTTTGGTTTTATATGTTGATGATTTATTATTTATAGATAGTGAGCCATTGATGCTCAAGTGTAAGAGGAATCTAGCCTGTGAGTTCAAGATGAAAGATCTTTTTTTGATGCATTACTTCTTGGGATTAGAAGTGTGGAAAAATCACAAAGAGGTTTTCTTTTTCTGAGGAAAATATCTCGTGAAATTTTTGGAAATATTTGGAATGGTAGAATGCAAGTCCTTGGCTACACTGATGGAGATGAAATTCAAGAAGTTATGTGGATATGTTGTTGGACCTAACTTGGAAAATCCCTATGAGTATCAATAGTTAATTGGGGAATTGATATTCATTGTGTTTGATATATTTTCATGGGATGATTAACCTTGGTCTGAGATATATTAATGGAGATGTACTCATTCATGGGTACACTGATGCTGACTAGGCCAAAAATTATATTGACAGGAAAATCACTTCAAGATGTTTCTTTAGTGTTCCGACATGATATCTTGGATGAGAAGGAAACAAAATTCCATATCTTTGAGCACAAGCAAGGAAAAATATATTTCTGCTAGCATGGATAGTTGTGAGGAAATATGGTTGAGGAAGCTCTTTGGAGAGTTTTTTGAACATGTTCTAGACACGATAGTGAAATATTGTGAGAAAAATAGTGGGGTTTGATTAGCAAATTGTTAAATTTGGAAACTAGGACCAAAATCCATGTTGCAATGCTCATATGATGGAGATGATATTTTTGTTGGATTCATCTTTTGTAGAGGTGCAAGATTTATCTAAATATCATATTGTTTAGATGAGGAGAAGTTGGATTTTGAATTTATTTTCCACATGTGCAATTTTTCAAGGTCGACCATAATTGTATTGTATGCTCACAAGCCCTAAATGTTGTGTCACACACTCACAGTCTTTGATATAAAAATGAGAGACATTATGCTCATTTCATCATTCACTCATCTCACACATCTCACTCTCATATAATTGGTTTGTATAGCCTTAGAGGCTTCTCTCTCTCCTCCACACATGAGAATTAGGAAGTTGCATTTTCAGACTATTTTTAGGGTTTTCCTGGAAGCGTTGACCACAATTGACTTTGGGTAAAATATCACTATTTGACTATGTTTTCAAAGGATAAAATATGATCTAGAGAGGCCGCAACAGGAGACACAAAAATCGAGGTCAAATGTTGAATTTGACCACAATGTTGATTGCTTTTTTGACCGCGGAGTTTGACTTCTGCGTTGACTAGTTTTGTGGATTGTTTTGGGCTAAGTGTGACTTTGACTGAAGGCTAAATTTGACTAATTTTGGCCGAGCTTAATTAGAGGTTAAAGTGATGGTTTGACCAATGAATTATTTGTTGGCTAGGGCATCTTGTTGACTGTTGTAAAATACATTTTCTCTCTCTCTGTTGAATAAGAAGAATTATAAATTCTTGTGTATCTTTTCTTGGCTTGTCTTCTATCAATTTATTTTATGTTCTATCAACATTTACCTTCAATGGTTATGCGATTGAAAATCTGAAATTTAATTGGGATAATAAGAAAGATTGAAGTAAACTTCTCTATGCATAGAACATACCATGGTTAACTAAAATTAACATATATAATCCCATGTTTCATGATAAGTCCAAGCATATTCAGATCATGTATCATTACATACGAGATATTGTTTAGAGATGAGAACTGAGACTCCATCACATTTCAACTGATGAACAGAAATAAAATATACTCAAGAAGGATTTTCCAAAAGGGAAGTTCTTGGTCTTCAGAGAGCATCTTGGACTAATGGGTGTGACCCTCCTAGGTAAGGGTCCCGACTGATAGATAACACTACACATATCTCTTCCTACATGTTGAGCTCCCAGGGTGAGAAGTGGAGCAGTTAGGGCTCCTAGGGTTGAGGGAAATGTGCACAATAGGACAGGGTGTGATCCTTACCCATGTGTAAGTCGATCTCATCTATTGTCGTTGTAGAATGTGTGTGTGTGATCCTTGTCATTTATGACAAGTGGGTATCTAACCCTACCATGAATTCTGGGAATTAGCAGATATACCCTAGTTGGAATCCTACCCATAAGTCGGGCTTGTTTGGATTGGGCCTCCCCATCTAGCTAATGGGTTGAGGTGACTAAAAGATAGGGTGTGATCCTTACCTGGCTTGGTAAGTCGATCTCGCTCAAGTATTGGGATTCAAGTGTTATGCCCCTTGAATCTTAGGTCTCGATGGAGGATCTGTAAAAAATAAGACAAAGTGTGATACTTAAGTAGATCTCACCTATTGTCACTAGAATATAGGATAGATTGTGATCTTTAAGTCAATCTCACCTATTATCATAGGTAAATATGATAGAGTGTTAGCATTGCCCTTGCAGTAAGTAGATCTTGCATATTTTCCTTGATAGAAAGTGGTAGATTGAGATCCCCTATAATGTAAAACTCTTCATTTAGATTCGAGAGTGTTCAACAAATGAGCAGAAATGAGCAGAGATGACATTTGAGATAGGACATATGATGGAACCGAAAATTTATCCCTAGTTGAGAGGGAGTTTTAACCTAGAAACTAAGGGAAAATTCCCTCATTTGGATAACCTTCCTCATTTAGAGAAGACCCTCTTTTCCCTTGGACAAATTTAACTTGGTCAAAGAAAATTTTAATGTGAAAACCCAGAAGTGCACAATAGTACAGGTCAAATTTAAAGACAAATTGGGTCTCCAAAGGAGCATAGAAATACAAGTCAATGACACCTCATTTGGACACACTTCAAACATTTGTCTCTCCTCACATGATTGGTTAGTGCATATGAAATTTCATGATCATATTTTCACACGTGCGAGGAGGAAGGAGGTCTTTTTCTCTTATTCGAAGTTTGACTTCTGTTTCAGACAATTTGACTAGCTCGTTGACCAACTTTGACTTTTCATTTTGATTTGAATTGACCTATTTTGGATCTGTTCTTGGAGGATGCATTCTTTTGCACAAAGATCGTGGATTTCTAGGTCGTTTCACTTCTATTGATCACACATTTTTACAACTTAATTTCTCTCCCTTGACCAAGTTTGACTAAGTTGTTTGGGAATGTTTTGACTTAATTTTGACCAACATTCAAGGCCACATTTTTGGGCAGTTGACCGAGCTCTTTTGGATAAGTTTTACCATTGAATAATGGACTAGTTAGGGCATCTTTGACTTCTATTAACTTTGACCATAATTGTAAATTTTATAGTTTGACTAGATTTGACATTTGGTCTCATCTCTTGGATTTTGGATGTTGGTATGTTGAAAATTCAAAGAATTTGACCTTTGACTCTTGAATGTTGAATTGGATGATTGTAATCTCTCTACTAAAATTTTTATGACAATTTAATAAGTAGAATTTGAAAATGTTTTCCCCCTTATGGGGTTTTTTCCTAGTCCAAATTTTTTGTCTCTTGTTATTTCTCCTGATTATATCCTAGTGTACATTTCATTTATTGTTCTATCTACAATTTCATTTTATAATTGGAAGATTAATTGATTGCTAATTGAAGAGAAGAATTGGCTACAGTGATTGTAACAACATAGGATAGTGGAAAATTAACAAATTAAAGGTTAAACACTCCTCTAAGAGAGCAAAATAATGAATCAAAAGTTCCTCGAAAAGAACCTTCAAGAGTTTGGAAGAATAAGGATGAACATTGTGTGATTTCTCTAAAATCCCAAAGCAAGAAAAGTTTATGGTATGTCGACAATGGATTCTCAAGACACATGAAAGGGGGTAGAAACAAATTTGCATCTCTTCAGAAAGAAAGTGATGGAATAGTCTTATTTGGGAACAATGAATCAACTAAGGTTATAGGAAAGGGTATGCTTGGGAGCAAGTAGTCCACTGTAGAAGAGTTTCTTTTCTCATTGAAAATATGAACCATAACCTGTTGAGTGTAAAACGTGTGATAAAGGACACATACTTCTATTTAACTCAAGGAAATGTGAAATAAGGAGGGATAAATTAGGTAAGTTAGTTGCAACAACAAAAATAACTTCAAATGATATATACATCCATTATGAGATTTGAAAAAAAGGATGTTTTTTGGCTAAAGAGGATGAAAGTTGGCATTGGCATAGAAGCATGGGACAAATAAACTTTGATAACATTTTAAAATAATTAAAAGCAAATTTGTAAGAGAAATTCCAAAAATTCCAAAACCAACAAGTACCATGTGCAAGCACTACAAACATCGAAAAGAGACAAGGGTTAAATTTAAGACCAAGTAACATTCCACTTCAAAACCATTAGATTTGGAGCATACCGATCTATGTGGTCCCATGAGAACTAAATAATTGGGAGGTGAACAATACTTCATGTTGTTTATCAATGATTACACCAAAATGACAGTATTAAGTTTTCTGAAGAAAAAGTTAGAAGAATTTAAATGTTTTAGAATGTATAAAGGGATGGTTCATAATGAAATTGATCTCAAAATCAAGTGTTTAGGATCTATTAATGTAGGATAATTTACATCCAAAAAATTCAAATACTTTTGTGAAGAATAAGGGATAAAAATACAATTCTCGACAACCATGAAACCATAATAGAATGGAGTTGTTGAATGAAAAAAACGAACATTAGATGAAATGGCTAGGACCATGTTAAATTATTCCAAATTTGGTGATGGATACAATTGTGTGCATTTTAAACAAAGGAATTCCTAGTAGAAACAATGACAAGACCCCATATGAATTATGCAATGGGAGACCAACAAACGTAAAGCACTTCAAAATATTGAAAAATAAATGCTACATAAATGATGCAGAAATTTTGCACAAATCAGATACTCTGCACAATAGAGTGTGTGCACCCTTTAACATGAAATCCTCATCAAAATCTTCATAGAAAATACTTAGATTTAATACAGAATATGAAGAGAGAGCCAAAACAAATAAAATACTTGATTATAATAAAACAGGAAAATTACAAATTCAAACCCTTCTTTGCCGAATATTACATTTGTGGGCCTCTCAGCTCTTGCCCTTTACATAATCTCTCACACCATTTCTCTCTATATCTCTGTCCTTCATCCTCACACAAAGCTCATATTTATACATAATTGTGGGTTAATTTGAATCTGTGATTTCCTCCACCAATAACTCAACCAAGTTCTAAAATAGCTTTATCCCTCCTTCGACTCAACTAAGTTCCATTTAAGGAGTTCATAATCCCTAAAATATATATACAACTCAACTCCAACTCATATTCTCAATTTATTAAGAGAATATTTACAATAACCTCACACTCATATTTTCCTCTCATTTTATTTAAAATGTGCATAATCTTATAAAATAATTAAAAAAACATCACCCCCTAAATCACCCAAATAAATTATGACAATTTAGCATGATGCTCCTGCATTAGACTCCCTATGTAGAAAAGTTTCCATAGACTCCTGTCTATGAGGTCTATCACTTTTCTGTAATAGTGCGACAACCACAAGTCTCAATGACTTGCTACCCCCAGGATTCCAAACTTTGTTTTTCCTCCAGTCTTTTAAAGTATCAACTCCATTTTGTAATTTTGCACTGAATTCCCATAATAGTATTTTTAGAACACTATTGAATGTAACTCTAGGTTTTCCATACCACACCATCATTGTTTCTGTAAATACAGACTTGCATAGAAATGTTGATATCCATTCTTCTAGTCTCCAGACTTTGAAAGAATCTTGAACTGGCTTTACATCAGCATCACCAACATCACTCATTCTGTCAACCGGATTCCATTGGCCTCTACAACAATTACTTTCACCAATTCCTTGGAGTAAGTCCTCTTTGTTTGATGCTTCCGTCTCCAATTGTGCTAAACACTCAACTTTCTAAAATGAAGAATAATCAAGAAATTCTTCTTGATCACAACCATAGTCATTAATTGTCCCTATAGTAACAAATTTCTCATCCAGTGTTGTACCTGCATTCATTAACAAATTATTAGTTTTAAAAATAAAAGAACTTTCAGCCTATTTTGATACTGCAAGCACCAATCTCCCATCATAGACCTTATGGATTTCAGTAAATCCTCTTTTGAATTGCTGGCTACTTTCATCTTTATCCTACTTGATCAATAATTTTGTTTCCTTTATGTCTCTAAGGACATAACTTTCTTGCTGCTCTTGATCTTTCATCTCATCTTCAAATACTTTCTGCTCAATTCCTCTGATTTCAACATCATATTTATTAATGTTTCCTTATGTACCTACAACCACATTATTATTTGAAGAGTTAAAACATTCACTTAACTCTATAAACGTTAGAAAATTTTCATTCTTATCATGCACGACAACTACAATCTCTTCTTTATCAGGTTCTGCAAGTTTCATCTCTTGTAATGTTCCAAAATTTTAGCCTCAAAGCTAAATGGAACATTAGAGTTAGCAGCAGCTCTAGTCGGTGAATAAATGGGTAGAAAAGCCCATAAGTTTCCTAAGGAGGACAAAAGCACTCCAAGTGTGAAAGGAGACACTCTTTCTAGCTTAATAAAACACCTCCATGTGTGAATAGGGATGAAATCAAGCTACTTCGACTAAGTCAACAACACAATTGTGGAGGAGGAGGAATAACGCAGTTTTGGAGGGAGGTGTATCTTTGGATAGAGATGACCTAATTGAGTGGGGCTAAGGGAAATAAAAATCATATTTTATATAAGGAAGAGGATGGCAGCATTATTCTTCATGTCTTAGATCATTTTTCATGTCTGCTCAGACTTTTGCTCCTGTTGCTGCTTAGCAGGGTTGCAGTGTTGTTTAGCACTGGGTGTTCCTGAGTGAGAATCCCACCTCTTTCCTTTGAGGAGCCTCATTGGGAGAGTTTTTATTCATCATTCCACATCAGGTTTTTAGGCCAAGCTTCAACCAACTTCATCAACACATTTTTTTCCAGATATTGTGTAGTGTTGTTGGGTGCAGCAGTGGAAGGGATTAGAATCTCGATCCTTGAGCTAGTTTCCATTGAAGGAAGGTTTCCTTCACTTGAGGGACCTGTTTGGAGAGCTTCAGGGCTGATTTCAGATCTATGCTATCAGACCACACATTTCCCACACATTCCCAGTGTTGTTCCAGCTAGGGAATGCATTATTTTGGAGGCAGTGTTCAGTGCATGGTTTGGTGGCTCCGTTGCAGTGTTTCCTTGTGATTGAGAGGTTAATCCTTTCATGGGAGGAGGAACTTGAGGGCTTTACAGAAGATCAGACATATATCAGAATTCTAAACTCATGTGCTTCAATGTTTCATTGGTGATTCAGTAAATTACTAAATATCACATTTTGTATGTAGAGTGTTTGACAAGAAACCCTTGCCGGGTTATCTTGTATTTTGTATAAGGAGACTAGATCTCAGTCTATGAGAATTATTGTATAATATATGAGTAGATATATTTTTATTCTTGTTTCTTGAGTTAAAACTCTCATAGGACTGCGCAGTCACTTTATGCAGTAACTCCGGTAAAATGCAGTTTTGGGGGTTTTAGTCATTTTCAGCTACACTAGTGTGGGAGGTCTGTTTAACCCACCTAGCTTTATTTCGTTGTAATATCCTCTTGTATTTAGATGCTATATGGATGTATCCATGGGTTCCAAGTTTCATTTTACTTTTTTATTACATATGTTGCTGGAAATACGTTTTTATAGCATGATTCATGAGTTGTTCCAAATTTGGAATATTACAGTGGTATCAAAGCATGATCTCTAGCTCAGCCTATGAGATCCAGCTATCAAAGGAAGGAGAGATGGAAAGAAGCCAAAAAGCTTCAGTATGTGAAATGAAAAAGCAAGACAAGCTCACAAAGCTTCTTCCAAAATCTATGCAGAGCCTTCAAGGACAGCTGAAGAAAATGAGATTGGAGATGGGATCTCCAAAGGAGGTTGAATCCAGAGTTGAATCTAGATTTGCACATGGTGAGTGTGGGCATGTAGCTACAAACCATGATGCACATTGCAGTCAAGTGCCCAGGTATATCTTGAGATGGATGGGAGGAGGAAAAATGCCTAAAAGGATAACTCTTAGTGATTTTTTGCAGGAGTATGAATCTCAAACTGAGAGGTTTAGAGGTCATACTGATTTCTAGGAGTTTTGCAAGATCCAGGTGAAGAAGAGCAAGCAGCAGGATGCAGATATATTTCCTCTATCTACTTTTGCTGGATCACCTACATGTTCAGCTGGAGCTTGGGTGAAGGAGCTAGATTCCTATTTGCAGCTGCACCATATTCCTGAAGATGAAGCCATCAGAGTTGTAGCGCTGCATTTCAGAGGTAAGGCTCATGCATGGGGGATTTTTGAATCTTGCTCTTTAAGAAATGCCAAAAATTTCTCTTATGCAAGATTCATAAAAACATTGATGGAAAGGTTTGGTAAAAAAATTCCTAAGACACATGAGCAAGGAAAACTTGAGAGAATAAAACCCTTGCATGTGATGGAGGAAACTCCATTTCAGAAAACCATGGGAGAATTTGATATCTTGCATTACACATTGCCGGAAGCAAGACCTCCAGTTCATATTCTTGAAAAAGAGGGCATGGGGATCTCCTTTTCACAGGAGGATCCAACTATTGAGATGTTTCCCATACACATTGAGGGAGATGAGGGAAACAACGTTGTCACATCTAAAGCACATCCAGTGCCTCATGCACAGGAAGGAGGAGCACATGCTCCAACAGGAGGGATTCTTGTGTCCTTATAAGAAGCTCTCGAGGATCTCATACATAGAGGTCCAAGCACAATCAATGAGCAGCCTGATTATGCAACATTGCAGCTGGAAGGAGGAGGTAGGGAGGAAGAGCAGCATCACTTGATCAGAGGCACACACCCTTCTCTATTTCAGAGAGCCAATGCAAGGAAAAGGCAGATTGATTTTCACTGTAAAAGCAGGGGAAAGGTTGCCCAACCATCTGTGCAGTCTACTCTTGACATTGATGTCTCACTTCATGAAGGCATTCCACCCAGGAGGCCACAAAATCTACAGTTGATAAGAGATATATTGTCTTTGGGTTCACCACTCTTGGATTTTGGAGAGGTGAAGAGTTTGGAGGAACAATTTTCCATGGGGGATGTCAAAGTAGCAGGCAGCAGCATGAGGAGAGGTTCACATGCCAGATCACTAGCGTTGTCTCTTAGGAGGATTAATCCTTATTGGAGATCTCAGCTCTTGGTAGAGTACTCCAAGGATCTTGGTGCATGCATGATTCTTTATGACCCGGATGGAGATGACAGATACATGGTGGGCGATGTGGTCATATATTCCTATGGTAGGATCTTCTTGACTAGATCTTCTAGTCTCAAGGAGAAGTTGCTACATGCAGCACATGAGGACTTCTCTTCTATGCACCTTGATGCATATTTCTAGTTAATGGAGGAGTTCACTTGGGAGGGCATTCAACATGACATATTTCAGCATATGGAGAGATGCATAGCTCGGATGGTGATAGAGAGGATGTCATAGCCACCTTCCTACTCATTGGGAGTGAGGGAGAATTTCTAGTTGAGCCATTTCAGCTCAAGACCTCAAGTACATGATGGAGGAGGTATAATTTCACATTTTGTATTGTACTTCTTTTCCTTGTTTGAGCAGCATGATGTAACAAGAAGAATTATCTCTTCTTGCATATTTTATGATGATGTACTTGCAGCTACTTGTAGCATTGATCTTGGCTATATTTTTGATGGGTTGTGGGGGAAGCCACATGTTTCTTGGTGTGCACCATTGACACCATACTGTAACTTCATGTTTTCATCTTATGAGATGACTATGGTAGCAAACAAGTGGCTGGTAAAGCACTTGTTTTTTCTTATTTTGATGCAGGCAAAGGATGCACTATGCTAGTTCCATTAGTGGAACTATGATTCACTCTCTGGTTGTCATCTGGAAACTTGTTTTTATCGTACCTTGCTTCCATGTATTGCTGATATGTTTTTTCTCAAGGGAAGCTTTGCATGGAGAGAAAAAACAATTGGATGGCATGGCACCCATATGATATTGCAGCTGAAGACTTGTTTGTAGGGGGAATCATACAAGTTCACCATCATGATCTTACTTCATGGCTTGTATGAGGGAGAGATGAGGAAGTAGAAATTTTTTTTGTTGTTGTGGTTGCACTTGGGACAGTATGGGCAGAATTCTTCCCATACTTTTCATGACATTTCTAGAGAGAAGGAAGGCACATTCATGGTGCAAGGAGGCTACCCTTTAGCATTGAAGGATCATGAGAGACTTCCAGGTCAGAAGAAGATCTTCTCACTTAGCAGCATGATGGTGGATAGATTTCACATGTGGAATGTCAAAGGGAGAATTCATGGAGTGACAAGAGCCTTGTTACTAAGGCCCACAATGCTGTCACTTGAGAGCATGTTTCTATTGATGGAGTGTTCCAAAGGGAGTATGCACCCTCTCCTCTTGCGGATTTTTATGAGAGGATTCTCATGGGAAGACTCACTCATGGACCTCACCTTCAGCTCACACATGATGCATGGTAAGAAATACATTTATGTGCTTGTTGATTACTCTATTAAGTATTTTTACTTTCTCACCATATGTAAATAGTGCTTGCTCCACATGAGAGCAAGATTATTTGTGGGTTTCATGGTCACTTTAGGGCCAAATCTTGTAATGTTGATAACCCATCTCTACATGACTTTGGGCAAGTGTTGTATTGATTTTATTGTACACAGCTGATATATATTGCAACTTACTACTTTATAGTAGATGAGATAACATGCATATCTGCAAATTATTTGAAGAACAGCTTGCCACTTAATGCTTTGAATCAACAGTTGAAAGGAATGCGCTTCATCCACTAGAGAGACCATATGTATCATCCAAACTTGCACATAACCTTCATCCATGTACTGATTTGGATGCCAAGTGGTGATGATGTGCCATTCATCTTGTATGGAATGGTTTGGGTTGACATGACTCATGGTTTTGGAGGAAGAGTCTTTGGAGACTCAATCTTCTTCTTGCCATTGGAGGGAAATCATGTTGCAGCCCAAGATCAGCATGCCCTCTACACTTATCATAAGTGGAGAGGAGAACAGTGTGGTATAGGCCCTCTTTCCTATCATGTTCATTTATTCAGCCCACCTAAATTTCTGGAGCATAAGGTGGAGGAGATTTTTCATGAGTTACCATGTTGGAGGGTGACTCACTTCATTTGGATGATAGCATGGGTGAGGGAAGCACTCATTCAACATGATGATCATCATCCATATTTTGTGGAGGCCATGAGATAGCAAAAAATTTTCCATTCACACTTTCCACCTTTGATTGACGTATACCATTTGGTTTTTCACATTTGGGAGGAAACATTGGACTACAGTTTATTTGCAAATTATCTTGATGCAGTGATGGAGGCTATTGATGGGTGGCCACATGAGGAGGAGGGGGGGAATTTTTCTCTCCTTATACATTTTCTTGAGGACAAGCAAATATTTTGGAGGGGAGGACTGTAATGTTCCAAAATTTTAGCCTCAAAGCTAAATGGAACATTAGAGTTAGAAGCAGCTCTAGTCGGTGACTAGATGGGTAGAAAAGCCCATAAGTCTCCTAAAGAGGACAAAAAAACTCAAAGTGTGAATGGAGACACTCTTTATAGCTTAATAAAACACCTCCATGTGTGAACAGGGATGAAATCAAGCTGCTTTGACTAAGTCAACAGCATAGTTGTGGAGGAGGAGGAATCCACGGAGGAACAACGCAGTTTTGGAGGGAGGTGTATCTTTGGATAGAGATGACCTAATTGAGTGGAGCCAAGGGCAATAAAAATCATATTTTATATAAGGAAGAGGATGGCAACATTATTCTTCATGCCTTATGTTAGAGTCGGTCCTGTCATCCCTCCGTTAGAGATCATTTCTCTTATTGCATTTCATTTTTAGGTGTCTCATTCAGTTCATTCATTTGCATTCCGTTAGGGGCATGCCATTATCTGACGGTAGGGTCTCTTCACTCGTTTCCCTCATGTTTGTACCTCCAGGGTTGGACGAAATTTATAAAAATTCATTAAAGTTGATTTCAGTCATTTACAGTCATAGATGGTCTTGTGGTCAAAAAAGAGTCTTTCAATCACTAGGTCTAGGGTTTGGTCTTCAGAATGTAAAATAATGCCCGCAGGCCATGAGGATGTCTTCAATAAGTTTTCATTTCAAGATTTTCATCATTAACAATGCTTAAGGATGTTTCTTCTTCAAAACTATGTTTTGAAGAAGAAATCGTCAAATTAATTGTTTGTAATAAATATGTATTTTTAAAGTTTTCCGCCATGAATTACTTCAAATGCAGCCTCTGGTCATCCTTTGTCGAAGTCCAAATGCCACCATCCCTGCAAAAAATCAATCAAGAAACCATCGTTTTAGCCAAAAAAACGAAGAGGAAACGTGAAGAACAGAGTTGTATTAAAAGTGAAGAAATGCCAATTCTAAAACATTACAAAAATGGGTCTTTAAAAAGAAAAAATTAAAGCCATGACTTTATATAGATATTTTCATTGTTTGAATAGCCATTTGCATCCAAAGATCGATTGAAAGTCGAAGTTTAGTGGTGAGAGGGCGAAGTTGTCATTTTGGAGCCAAGACTGTGGGTAATTTTCTGCGCGGCGCATTGGGTAAGAGCGCGGCACACATAGGCTGCATGACACACTGGGCCTCCTGCCACAGTGTATTTTTCCACTGGCGCGGTGCATCCACGGAGCTTCCAAGACTGAAATTCATCACCGCTTCACCAAATTATAAATCGATTCAACTCATTTGCTCCAAGTAAGTTTGACAACGCTTGTTCAGTGATTTTAGTCATGTGTGGTGTTTTTTGGAGCCAAAGACATTAGAGTTTTGGTTGGTGAAAAACAAACCCTATATCCATATTAAAATCTGCTCCCTTAGGGTTTGAAATAAAGTGTTGAAATTTGACTATTGGTGCTAAACACTCCCACTCCATTGTTCATTCGTGTTCCCATCACTGTCATACTGTTATCACAGTCCTTTCCTATTCCCTCTGTCCCAAAACAATCATATCCCTTGTACCCATTTTCCCTATCACTATACCCTATTAGCCCTCCCCCTTTCATATCATTTATAAATTCCCAATTCCCAAAACATTCAAGGACTGTCTTTATATCCTTGATTTCACTTAGCTTAAATATATCTTGTCATTTCATTTATCCCTATCTCTAAAAACTACATTTCCCATCACCATCTCCCACTCCCATATCACTTATAAAATCCCCAAATCCTGAAGTCCCCCAAGCAGTCAAGTGACTGTCCTTACACTCAAATTTCACTTGACAGTCCATTATATCCACTGCAATATTTCCCCACAGTCTCTCATGTCATACTTGGTACATATTTGGTATTGAAAGACAAACTCTTGTTTTCACCACATATATATCAGCGTATACTTGTGATACACCTTGCTTTCAGCACCATGTCCGAGACAAATTCATCATATGAGCAAGAATATGAGCAGGACAGTGATTCAACCACCGAGCTTAATGTACCGAGGAGGTCTCATAAAAGTGGTAGGCACGTCAAAGAAGAGCCCACTTCCTTGACTCAGTTGCAGGCCTGCCCGCTTGCAATGGCATGCTTTCAACAACATTCATGTTTTCAGTATTGTGTGATGATTGCTTAGATTCAGCACCATCAGGAGTTTATTTGCTTATTTGTCCTACATTTGCATGATGGTCATGTAAACCTTGTTGGAGTGAACTTCACCTTAACACCAGAAACCATTTCTCAGGCGACCGGGATACCAAAAATAGGTGAAGAGTGGAACAAGAGACAACAGCTGGATAGAGCATATTATGAACCTTACATCAGGCCCGGTTATATGAGGCAGCTCAGCAGGGTATTTTCTTTCAGATTCTTGAAGGAGTCCTATGCGCCATTAATGAAACTCATCATCAGATACTTCAGCTGTGAGGGTCGGTTCTCACGCCTTTATGCATACCACATCCGGCTGTTGATGCATTTCACGAGAGTGAGACTGATGAATATTCCATACTTCATGTGCCGAAACATAGAGCGGATGACTACCCTTGTGCAGAATAAGACTCCAGAGTAGCAACATAACAACATTTATCATTATGCGCTCATCAAGATGATTGTGGTACATCAGCTTGGATTGCAAGGCATTGCATGGGAGGAGTTCATTTCCCGTGACTTCATTACAACCCCTCACCCTCCTCCAGAGATTTTTCATGATGCGGGTGAGACTTCACATTAGTTTTAGGTTCCCGAGACAAAGCCTATCAGTGTTCTAGTGTGTGTTACCTATCAGAGAGGTACCAGAGCCTTATTTTCAGCAGCACGACGAGAACTATCTTCACCCGGGGTGGAAGGGGTCTCATTACCTTCATCAGCAGTGCGAGTACTAACTCCACCTGGCGTGGAAGGG
The DNA here is from genome assembly GCA_034641835.2 of Pinus albicaulis. Lineage (NCBI taxonomy): Eukaryota > Viridiplantae > Streptophyta > Pinopsida > Pinales > Pinaceae > Pinus > Pinus albicaulis. The sequence goes on from CM076571.1 coordinate 255,107,985, forward strand.
GTCTCACCTTCGACATCAGCACAGGTATAGGATAGAGGCAAGAAGCCTATGCATGATGAGGGCCCTTCAGGAGGCCAAGACACTGATTTTACACTCATTGATGTTGATTTGAGCTCTCCCAGCTCAAAGCTGAAAGAAATCATCCAGGATCAGAAAGCTGAGATTGACACACTGACCGGGAAATTTCAGAGAGCTCAGTGGGTTATAAATTACTTGGAGCAGTGGAATAAACAATTGGAGGATCATCACACACTCATGGAGCCACAGAGAATCCGCGAAGACCGGGAATTGGCCTCGAAGAGACCAGGTGACATGACACATTTTGAGCGGGAGATTTGCCTTACGAGAGACAACATTCATCTTGAGAAGTTGTTGGTGAAGGAAAATAGGGACAAAGACATGCTCAGACACATGAAGAACCACTATTGGGCCCGCACACACATTTGCAGAGCTAGGATGAAGATCCTAAAGGTGAGGTTGAGAAGAGCACTGAAACGGCGAAAAAGGCCTGATCCACTCCAAATCTTGGCCGAAGCTTCCTTGGCTGAGCATGGGACATGATGGGAGACATTAACTCCAAATTTCAGCAAATTTGGAGTAAATTTTGTCATTTTTGAAATTTTGGTTGCAAAACAGGTTTTTCTACCCGATGCGTCGCGCCACTCGACGCGCTCTTACGTTTGAGAGATCTTCTAGAGGAAAAATTTACATTTTTGGATCTTTTATGGTAAATTATGCATGCTCATGAATGGCTGAGAGATTTCATCAAGTTCTGGGTGGTCTTAAAGGTCAAAAACACTCCAAAAATGGCCTTTCTGCCACTTTTTGCACCAGCAGGAACCAGTCTTGGGAGATTTTAGTTTTGGAGGGGAAAATGAGCTCCAAATTGAAAAATTCCACTTAGGTTGGATAGCAGACAGACAGGGATTTCCAACGAGCTATCATGAGCTCAATTTTCACTTCAGGAAGTGCCCCAAAAATAGGCTCAAAGGGGCGTGGCGCATTGAGTTTTCTGGCGCGGCGCATAGAGGATTTTGGTCCAATTTTTACTTTTCAGCTCAGAGATTCGGCCAGTTTGACTAGTTTCACTTTGTGATGTAATTATTGATCTATCTTGATGTAATTTTATGGCTATGATGTAATTTTGGCTCATATTTACTTTTTCTAGAGGATTCATTCACTAAAAAATGAAAATTAAATGAATGAATCAGTTTCCTTCCTTATAGAGGCAAGTTGTTTGGCTGCCTAGATTTTAGTTCCATGTTTAGAATTGGTTGAAACAGCTCCTAGAAGGATGAGCTCAACCCCTAGAGGCATGGGAAGGGGTTAGGATGGTCTATATATTTTATTTTCTGAGATATTTTTAGGGTTGGATACTTGGGAATAGTTTGGCACCTCATTGTATATTCATTTCAGTATTTTTGGCAAAGGAAAGACCAGAGTTTTGCAGCACTTGTTGGGATCCTTGTGGCTCTGAGTTTTGATGATGTTTTTCTCCATGTATCTGTAAGTTTCATTAGTTTTTATGTATGCCATTTCCCTTATCTTTGCTTCTGAATCAAACAAATGAGTAACTAAGGTAGAATTCACTAGTTTGCTGGTGCTCTGCCTTAAAATTTTGTTTAGTTTTATATGTTTTTGTTAGTTTGAAGAGGATCCTTGCACCCTCTTGCCCTCTTCAGCTCCTCAGCAGTCTTTTCTATCCATTCATTGAATCCAAGACATCAAAGTCATTGCCTTCCCTGCCCCAACTTGAACTCTACAAGAATTTGGCCTCATCCCTAAGCCCAAAATTGCCTTTCCCTTTTTCTAACAGAAACCCTTAAAAAATCATTTAAAACTCCTTGATTAATATACCTAGCCTAAAATTAGTACTCATTTCAGTCATCTCAAGCCCTATTGATAAATTTTTCCTGAGATTGACCCGGAGAGAGCCCTCTCCTGTTCTGGTAGGGCTAGCTACCAAACTGAGCGTGGTTTGGTGTTACCCTGAATCCCGCCTTCCTTCAGCCTAAGGTGGATTTGGGCTATAACATTAGTGGCAACCATACTGGGGAAGAAAATGGTTTTCTTTTTGGTGTTATTTGTTTCATAAGTTACAAACGAAGCCTGAAGTTATGCCAGGTAGCCTTCTAAATGCTTTTGCTTTGCATTAGCGGAAGTAGATAAACGTTGCTTCAGTCAATCTCCAGTTTAGCTTGTGAACGTGACATTTGACTTGTGAATTACCCCAGTATATTACATCGTTCTGGACTTTTGGGTGATTGAGTCTAGAATTTGATAGGCTGAAATAGATCGGTTTTGTCCTTTGACTTTTGAATAAATCAACACACTGGCTTCCAGAAGACATACTAGAGCTAATCCCGATCCTGGTCCGCCTCCAATGTATGAGAATCCCAATCTGATTTCAAGAATCCTCCGTTGAGAAAGTCCCGTGATCCCTTTTTTTAAATCTCATTCATGCCCGACTGTATTTGAGTTCCTTGAAGATATTAAGTTTGATGATCAATTCGAGCTGTCGTTGTTTGAAACTAAATCTAAAAGTGCTACTGGTTCTACTATCATAAATCCCAAGTTTATCAAGTATTTTGAGATTGAACAAGCTAATAGATCCATTGATAGTTACATCTTGAACATCCAAAACTATATTGTGGCAACGAATATTCTTGAGTTTATCGAATCTTCTTCTGAAACTCTTGGTCCATCAGCAGTTACTTCTGATTCACAAGTTCACGTCGAGCCTTCTTTCATTCCTACCATTACCGTGCAACCATCTATATCTGATCAGCAATTTGCAGTAGTTCCTCCTCCATCTCCACCACATACACCTCGTACATCTACTACTCCTACTCCACCCATTTCTCCAAGACAGATCATAAATCCACCAAGAGCAATGGCTGCTAGATTCGCACCTCTTGTCTTGCCCCAGAACTTGGATCCCATGATTATCAGAGTAAAATCCCTTTGCTTGATGGTACTCCTCAAAGTGTGCCCGCTCAGCAGCATATTGATAGAATGACAAACTTCTTTGATCTACATGAAATTGATGAAGAGAATGTCACCATGAGATTGTTTGTGCAAACTTTTGGAGGTGAGGTACGCAAGTGGTTCAAAACTTTGCAGCCTAGAAGTATTAATAAATTAGAAGAGCTTCAGAGACAATTTCTAGATCGGTGGGAAATGAAGAAAGATCCACTTCAAATTACTTCTGAATATACCAAGATCAAGTGCAATCCTGGTGAGTCCGTCCAAGACTATATTATCAGATTTAATGTGGTTTATAATGCAATTCCTGATGATTTGAGGCTATCTAAGAAATAAACTTTGTTAAAATTCCCAGATGGTTTTGATCTGGAGATGGCCTATTCGTTACGAGATAGAGATCCACCCACCTTAGAAGATATGCAGAAAATTGCGGTGAGTGTCGAGGAAAATTTGAATGACAAGAGAGCTAGATTGAAAGCAGAGAAGAAAGTTGTAATAAAGGAAGAAGCTTCTACATCTACATCAGATCAGCTACTTCGTAAAGTGGAAAAAATGTTCGAAAGGTTCACACTTGATAAGCCCGAACCACTGTTTCGGAATCCCAACTTCCGTGGTCAGCTGCAGCCCCAATTCAGGATTAAACAACGAGAACAGCGAGCACAAGAACCAGCAGTCCAGCAGTAAGTAAAGACACCTCTTCAGCAGAATTTTGTTGGTCAGGATTCAGATGATGAAGATGATGTAGTAAGGGAGGAAAATAATTTCTTTACTCCTGATGATTTTCCCATTTATATCACCGAAGATGAGGAGTATGCAGAAAGTTCAGCGGTAAAAAGAGATGAGGATTTTATCTTGGCCAATGATGCAGCTCTCGAGGAAGAGTTGGATGAGTATCAGAGAGGTTATATGAATGCCTTGTCAGCCTAGTAGAAGCAATATTCTCTTAGAAACAGAAATGTACCTGTCAATCCAATCCAAAAGAGAAAGGAAGTTTCAGCACCTAAAAACGATTCACCTATTTCACAAAAGAAAGCAAAAGAGATAGTTGATCCCGCTTCTACCAAGTCATCATTAGCAGAAAAATCAAATCAGCCAATTACATCGAGGGAGAAGGCTGAAAAGAAATATGTTCCAGCCAAAGAGATCAAAAATACTTCATCCTTTAGTTTGGAGAATGAGATTTCTAAATTAAAGGTATCCATTCCCTTGACTGAACTAATGAGGAACAACAGTTATAGAGGTCAAGTTTCCAAAATTTTGAATTTTGATCCCATGTCTGATATGGTGAATATTGAAGATGATCAACCTGAACTGATATTTGGACCAGCTTTAGATGGTGAGTCTCCAGATAGCGAAGTGCCTCCTTTTTATATCAGTCTTCGATTGCATGAGTTTGTATTGCATAATGCCATGTTCGATTCCGATGCTTCCCATAATCTTATGCCGAAGGCAATCATGGAGAAGTTGGGTTTGGACATTACTAGGAAGTACCATGATCTTTATTCATTTGATTCTAGCAGAGTGAGATGTATTGGGCTCATTAAAGACTTGGTTGTTAGCTTGGATCAGATTCCCACAAAGAATGTTTTGATGGACGCAGTTGTGGCAGAAATTCCTCCCAGGTTTGGCATGTTGCTTTCTAGATCTTGGGGAGCAAAATTGAAAGGGACATTACAATTATATTTTTCCTATGCGACGATTCCCGTGTTTGGAAAAATGAGAAAGTTGTACCGGGAACAAAAAATGAAATATATGATTACAACCAAGGAGAAACCGGTTAATCATCCGATTAATTATGTACATACAGATTTAGAGTATTTTGTTTTGTTTGCTAATAGTTTCAATGATGTAGATAGTCATTTAGTTCAAGCAGAAGATATTCGAGAGATTACCAAGAATTTCAGAGAATTTTTGTAGAAAGAAAGGCAACAATCGGAAAGCACAGTTGAGCAATCAGCTAAAGATAGTGGATAGCAAGCAGGAAAAACAGAGCTAGCACAATTTCAACACTTAGAAGATGATGAAGAGGGTCTATGGACCATGGATTTCGATGGTGCAGTGGGAAATGATGGTGCTGGAATTGGTATTTGGGTACGCAGTCCTTTTTCCGCTCCAAACAAGGTACCGAGCAATGTACGGGTATGTTCTTACAAATTAGCATTCGAATGTTCAAACAATGAGGCTGAGTTTGAAGCTCTGATTGCTGGCCTAAAAATTCTTAGAAAGCTGAATACTAAGAGAATTGCAGTTTATGGTGACTCCAAATTGGTGATTAAGCAGGTGAAGGGTGAATACCAAACAAAGCATCCTCGAATGCGTGCTTACCAGAATGTTGTTCTTGATATTTTGAAGCAGTTTTCAGATTATACCTTGACTTGTATTCCTCGCATTCAAAATGGAATTGCAGATGCGCTTGCTAAGGCAGCATGTAACTTGAAAATCCCAATGAATTCAAGTAATAAGTTCGAAATTCATGTGAAGCACCGTCCTACCGTCCCGGATAATCAAATATGTTGGCAAGTTTTCCAAGATGATGATGAGATTAATGATTTTCTGCAAAATAAAGGTAAGTTCAAAGATACCTCAATTGATGTATAATATGATGATGGTGAAGCTGACGTGCAAGTCAATCAAATGGAAGTGTTGCAGCTGAAAGATAACGTTATTCCTAAAGGTTTGATACCTTTAGAAGATCTCTTCGGTCAGGATGATGTGGCCAAGAAACCAATCTTACGGCCGACTGAAAAAGGAATTGAAGATGTAAATATTGGAACAGCTGAAGACCCCAAGATGGTGAAGTTATCCAAATCATTGCCACCAAAGGTAAAAGCAAAATATGTGAATTTGTTGTCTTCTTTTGCTGATGCTTTCGCTTGGGACTATTCATATTTAAAGACGTATGATACCAATATAATTCAGCACACTATCCCAATCAAGCCTAATCAGAAGCCTTTCAGACAGAAGCTAAGAAGAATCAACCCGAAGTTGCTGCCATCGATTGAGAAGGAGGTAAACAGGTTGTACAAAGCAGGAATCATTGTTCCCATCAAATTTTCTGATTGGATTTCCAATTTAGTGCCAGTGCGGAAAAAGACAGGTGAGATTCGGTTGTGCATTGATTTCCGAAATCTGAACAAGGTGTCACTGAAGGACAATTATCCATTGCCCAAAATGGATCATATACTGCAGCGAGTAGTTGGAGCATCTCGCATGTCACTACTCGATGGTTATTCTGGATATAACCAAATTTTGGTCCATGAGGACGACCGAGACAAAACTGCGTTCACCACTCCGTGGGGAACTTTCCACTATGCCAAGATGCCATTCGGTTTGAAGAATGCTGGTGCGACTTTTCAGCGGGCGATGGACATGGCTTTTGCAAATGAGAAAGATGTTTTCCTTGTTATATACCTTGATGATTTGACAGTCTTTTCCAATTCAGATGAAGAGCATATGTATCACTTGAAAGTTGTTTTTCAAAAGTGCAGAAAATATGGTGTCTCGCTTAATCCTAAAAAAAGCTTGTTTGCCATGGATGAGGGAAAATTACTTGGTCGCATTATTTCAAAAGATGGCATTCGTATTGATCTAGCACGTGTTGAAGCAATTCAGCAAATTGACCCTCCCAGGAACAAGAAGGAGATTCAGTCTTTTAATGGTAAGATGAAATTTTTACGACGTTTTGTCCCTAACCTTGCTTAACATCTAAGAGAGATAACAAATATGCTGAAAAAGGACAGCCAAGTGAAGTGGACTGAAGAGGGGGTAAATTCCTTTAATTTGGTTAAGTTAGCATTGTCTTCAGCTCCAGTGTTAATCAGCTCGGATTACACCCAAGATTTTATCTTGTTTTCCTTTGCTTTGGAGCATACCATGGCAGCTGTGTTAATGAAGAAAAGGGATGGGCATGAGAAGCCAATAGCTTTTTTCAGCCGAACTATACGAGACGCAGCCTTGAAGTAAAACATCATTGAGAAGCAAGCTCTAGCACTGGAAAAAGCATTAAAGGATTTCTGGGTATACATTTTGCATTCCCATATTTTGGCTTATGTTCCTAATGCTGCTGTGAAAGATGTTTTGGTACAAACTGATCCGGAAGGAAGACGAGGAAAGTGGATTGCAGCTTTTCCGGAGTATGATGTGGAGATAAGGTCCACAGAGCTTATCAAGGGACAGGGGCTGGTGAAGCTTATGGCTTAATCAAATTTGCATGCACTAGACACAAATCTGATTGCTGCTATGTCTGATGAGGATGAGGAGAATTCGCCACTTCAGGTATCGGAAATTTTTGTTGCTTCCCCATGGTATTCAGATATCATGTATGTTCTTCAAAATTTGTCATCACCGCCCGGCATGACTAGAAACAAAGGTAGAACTCTGAAATTGAAGGCTGCAAAATTTTGTATTTTGAATTTTGCACTTTATTGGAAAGATCCAGGTGGTGTTTTGTTAAATTGTTTGGTGGAGGAAGAAGCAAAGAAGGTAATGGAGGATTTCCATAAAGGAGACTGCAGGGGTCACCATTTTTGGAAAACAACAGCCAATAAGATTTTGAGAGCGGGATACTATTGGCCGAAATTGTTTGCTGATGTGTATAAAACAGTCAAAGGCTGCCATGAGTGCCAGATTTTCAAAGGAAGACAGAAATTACAGCCTTTGCCGCTTAAACCTATTGAGGTAAGCGCCCCTTTTCAGTAGTGGGGTTTGGATTTCATTGGGGAGATCCATCCTCCTTCTTCAGGACAGCATAGATGGATCCTAACAGTGACTGATTACTTCATGAAATGGATCGAAGTAGTTCCCACCAGACAAGCTACTGATTCGGTAATCATTTCTTTCCTTGAGAACAAAATTTTGTCTCATTTTGGTTGCCCGAATAAATTGATCACTGATAATGCAGTAGCTTTTAAATCAAGAAAGATGATTGAGTTTTGTGCGAAGTATAAAATCATTTTGGGACATTCAACTGCCCATCATCCGCAAGGAAACGGATTGGTGGAATCTTCCAATAAATATTTGGTCAACATCATTAAAAATTTGCTGGACATAAATAAGAAGAGTTGGCATAAGAAGCTGGTCAATGCGCTATGGGCAGACCGAGTAAGTCAGAAAAAATCCATTGGTATGTCCCCCTTTGAGTTAGTTTATGGAGTCGATACAGTGTTTCCTACCTCTCTTGCTGTTCTGGTGGTCAAGCTTCTTTAGGAAGCTGGCAGTGAAGAAAGCCATATGCAGAGAAGGATTAATCAGATGATTCATTTGCAGCAAATGAGAGAAGAGGTTTTCCATAACACATTCAAGTTGCAGGACAAAATCAAGAAAATCTATGACAGGAAAGCGAAGGTAGATAAATTCCAATTGGAGGAAGTGGTGTTGAAGTGGGATGCTAGGAATGAGGACAAAGGTAAACACTGTAATTCTGAAAATCTCTGGAAAGGTCCATTCAAGATTGCAGCATATCGAGGTCAGAACACCTTTCTTTTGAAGGAGATGAATGGTGAAGACTGTCCAGGAGGGCCGGTCAATGGTCGGTTGCTCAAGCGGTACCATTTCTAAGATGTTTTCTGCTGATCACATTGTCATTGTACATATCATTTATTTCAATTTCATTCCAAGTGTGTACTGTGGTATTTTCTTTAGTTTGGGGCCCAAAGTGAAGGCTATAATTCTGAAGAAGGATTTCATTTTTGGTTTGAGTCTGTCTAGTCGGTTTGGTTTAGTCATTTGAGTTTTAAAATTGAGTCATTTCGAGTCAATTTTCAGTCAATAAATTCAGTCAACAGTCTTGAGTTGATTGGTCAAAATAATTGACTCCATAGCCCAATGGACGAAGGCACTGTCTATCTCTCCCAGATATCTGCCATTCTTGGCACCTCCAAGGAGCCACCATCCCCATTGGAGCCAATGTTAGAGTCGGTCCTGTCATCACTCTGTCAGAGATCATTTCTCTTATTGCATTTCATTTTTAGGTGTCTCATTCAGTTCATTCATCTGCATTCCATTAGGGGCATGCCATTATCTGACGGTAGGGTCTCTTCACTCGTTTCCCTCATGTTTGTACCTGCTGGGTTGGTCGAAATTTATCAAAATTCATTAAAGTTGATTTCAGTCATTTACAGTCATAGATGGTCTTGTGGTAAAAAAAGAGTCTTTCAGTCACTAGGTCTAGGGTTTGGTCTTCAGAATTTCAAATAATGCCCGCAGGCCATGAGGATGTCTTCAATAAGTTTTCATTTCAATATTTTCATCATTAACAATGCTCAAGGATGTTTCTTCTTCAAAACTCTGTTTTGAAGAAGAAATCGTCAAATTAATTGTTTGTAATAAATATGTATTTTTAAAGTTTTCCGCCATGAAGTACTTCAAATTCAGCCTCTGGTCATCCTTTTTCGAAGTCCAAATGCCACCATCCCTGCAAAAAATTAATCAAGAAGCCATCATTTTAGCCAAAAAATCGAAGAGGAAACTTGAAGAACAAAGTTGTATTAAAAGTGAAGAAATGCCAATTCTAAAACATTACAAAAATGGGTCTTTACAAAGAAAAAATCAAAGCCATGACTTTATATAGATATTTTCATTGTTTTAATAGCCATTTGCATCCAAAGATCGATTGAAAGTCAAAGTTTAGTGGTGAGAGGGAGAAGCTATCATTTTGGAGCCAAGACTGTGGGTAATTGTCTGCGCGGCGCATTGGGTAAGAGCGCGACACACATAGGCTGCGCGATGCACAAGGCCTCCTGCCACAGTGTATTTTCCACTGGCGCGATGCATCCACGGAACGCAGTGCACTGGGATTGTGTGCGGCGCATCCACGGAGCGCAGCGCACTGGGCTTGTGCGCGGCGCACAGAGCTTCCAAGACTGAAACTCATCACTGCTTCATCAAATTTTAAATCGATTCAACTCATTTGGTCCAAGTAAGTTTGACAATGCTTGTTCAGTGATTTTAGTCATGTGTGGTGTTGTTTGGAGGCAAAGACATTAGAGTTTTGGTTGGTGAAAAACAAACCCTATATCCATATTAAAATCTGCTCCCTTAGGGTTTGAAATGAAGTGTTGAAATTTGACTATTAGTGCTAAACACTCCCACTCCATTGTTCATTCGTGTTCCAATCACTGTCATACTATTATCATAGTCCTTTCCTATTCCCTCTGTCCCAAAACAATCATATCCCTTGTACCCATTTTCCCTATCACTATACCCTATTAGCCCTCCCCCTTTCATATCATTTATAAATTCCCAATTCCCAAAACATTCAAGGACTGTCTTTATATCCTTGATTTCACTTAGCTTAAATATATCTTGTAATTTCATTTATCCTTATCTCTAAAAACTACATTTCCCATCACCATCTCCCACTCCCATATCACTTATAAAATCCCCAAATCCCGAAGTCCCCCAAGCAGTCAAGTGACTGTCCTTACACTCAAATTTAACTTGACAGTCCATTATATCCACTGCAATATTTCCTCACAGTCTCTCATTTCATACTTGGTACATATTTGGTATTGAAAGACAAACTCTTGTTTTCACCACATATATATCAGCGTATACTTGTGATACACCTTGCTTTTAGCACCATGTCAGAGACAAATTCATCATATGAGCAAGAATATGAGCAGGACAGTGATTCAACCACCGAGCTTAATGTACCGAGGAGGTCTCATAAAAGTGGCAGGCACGTTAGAGAAGAGCCCACTTCCTTGACTCAGTTGCAGGCCTGCCTGCTTGCAATGGCATGCTTTCAACAACATTCATGTTTTCAGTATTGTGAGATGATTGCTCAGATTCAGCACCATCAGGAGTTGGTTCGCTTATTTTTCCTACATTTGCGTGATGGTCATCATGTAAACCTTGCTGGAGTGAACTTCAACTTAACACCAGAAACCATTTCTCAGGCGACCGGGATACCAAACATAGGTGAAGAGTGGAACAAGAGGCAGCAACTGGATAGAGCATATTATGAACCTTACATCAGGCCCGGTTATATGAGGCAGCTCAGCAGGGTGTTTCCTTTCAGATTCTTGAAGGCGTCCTATGTGCCATTAATGAAACTTATCATCAGATACTTCAGCTGTGAGGGCCGGTTCTCACGCCTTTATGCATAGCACATCCGGCTGTTGATGCATTTTCATGAGAGTGAGACTGATGAATATTCCACACTTCATGTGCCGAAACATAGAGCGGATGACTACCCTTGTGCAGAAGAAGACTCCAGAGTAGCAACATAACATCATTTATCATTATGCGCTCATCAATATGATTGCGGTACATCAGCTTGGATTGCAGGGCATTGCATGGGAGGAGTTCATTTCCCGTTACTTCTTTACAGCCCCTCACCCTCCTCCAGAGATTGTTCATGATGCGGGTGAACCTTCACATCATTTTGAGGTTCCCGAGATAGAGCCTATCAGTGTTCCAGTGTGTGTTACCTATCAGAGAGGTACCAGAGCCTTATTTGTAGCAGCACGACGAGTACTATCTCCACCCAGGGTGGAAGGGGTCTCGTTACCTTCATCAGCAGTGTGAGTACTAACTCCACCTAGCATCGAAGGGGTCTCACCTTCGACATCAGCAGAGGTACAGGATAGAGGCAAGAAACCTATGCACGATGAGGGCCCTTCAGGAGGCCAAGACCACTATTTTACACTCATTGATGTTGATTCGAGCTCTCCCAGCTCAAAGCTGAAAGAAATCATCCAGGAGCAGAAATCTGAGATCGACACACTGAACGGGAAATTGCAGAGAGCTAAGTGGGTTATAAATTACTTGGAGCAGCAGAATAAACAATTTTAGGATCAGCACACACTCATGGAGCTGCAAAGAATCCGCAAAGACCGGGAATTGGCCCGGAAGAGACCAGGTGACATGACACCTTTTGAGCTGGAGATTTTCCTTACGAGAGCCAACATTCATCTTGAGAAGCTGTTGGCGAAGGCCAATAGGGACAAAGATATTCTTAGACACATGAAGAACCACTATTGGGCCCGCACACACGTTTGCAGAGCTAGGATGAAGATCCTGAAGGCGAGGTTGAGAAGAGCACTGAAACGGCGAAAAAGGCCTGATCCACTCCAAATCTTGGCCGAAGCTTCCTTGGCTGAGCATGGGACATGATGGGAGACATTCACTCCAAATTTCAGCAAATTTGGAATAAATTTTGTCATTTTTGAAATTTTGGTTGCAAAACAGGTTTTTCTGCCCGACGCATCGCGCCACTCGACGCGCGCTTACGTTTGAGAGATCTTCTGGAGGAAAACTTTACATTTTTGGATTTTTTATGGTAAATTATGCATGCTCAGGAATGGATGAGAGATTTCATCAAGTTCTGGGTGGTCTTAAAGGTCAAAAACACTTCAAAAATGGTCTTTCTGCCACTTTTTGCACCAGCAGGAACCAGTCTTGGGATATTTCAGTTGTGGAGGGTCAAATGAGCTCCAAATTGAAAAATTACACTTGGGTTGGATAGAAGAAAGATAGGGATTTCCAATGAGATATAATGAGCTCAATTTGGACTTCATGAAGTGCCCCAAAAATAGGCTCAAAGTGGCGCAGTGCATTGAGTTTTCTCGCGCGGCGCATAGAGGATTTTGGTCCAATTTTTACTTTTGAGCTCAGAGATTCGGCCAGTTTGACTAGTTTCACTTTGTGATGTAATTATTGATCTATATTGATGTAATTTTATGGCTATGATGTAATTTTGGCTCATATTTACTTGTTCTAGAGGATTCATTCACTAAAAAGTGAAAATTAAATGAATGAATCAGTTTCCTTCCTTATAGAGGCAAGTTGTTTGGCTGCCTAGATTTTAGTTCCATGTTTAGAATTGGTTGAAACAGCTCCTAGAAGGATGAGCTCGACCCCTAGAGGAATGGGAAGGGGTTAGGATGGTCTATATATTGTATTTTCTGAGACATTTTTAGGGTTGGATACTTGGGAATAGTTTGGCACCTCATTGTATATTCATTTCAGTATTTTTGGCAAAGGAAAGACCAGAGTTTTGCAGCACTTGTTGGGATCCTTGTGGCTCTGAGTTTTGATGATGTTTTTCTCCATGCATATGTAAGTTTCATTAGTGTTCTTGTATGCCATTTCCCTTATCTTTTCTTCTGAATCAAACAAATGAGTAACTAAGGTAGAATTCATTAGTTTGTTGGTGCTATGCCTTAAAATTTTGTTTAGTTTTATATGTTTTCGTCAGTTTGAAGAGGATCCTTGCACCCTCTTGCCCTCTTCAGCTCCTCAGCAGTATTTTCTATCCATTCATTGAATCCAAGACATCAAATTCATTGCCTTCCCTACCCCAACTTGAACTTTTCAAGAATTTGGCCTCATCCCCAAGCCCAAAATTGCCTTTCCCTTTTTCCAACAGAAACCCTTAAAAAATCATTTCAAACTCCTTGATTAATATACCTAGCCTAAAATTAGTACTCATTTCAGTCATCTCAAGCCCTATTGATACATTTTTCCTGAGATTGACCCGGAGAGAGCCCTCTCCTATTCTGGTAGGGCTAGCTACCAGACTGAGCCTGGTTTGGTGTTACCCTGAATCCCGCCTTCCTTCAGCCTAAGGTGGATTTGGGCTATAACACCTTAGATCATTTTTCATGTCTTCTTAGACTTTTTCTCCCGTTGCTGCTTAGCAGGGTTGTAGTGTTGTTTAGCACTGGGTGTTCCTAAGCGAGAATCCCACCTCTTTCCTTTGAGGAGCCTCATTGGGAGAGTTTGTATCGATCATTCCACATCAGGTTTTCAGGCCAAGATTTAGCCAAATTCATCAGCATATTTTTTTCCAGAGATTGTGCAGTGTTGCTGGGTGTAGTAGTGGAAGGGATTGGAATCTCGGTTCTTGAGCTAGTTTCTCATTGAAGGAAGGTTTCCTTCACTTGAGGGACCTATTTGGTGGCTCCGTTGAAGTGTTTCCTTGTGATTGAGAGGTTCATCCTTTCATGGGAGGAGGCCCTTGAGGGATCTATAGAAGATCAGACATATTTCAGCCTTATACACTCATGTGCTTTAGTGTTGCAGTGGTGATTCAGTAAATTATTGAATATCACATTTTGTATGTAGAGTGTTTGACAATAAACCCTTGTCGGGTTATCTTGTATTTTGTATAAGGAGAATAGATCTCGTTCTATGAGCATGATTGTCTAATATATGAGTATATATATTTGTATTCCTATTTTCTACATTAAAACCCTCATAGGACTACGCAGTCACTTTATGCAGCAACTCCGGTAAAATTTAGTTTTGGGGTTTTTAGTCATTTTCAGCTACACTAGTGTGGGAGGTCTGTTTAACCCACCTAGTTTTATTTTTTTCTGATCTCCTCTTGTATTTAGATTCTATATGGATGTATCTATGGGATCCAAGTTATCATTTTAATTTTTTATTACATGTGTTGCTAGAAATGTGTTTTTAGAGCATGATTCATGAGTTTTTCCAGATTTGGAATATTACATTTCTCCTTCAGGTTTCTTGAGCCATCTTTCCAAGAACTCTATTTCCATGTGAAATATTTCCAGCATTTCATCACAACCTTCATTCCCAGTTTAATTCTTCTTCTGGAAATCCTCCTGAGTTATCATGTTTTCTGTATCATCACATTGAAAAATTCTTTCATCAATTTCATTAAACAAATTCATTTGTTTACCTCCTTGGAATATCACTATGGAATTTTCATTATGCTTCTGTTCCATAGTAGCTTCAACTAGTTGTCTTGCACCAAACAATAATTCATCTATGAATTATTTTTGCTGCAAAAAATCAGTACCTTCCTCCTCTGAAAGGCATTCTCCATCATACTTCACCTTAAGAGCTTTATTCATCTTTGTGATAGTTTCACCAGACTGTCCATCATCTTCTACACATCCTTTAAACATACTCAAACTATGAGATTTAAAGATACAAGGCTTCATAACCTCATCTGCTTCCCTTGTCAACATATCTTCAAATTGTTTTGGACTATTCCAATAGTCCATGAGATCTTTCTCATTATTCTCTTCACCTAGAATTTCACCTCGTTCTGGTCCACAAATGGAAACTTCCATTTCCAACTCAGCTTCTCTGAGTTCTTCACATCTCAATTGCACACCATTCAACTGCTCGAGCTTCCTCAGCTCTTCTATTAACTGCATATTTACCTGTTGATTCCTCTTTACTTGTAGTCTCTAACATTTCACTTTCTTCTTGATGGTCCAACCATGTCTCTGGTCTTTCTTGTTTCTCTGCAACAATTCCATCAATAAATCAAGATGAACTGCTATCTCATCCTTCTCCCTCTCATATTCTTCATCAGTCAACTACTTCCATATGCCATTTGCCTTGGCATCTTCCTTCTTCTTTCTTCTATTGTGGTCTTTCACAGAACCTCTGAAATTAATATCAGCAGTCATCTTCTCCTCCTTTGTGAACTTCATCTGTTCACTAGTGGATTTCATTTAATCCCATTTTCAACAAGCCTTCCTACTTGCCATCCAACAATGCAATCTCTCTTTCGGCACTTGGTATCTTTCAGTTCTCTATTTTGGAATCATTTCTGGGAAATTCTCTTGCTCCTCTTTGCTACAAACAACAATTGCAATATTTATTGCCTTATAATGACCAAACTCTTTAGGTGTCAGGCTCTGCCGATCATGCAACCAATTACATTCAAACCATTGACTTGATTTAAGAATTTTTGACTCCAGACTTGTCATCAACCTTTCATTTTGAATGAAAAATGCAACCTTTTGTACAATAACTCAATGATGGATTTTAACTTGACTCAAGCTATACAATTTTTTTCATTTGACCTTGACATATAATTTTGACGTTTCAACTTTATGTGATTACTCTACATAAAAATAACACACTCAAATACTTATCACTCTACTCATTATCTCTCTTAAAATATCTCTCTTCCCACTCATGAATTTTGGTGAAACACTTATAAAGTTTATATGGCCTTAAGCACTATTCTTCTCAACCTGAATTACACATCCATTTTATGTTATTTAAATAACATAAAAACTCATTTGACTTACCACCTTCATAGTGTTCCCACTGATAGTTCTTGAGCTTCTGCACTACAACTCTTCTTCCAAAGTATCAATATATATAGCAGTGCAAAATATTATCAAAATAATTGTTTCGGGAAATAACTCCCTAGAGGTTTGTTAGGTAAAAACCTCCACAGACCAGGGCATGCTATTCAAGAAGGACTCACACAACCACACTTGTACGCTAAAAACTAGATAACATCGATAGTAGAACTCACCCGTAATCCTACGTTTGATGTAGATCCTGCGGGGTCCAAACCCCCAGCAACCCTTCTTCCTCCTCAACCTAAAAACCAAGAAGAAACGTGCATGGAAATCTAGTTGTACAACATATATTTATCCTAAATGTCAGTGAAATTCATGTGCAACATCATATAAACAATAATAAATGCTTAAATAATAATATTTTCACATATGCAAGTAGATATTAACACGTGAATTCAGGAACAAGATGGTTCTTCTTCATTACGAACAGCATGTACAGTAATAAAAAGTGGAGAGATCACCTGAATCCTTCCATGATCTTCGAAAAAACCGTCGTCTAGATCCGTCCCGCCCTTGCCTTGCTAGAATACTTTCAAGACTTGTGCACACGAGATGACATATAAACTGATGAACATCTCCAGGAAACAAGGGTTCCCTGTAAAAATCTGGGAAAGTGCAGGAGGCACGGGAAATCAGACTTGAATTGGGATTCCAACTGAGTATAATGTCCATAAATTTCTCTCTCTCTTAGGCCATGGACATGAGGGGCTTTTATACTCCCTCAAAGTAGTTTCAATCAGTTGGAAATAGTTGGCCACGTGCTAGGGTGGTTGAACTACTGGAGTAACGATCAACCCAGCCCGAAAATGGGGAATTTTTATATATCTTTTATGATTTTAATGGCATACGCGGAAAAGTTTGTATGGACTCGCGTATACACGCGGAAAAGTCTGGGCATACCCACGTATGGGATTTTTTACACTGTTTTTTATGAATTTTGTTCAAGTCTGTGGGAATGGGTGCCCAAGGCCAAAGAGACCATCATGAATCACATGAGGGTGAAAAATGATGCTATAACAATAATTTTCAAAAGAAAAAAGAGAATACATCGCTGGACCAAACATCTGTAGTACCACCATCAAATCCTCTACCAGAAATCACCTCAAATATTCATGCATTTCCAACTTGCGCACATGTCATTATTTTTGCATATGATTGTCCATTCTTTGGAGTAAGCTCTATTTAATCGACACTGGATGAATTTTCTACAATCACAATTTTTTTTACATAGCGGATGACTTCTCTACAACAAATTCACCTTTTCTTCATTTAGATCATAGAGATTTCGGTTTTAGCTATGCATTCAAATTGATTGGCGCACCTTCAAACCCTGAATTAGTTCGAATCTTGAAAATTTTGTTTTCAATAGAAAAAAATAATGTTCCCTCACGGATCTTTGATCTTCGTGGACATGCAGGATTCCGCATCCACATTCAAACATAATTTCGAACAATTCTCATGGATTTCCCATTAATCCTCAAAAGTACACGAGTAATCTTTGTTATAGGTCAATTTGGGCACCATTCCCAATGACCTGGTTAACTGGGCATCATCTCCAGGACCAATGATTAAGGGTCTATCATTCCCTAATAGTTCAAGTTGCTACATGCCCTAAGACAAGAACAAGACAAATCAAGCCAGAATTTCATCAAGCAAAGGTTTCGAAGGTTTGAATCTTACTATATAGCATATGAGAGCTCATCAACGCAGGCTCTAAAGGGCCTAAGTGAATTTCATATGCAGGTAGCCCCATGCAAGGCTGCTCTGCAAAGCACTTCCCGACATTCACAGGTGTGTTGGTTACATTGGGAGCGAAATTCTCATTGTTTCGGAATCTCCGCTTGGCCAGTGTCTTCTAGAAGAGTTCACATGTGTCAAGCCTCAAATCCAAGTGTCCATTTTACATCTACATGATTGGAAACATGTCTTACCTATTATTGGAAAGTCATTGATTGCAAAAAAACCTACAATTCATCTATAAATTGAGCACATATATGAGTGCTTGAGAAGGAATAATTTGAGTAGAGAAATGCTAGAGAATTTTCAATTGAGATCTAGATTTGTGTAGCTACTGCTGGAGAGATTTATATTGTGATGAGGCTTGGGGACGTTTCTGGAAGGGTCACTTCAAATTAGTCACTTGGTTGTAACCTCTCCTTCTATCATCAATAAAGAATACAACTTATTTTTCCCTATATGCATCTGTATTGGCTTTGATTTTCCATATTGTAAGATCTTAGTTGATGTATATGGTTTATGCTTTATTGATTTAGCAAAATAACTTGAATATACATCTATAGTATTGCATCTTCTATTGTTTCAGTGTTATTTCTTGCAGGAAGCATTTCACACAAACCGCTTTAATTTGAAGCTGCAACAGAAGCGATAGAAGGAGCCATTTGGAATTGACTGACCAAGTAAGCCTCCAATCCTCTCTGCATGTTTATTCTGAGTTAGGAAAAGTAGCCGTATAGTCTTTAATCTGCTGTTCTAGACTAGCACCTGTCTAGGGAAGCATGATTTATCTGTAATTCACAATTCTGGCCCAACAAATTGGCAACTCCACTGGGGATAATTTCTCTTAGTACTAGGTGTTTAAGCCTTTGATTTGATCCGTTTATCCACCCAGTAGTTTTTACTCATAAATATTAAACTTTTTCAAAGCCAAATTTGCAAAGACAATGAGTTAAAAATAATATTTGTTGGAACACCTAATGCTACATGGGTAGGTGTGGAATGAAAAAAATCACAATGGAGTCCAAGTGACCTTGGAATGTGAAACCAAGATTCACACCATTGTACTATAAATGTACATCTTTTTATAATGGAAAATAAGAAAGCCGCACGCTTATCCTTCATTGTGTGTTGAGTCTCTTGTGTGTGTGTGTGTGTTTATTCTTTGTCATACACCATGCGTGTGCTTAACATGGTGTTTAACATGGTATCAGAGTTGATACGTCCATAACTAGTTCAACCTTGAGTGAGTCATTTTTGTTTATGGCCTGTGCATATCTGCAAAAATTATTGGCATTTTTGCAGCACTCAAAGTTTTTGCAGTAGTCATTTTGCCGCATTTAGAAATTTTGTCTTGGAGAAGAGCAGCATTCAAAATCTGTAGCAGCATTCAGAAATTGGTTTGAAGAAGCAATATCAAATTCTACAGGTTGATTTTCTGAAGAAATTGACATGTGAAGACAAGCAGCTCCTTGAAGTAAAAAAATTCAGCCGCCTTAAAGGCTTCTTTCATAGTGTTTTCAGTTGCACATTTACAAAATATTTTGCAGAGATTTTGTATTGAACTCACATTGTGAGTGAATATTGCTTCTTCATTCATAGTTGCAATCAAGATTTGAACTGTATTTGAGTTGTTGAAAAAAAATTGTTGATTATCCTCCATCATTTGAGGAGAACATTTTGTACTTTGAGATTTCCATAGTTGGAATTTATTTGGAGTCATTTGTATTTGTTGAATCACATTGTAAATGGGTGCATTTTCGATTGAAGCTGACACCCTTTCATTTTTTGAGCCTAAATTGTTGAAAAATGGCTAAAATCAATGAGGAATTAGAGTTTTTGAATAACCTCATTCATTCAAATGTTCATGATATGATAAAAATGAGCAAGGATGCTCTTTGTAACATTCGAAGTTGTTTGCAAGATGCACAAGAAAAGATTGAGTTTTTGCAGTTGGAATCTCAGCTCCAGCAAGATGAACTTCAGCAAAAGAGTCACCATTTTGAACCTGTTTCTATTCAGAAGATTGTGAAGGACTCTCATCAGAAGAAAGAAGATAAAGTTGCAGTTGATCCCCATTCAGTTCCTTTTACTAGAGCAGATGTACATGCAGATGCAACATCTCAACCTACACTTCTCAAGCCCATCATCAGACCTTGGGAAGAGCTTGTCCACAACAAGCATCGAATTGGTCTTGGATATGACAAGGATGTGTCCTTTCATATTCCAGACTACACCAAGCCCATCATATTTCAGAGTGTCGGATTCTTGTATGATAGTTCACCTGCAGCTATTCCAGATCCTGTTCCACTTCCACAACAATAGATTGTAAAATGCCAACACTATGATCGAGTTGGCCATATGAAAGATCACTATTTTGATCTTCATCCATGCAAGCTCTATGGTCGCCACACTCACTCTTCAGACAGATGCTTCAGAAACAAGCCTCCTGCAAGAAAAAAGATTCATCTTGGATGGATCGCTTCTTGGCAATGGGCATCAACATCCAAGAAGATTTTTACGACACATGTTAGAACTTGTTCACGGATATTGAGAAAACTTGCAGTTGAGTTTTCGCCATCATCTCACCTTGTCCCTGACAGGGGGGAAAATGGTGGTCATTTACAAGCTTCGACGACAGATCAAGCCAGCCTAAGCCACAATATCTCATTCCATGTTCAAACTTGTAGCCAGAGACACAGCAGTTCAAGCGAGCCTGAGCCACAATTTTTCATTCCAGATTCAGAGATGTAGCCAGAGACATTGATGCCCATGAGCATGCCTTCGGTTGGTGGAAAACCTTAAACCATCATCTTTGGTTGGTGGATAACCTAAAACCCTCACAGGTAGTAGACCTCCCTTCTTTTAGGTTGAAGGTCTCCCTTTTTTATGAGGGACAATTCCTCTAGCAGAAGCTTTTAGCTTCTTGCCAATTTTGGAAGAGTTCCAGGAACTGCAACAAGTTTTGTGTTCCAGTGTTGGTGGTCATCCTTAAACCACCTCTTTTTTCCAACATTTCAGAGAGTTGATTCATCCCAAGTGCTACCATGTATACTTTGCAGATTTGTATTACAACTCTCTTCTTGGACTCACGCATACCCCTTCGGATTAAGGGGGGATGTTGGAACACCTAATCCTACATGGGTAGGTGTGGAATGAAAAAAGTCACAATGGAGTCCAACTGACCTTGGAATGTGAAACCAAGAGTCACACCATTGTACTATAAATTTACATCTTTGTATAATGGAAAATAAGAAAGCCTCACGCTTATCCTTCATTGTGTGTTGAGTCTCTTGTGTGTGTGTGTGTTTATTCTTTCTCATACACCATGTGTGTGCTTAACATGGTGTTTAACAGTATTTTTCCTTATACACTGCGCCCAATACACCCTTAGACAGGACACAGTGCTTTGCATAACACTATCTCCCTTCCTAGCCTGCGTTGTGGAGCACTGTCTCCCCTTGGAGACTGAGTTGACTCCTAAAAACACCTAGATTCCCTTGAATTTTCCCTTGCAATTTGCTTCAGTTTTTTTCTGCTGTATTTTAAAATTTTTGACTCTCATATTGACCAGTGAATCTATATACTTCTTCCTCCTTTGACTGAAAATTTGTTCAATGCTTGTTTAAAAATGTTTTTCTTTATCATTGACAAGTTGATTTCAAAGTAATTTTAATGTTCGCATAAAGAATAATTTTCTTTCGAAATAGGAAATTGTCGTAAGATCTTCATTTCCTTGATAGGAGAAATTGTTGTTGAAATCCTTATTTTTCCTTCAAAAGAGAAATTGTTGTTTGTATTCTTCATTTCTCAAAAGTAAAAGGCATTTGAATTGTTGATTTAGTGCACCTAGTTTCTTTTCTGCATTTATAACATTAAAGAAATTGAAAATAAAAACTTGCATTTGCATGTATAATTTTGTGTGTTTTGCAAAAGGAGCATTAGGAAATCTACATTTAGTTTGTGCTCATTGATTTGTTTTGCTCATTGATTTGTTTGCTCACAATTATTTGCTCTCTTCCCTTAGTAGCTAGGTTTTTCATTGAAGAAATTGGAAGTGAAAGATTGTTTATCATTCTTAGCTTGCATTTTAGGAATTTCATACACATCATCACGGTGAATCTTTGAGAGGAAAATTGTTAAGAAATATCAACATAAAATTAAACTCAATTTACCTAACAAAGAATTGGAACCATAACGATAACATTTAGAAGATCTAGGCTAGAGACGTGTTTCGGCGTCCTAAAACATAGCAGCTATCATTAACTTGTCTGCGATACATTCCGAGTGTGATACCTTACTCCACGTACGTAAGTATATCATAGCTTGTCCACATACTTTCTGGTATATCAGGCAGTGTTACAGTACGACAATTATAAAGGCGTGCTCTCACTGTGCAGTTTCGCATCAGACAGCACTAATAGAGACTTGGGCCTCCATGTACCTTCGGGTATATTTGGGAGGAAAAATTTTAGGTGCTAGCCATCCATAGTGAACCGAGTTGGCCACCTTGTAAATTGTGATACACCGAACACAACATTCAAGGAGATTGCCTGCCCGTACTTCTTGGTTCGCCAGGAGGTATTCTGCAGTTCACAGTTTCTTGGTAAACCCTTTTGCCTAGCATTACCCTTTTATTTTGTTTATTTGTTTTTGGTTAAAATAAATCATTCATCGTGGAAGAACAAAATCCTATCCCTCGTTGTTCGCGTAGATTAGCTTTAAAACCACATTTACCACTGAAAGTTACTTTTTGTAGGCGAAGGCAATCACAATCTTCCGAATCAAGTACAATCCGTACCTTTGGTGAAATATCATTTTCCAATAAACTAGAGTTAGCTCAAATTGTTTCTACACATCCCAGTTCGTCTACTGTTGTCGAAACGGAGTCTTCCAGCAACTCATGGTCACGATCCATCCAATCAATGAGACCATAAGTCCTGGATCCAACATTATTCAATCACAAATTGATCTAGATCCTATCTCTTCTTTGCAAGAACATCTGAATCTAGAATTCGAACAACTGGAAGTTGTTCCTACCTTGGTCATCCCACAAATTTCTATAGCCAATGAAACTCCTATATCACACAGCTGAAATATATTTTGGTTCTAATAGTGAAATTCTTCCACCTGGTTTAATTGCGATTGAAGAAATCCCACAAGACGATACACCTTTAACTCCAACCCATTTTGGGAGGGACCTTTACCTGTACGAGTCTTTTCTTCAATCGTTTCCATCTTCTTTTGTTGATCCTATTCCCATTCAATCTGCTGTCGATTTTTGAGGGTATACATTTGGTCAAACAACCATGTCTGAACCAAAATCTTCGGTTGGGTCTGCTTTTCCAATTAAGTCAGTTCCTACCCTCGCTACTTCGTCGATGTTCACAACTTCACCAGAGTCATATTTTTACGGTGGTCCTATGGTCCAAATAGGTTACTAATCATTATCTGACACTTTCTGTGGTGCATCTTCAAGACCATGGTCTTTACCAATGTCATCATCCGGTATTTTAACTGGTAATCCTATCATGACTAATGAACAACTTGATTCGTTATATACATCATTAGGGCAATATCAAGTTAGTCCTTCTAGGTCAATTCCTTTAAGTATCATATCAACTAGATTCCCAGCATTTGGAGAAAATTATTTTCTGTCTATTATTCTCCTCATGCTGGGGGGAAACCTTTGGTCACCCAATATGACAATACTCAGTCACTTTTTGTTCAGCCTAAAGTTGAATTGAATGTTTGTTAATGGCAGCCCACTCTACCTATCCAACCACAAACAGTCATACATTCGTATCAACCAGTTCAACCTGTTACACCCATTTCATTACCACTTGTTAATACATCTTTACCCCTATTACAGAATCAAAATATTGTACATCAACCTTATCAAGCAGGTCCTTGAACTCAATATCAAAAAATTTTGGGTCCACAGACTCCAAATCCTTTGGTTAATTTACAACAACCTATATCAGGAATCATTTATTCACAAGCTAGTCTACCATTTTATGGTATGTCACAACCGCAACTTGGTTATACATATCAACCGAATCCAAGTTATCCTAATTTGGGTTATAACATTGGTGGACAGACCCCTTGGCAACCTCAGGTGAAAATGCCTCAAACCTAATTTCAACAAGTATCATATCCAATTTTTGGTCAACATAATCCTCAAGTGTTTACTATGCAAAACAACCCCTATCTGGGTTACCAACAATAGATTTCGTATGCTGGTGCTTAAAGGCCTGTTGCTCAAGCAATTCCATATTACCCTGGCTATGCTCAACCTCACCTTAATAGATAGTTGCCTTTTTTTACAACTTTATAATTACCATATTTAAATCGGTTAACCAATGATCCTATCAATTATGATCCTTGGTGGCCGGTGATACCTCATAAATTACCTTCTAATATTCCTAAATTAAATGGAAACCCTGGAGAAGATCCATCGACTCATGTCATGAATTATCATTTATGGTGTTCATAAAACTCCCTGAATGATGATTCTGTTCGACTACGTATTTTCTATCATATGCTCACAGGTCCAGCTACTAAATGGTACATTGAGTTACCTAGAGCTTCCTTTGAAAATTTCACTGCCCTAGCTACTGTCTTTTTGACCCATTTCCAGTTACCTATCAGAAACGAAACTAGAATTGAACTCTTGACCAATTTCAAACAGACTAATGCTACTCACATCTGTGATCATATTCATGAATGGCAACATCGTCGATGAATGGTTAAGACCTTTGTTCCGGATCAGCTAGTTGCTAAAGGGTTCATTAAGTCCCTATTACCATCTAAAATAAAGATGTGGCTAAGGGTGGAATCATCATATAAGAGAAATTTATCCCTCGTGCCCAATATTTAGACTTGATTTACACTCAGTCCAGCACACTCTATGGAAAAATTCCTAATGTGCCGTGATCTAATTTCAATGTTCCTCCTCAAATAAAGGACTCTCATGCCAGAGACGGCTTGATAGGTATTGAAAACACACACCATGCTACTGCATATGATCCTTATCCTACTTCTAAAATTAATTTCGTGTCATTTGACAAAGCCAAGAGTGAAAAGCAACCAGTAAGTAAGAAAAATGGGAATTCAAAGAAAAAGCAAACTTCTAACCCATAGGAAAGATCATATGATCAATCATCTGGACCTCGGAAACCTCGTTATCCATGCATAATCTGTAATGAGGAACACTTTTATAGGGATTTTCCTCACCGTGCTGAAGTCTCAAAAATCATCAAGACTTCCCATGCATCAACTGTGTTGACAGACCCATTTCCAAATCCGGATACTAATTTGGTTTCTACGGATCCAACTCCTAGTTCCCAAGTGTTAATATTATCCACCAAAAAACCTTCACAAGATATTTTTGTGTCAACGCGTAATAAATATTATGGTAGTTAGGCCACTGATCAACCTATTACCTTGACAACGAATCTATCTACTGAATCAGTACCACCTACTATTATTCCTGAATTGACAATTAAGCCACCAAAGGGAGTAATTCATAATTTTGCATATAATCCTTGAGCAAGAGCTACACAAAATTATAATATAGTTGAACATTTGGCTCAATCCCCTTCAGCTATGTCTAATCTTGAGGTATTACAAAATTTTCCCTCCCAGAAGCAGACTTTATTGTCGGCCATTGGTGGAATTGATCCAACTGATTCTAATCTTGTTGTCTTTAATCATACGAGCTATGTGCCACATCTACCAACAGAATTGGCATTCTCCATACAAGTAAATGTTCTCAATCACCTTGCTCATCGCATTATTATTGATGAGGGAGCATATACATGCATTTTTGTGTAACCAGCTTCAAAAATAGAAGAAAAGAGATATCAACGCCTTAGAAATAAGCCACTTCAAGGGGGCAACCTCCAATACATTACATAAATGAACAATTCTTGGATGATACAATTTACGAAACCTCCTTTCTATATATAGGAGTCCATGGGGCCATAATGTAATCCTAGTGGGCCACAATGTAATCCTATCTGACCTAACAATAATAATTTAAGGGCACAATAATAACAAAATGGGGGTTACAAGGGTACAATAATAACAATAAGGGGGTTACACTAACAATAATAAGTGACTATACTAGTGATATAGGGACCTAACATGCCCCTCTCCTTCAAAAAAATGTTGTCCTCAATGCTTGAGTAGCTCCGGGTGCTTCTGTATAAAATTCTCATCCTCCCATGTAGAATCTTCAGTGGGTAAGTTCTTCCACTTGATGAGATATTCTGAAATTGATCGATTCCGTAGCTGTCGAGTTCTTGTTTCCATGACCGCTTTAGGTTCCAATATGATTTTTCCTTCCTCATCAAGTTCTGGAAATATTGTTTGAACTGGAAGATTTTCACCTATAACCTTCTTTAAGCATGAAACATGGAAAACTGGATGTACTCGCGAAGAAGCAGGAAGCTCCAATTTGTATGCCATAGTACCAATCTTTTGCAACACCTCGTAAGGACCATAGTACTTTGGCGATAATTTATTATCCTTCTTTGCTTGCTTGAGGGACATTTGTTTGTATGGTTGTAGCCGTAAAAATACCCAATCTCCCACATCAAAACTTCTCTCGCTACGATGTTGATCTGCCTGTTGTTTCATTCGATTTTGTGCCAAATTCAGGTTATCCTTTAAGAGTTGGAGAACTTCTTGCCGATGCTCGATGTGATCTTCCACTGCTTGAACCTTCGAATTTTCCCTTAAAGATGATGTGATAGATGGTGGATGATATCCATAAAGTGCCATAAATGGGTCATTTTTGCTGCAGTATGGAAGGAAGTGTTATACCACCATTCAGCAAGAGGTAACCACTTGACCCATTGTGTTTGTTTATCAGATACAAAACAACAAAGATATCCTTCCAAAAATTTATTTACGATCTCAGTTTGACCATCAGATTGAGGATGATAAGATGAGCTATGAGCTAATTGAGTACCCAAACAAGAAAATAACTCCGTCCAAAAATTTCCAGTAAAAATGGGATCTCTGTCGCTCACAATAACCCTTGGGCTTCCATGAAGCTTTTGAATTCTGTCCATAAATGTAGTAGCAACTGTACTTGCTTTAAAGGATGAGATAATGCACAAAAGTGTGCATACTTGGTAAGTCTATCAACTACCACCATGATGACACTCTTTCCTTCGGACTTAGGTAAACCTGTGATAAAATCCATTGAAATCTCCTCCCAACGTTGACTAGGAATGGATAAAGGTTGTAGAAGTCCTAGGGTCTTAATTGTTTCCACTTTATTCTGCTGGCAAACCAAACATTCTGCCACAAACTTTTGAATATCAGATTTAAGGCCATCCCAAAAAAATTCTTTCTTCACCCTGTGGTAAGTTTTTAAAAATCCTGAGTGTCCTCCTAAAGGAGAAGTGTGCAATTCCGGAAGAATCTTTTGTTTTAGTTGGGAATTCTTACAAAGATATAAGCGATCTTTGTACCATAAGGAATCATTTTTCCAACTAAATGTATCAGATGTACTAGGATCTTGCTGTAACTTTTGGATGAGTGTCCATACATCTTTGTCCTTCTTCCATTCATCTCTTGCTTCAGTTATCCAATCTGGTTGGATAATAGAAATGGCACAAAGCAATGCTTCCACCTCTTCATTCTTTCTTGAGAGTGCATCCGCAACAACATTAAGCTTTCCTTTTTTGTAGATTATTTCAAAGTCATAACCCAACATCTTTGTGACCCATTTTTGCTGCTCTTCTGAAGATAGTCTTTGTTCCAAAAAGTGTTTAAGACTATCATGATCAGTTTTTACCTTGAAGTGTCTCTCCATTAGGTAAGTTCGCCATTTCTTTAGTGCATGCAGTGTTGCTAACATTTCCTTCTCATAAATAGGTTTCTGTAAATACTTTCCTTTGATTGGACGACTTTCAAAAGCAATGGGTCTTCCTTCCTGCATTAAAACTGCACCAATTCCATTTCCTGAGGCATCACATTCGACAATAAAGGTTTTTGTGAAGTCTGGCGTAGCTAAGACTGGTGCTAGGCACATTGCCTCTTTAAGATGTTCAAAGGCCTTAGTTGCTTCAGGAGTCCATGAAAATGCATCTTTCTTCAATAATGTTGTTAGAGGTGCTGCTATTCTCCCATAATTCTTAACAAACTTGCAATAATACCTTGTTAACCCGAGAAATCCTCGCAACTGCTTTATGGTTGTGGGGACTTTCCATTCCTTAATGGCTTTAATTTTGTTAGGGTCTACTTTAACACCCTCGTGAGATACAATATGAACCAAATATTCCACCTCTTGTACTCCAAAGAAACATTTGGATTTTTTTGCATATAATTGTTTCTCCTGCAATAGTTTGAGCACCCTGTCAACATGTTCAACATGATCCTTCCAAGACCTGCTGTAGATTAGTATATCATCAAAAAATATTAGCACAAATTTTCTAAGGAAGGGTTTGAAAATAGAATTAATCAACCCTTGAAATGTAGAAGGTGCATTGGTAAGGCCAAAAGGCATGACCAAAAATTCATAATGACCCTCATGAGTTTTAAATGTTGTTTTTGGAATATCTTCAGTCTTCATTCTAATTTGATGATATCCTGAACGAAGATCCAACTTGGTAAAATAAATTGCTCCATGTAATTCATCCAATAATTCATCAATCACAGGAATGGGAAATTTATTTTTAATGGTGAGCTTATTGAGCTCCCTATAATCCGGACACATTCGCCATGATCCATCCTTCTTGTGTACCAATACTACAGGAGCAGAGAAAGAACTTTTACTAGGTTGAATTATACCCGCCTCTAACATTTCTGCAATCATACGTTCAATTTCGCTCTTTTGGAAGTAAGGATATCTATAAGGCCCGATGTTTGGAGGAACACTTCCTGGAATCAAATTAATAGCATGATCATGATCACGAATAGGTGGGAGTCCTTTGGGAGTTTCAAACACCTTGGAATGATTGTCCAAGACTTGTTGGAGATCTGCAGAAATAGATGATTTTAATGTCGGAACTTCTAGTGAGCATAATTGTGCAATTACGCCTCGTTGTTCTTTCTTTAGAAGCTTTGTCATGACATTAGAGCTTATTATCCTTCCCAGCTTCCCTTCAATACCCCGTAATTCGACTTCCTTTCCTTCTGAAAAAAATTTCAAGAAAAGTTCTTGAAAATTAAAAGCTACCGTCCCTAAAGATTGTAACCATTGTACTCCTAGTACAACATCAGCACCTCCCATAGGAATGGAAAGCATTGGACTATTCAATACATATTCCCCCATGGTTAGCTTCATATTATGGCATTTTCCAGAGCAATTTATAGTTCCTCCATTTGCAACCATCACTTGACATTCTGGTGCTGGGTATAGGAAACAATTTAATTCCTTGGCTACCTTACAATGAATAAAATTATGGGTGCTACCCGAATCAATCAACACTATTACCTTTTTCTTCTTGATTTTTCCTTCTATCTTGAGAGTTTGAGGAGTGGTAATTCCTGCCAGTGCATTACATGATATGGTTGGATTCATTTCTTCCTCTTCTAGGGCTGGTTCCTGGTGTATATCCTCTTCTTGTTCATTTTCTTCTTCCTCTTCACAATCTATGTAAAATAATTTCTTCTCAGCACACTTATGACCTTTAGTGTATTTTCTATCACAATTGTAGCAAAGCCCTTTTTCTCTTTTTTCTTCCAATTGTTGTGGTGTCAACCTTGTAGGTTGTGGAAATCTAGGCGTAGCAACACTTCCTTCTTTATAGAATTGAGTGGTAGGCTTCCTTGTCGCCATAATTTTACATTCAACTTTTCTTGCCAACCTTAATGCCTTCTCCAATGAATCAGGTTCCAAAACGCGAACTTCATGTTGGATGTTATCCTTTAAAGTGCCTAGGAAGAGATCAATCCTGTGTTCCTCTGTAAGATCAGTTACCCTTATATTCAACTTTTGGAAGTCCTCAATGTGCTGCCCCACTAAACCCTTTTGTTTGAGATTTATCAATTGGGTAAAGAAGGTGTTGCTCTTTGTATCCTCATAATGTGCTATCATTTCCTCCGTAAAAATCGACCAAGTGACAATTTTTTTACGGGAGCAAAGCCATTGATACCATACAAATGTATTTTGTTCTAAATGTAAAGTTGCAATGCGTACCTTTTGTGTGTTTTGCACGTTATGGAGATCAAAATATTGCTCCATCTGTAGTATCCATGTTACAAGATCCTTTCCATCAAACTTCCTCATATCCATCTTTGGAATATGGTGGTTCTTCCGGCCAACATTAGAGTTTATGAAATCACAATTAACATTTATTTTGTTCTCATCATGAGGTTATTCTACTATCTTTTCACCATTAGGAAACCTTTCTTGTATAAACTTTGTCAAACCTTCCATGTCTGCTTTTAGAAAATTCTTCATGTTTTCCATTTTCTCATCGATCTTAGCTTCCA
The DNA here is from genome assembly GCA_034641835.2 of Pinus albicaulis. Lineage (NCBI taxonomy): Eukaryota > Viridiplantae > Streptophyta > Pinopsida > Pinales > Pinaceae > Pinus > Pinus albicaulis. The sequence continues at coordinate 255,138,242 of CM076571.1, forward strand.
TGTCATCAATCTTAGCTTCCATGCCCACCTCCATGCCATCCATCTTAGCTTCCAAACCAACCATCTTAGCTCGTACGCCATCCATCTTAGCTTGCACACCATCCATCTTAGCTTCCACTTCTACTTCTTTCTTCAAACCTTTCCATCTTCACTTCATGCCATCCATCTTAGCTTCCATGCCTTTCTTCAAACCGTCCATCTTAGCTTCCACGCCTTTCTTAAAAACTTCCATTTCATTTTTGTTGCTCTTTGCGAGAGTGAAATTTGTTGCACTTGCTCTTGTAATTTTGATAGATCATGTTGCAATTCTTCATCTTCATGAGTCATGGTAGAGCCTTCTGAAGGCTTAATGGGTGTTGAATTCTTTTTAGGGGCCATTTTAGAATCCAATATTAATACCTATTCTACAATATGCCCTTGGAATCAATTCAACTTGATTCTTCAAACAATACTTATGCAATTCGGAAAAAAAATACACACCTTTTACTTGCTTTGAGGAGCTCGATATTGAAATTGAATTATCTCTGTAATTGAAAATCTTCAATATCTAAAATTCAGCCCTGTAGTAGCCCTTTGAAGCTTCTTTCAAATGCCACAGGTCTGATCTAATTTGGATTCCCCAAGGCAAATTTGTGTCCAATCTCCCACAATGACCTAATTCTGGACTGGTTCAGTAGAGCAAACTTGTAGGACTTGCCACATGTCACTGTTTCTTCCTTTGTCTCTGAAATTGATAGCCAAGAAAATAAAGTCCGTGTACTTGTGACCACTTTTAACGGCACTCAAATCCACTACCCAGAGAGAGAGTTATTTAACTTTTCCCACGATAACCTCTTTGCGATGAAATTCAGGAGCCTGAAAAATCACTACCTTCCACAGATCATATCTCCAAAAATGTTGCGAAACAAGCTCTGAAATTTTTTGATGAATTTCCTCAGGATTTCAGCTTCGCACCATATGAATTTTAGATTCTGAACCTTCGTAGAAAAAACTTTATAGCGAAAATTCCACGATGACCTGTTTAGGGCCTTGAAAAAATACCTAACTTCCACAGATGATATCTCCGAAAATATTGCGAACCAAGCTCTGAAATTTTTAGAAAATTTGCCTCAGGATTTCAGCTTCGCACCCTAAAAATTTCAGTTTCTGAAACTTCGTAGAAAAAAATTTATAGCGAAAATTCCACGATGACCTGTTTGGAGCAGCAAAACCCTAGAATCCAAAGCTCTGATACCAAATGTTGTGTAATCCGGCACTTCAAAAATAAAGAAAAGAGATACTGCCTTTATAAATAAGCAAATTCGAGGGGGAAACCTCCAACATTACATAAATGAAAATTATTGGATGACACAATTTACAAAACCTTTTCTATATATATATATTCAATAGCTGTTAATGTAATCATGTAACAAAATGGTAATAGTAGCCACTCAACAATAATTTTTTAAGGGAACAATAATAACAAAATGGGGGTTACAAGGGTACAATAATAACAATAAGGGGGTTACACTAACAATAATAAGGGACTATACCAGTGATATAGGGACCTAACATGCATTATGTCTCTAAACTGTTGGAAGTCACTTAGCTCGTTGTGATTATCACAATCATCAACAACGTTGAAGGCTTTTTATGGAAGAACATACAAAACTTGTGGTACTATCAATAACCTGCATGTTGAACTAGGGGGGAAAAACAATGAATATTTATGTCAAGGTTGTTGATGAACACCTTGACTATAATATTTTACTTGGAACGCCATGGGTATATGCGATGACTGCAATTGTTTCTACATAATTTAGAATGATTTCCTTTCCATATAAAGGTACAATCACAGTCATTAATCAACTAGCCTTCTTTTCCTTTGCTTCGCAGGTAACTGGAAGCGTTTCGTTTGTTCACTTACCCCAACTAGAAATTCAGAACATTGGTGTAGGAATCTTAAAGGATTCTGCTCTCATGGGAACCTTTGCATTACCGTCACCTACGATATCGGCAGAAATTGCAAGCATAGAGACCTGCTACATGATCTCTTCCACTCTATCTGGCTCAAGGGAGAGTATGGGTGATTCTGATATTTATACATTGGATGAGCTTTTACCGCCCAACCCTATTGAGCTGGCATAGTAATCAATCTATTTGGCTTGGGCAGAAAATCTGAAATCAACGTCACCAAGTGTTTGGGTTGATCATTCCTTAGATTTTGGTACTCCATTTGATCCATTTTCCTCAATGTTTTTGATAGATGAAAATATTTTGGAAGCTATGATGTTAGAAGGAGAACCATGGGAAGATTATCATCATCGTTCCCATATTCCTGATTATGAAGAAAACTATCTTAGTGAACTATATCACCCATCCATCAAAAATTTCTTTTCGAATTCTTTACCAATTAATGCAATCGATTCTGAGAAAAATTTATCAAATATTGAAGAAACCATTTCTATCGATATTTTGACCAAACCAGGCATTGTAGAAAATATTCATGTTGGTGTATCTTGTTCTCCATCAGAACTTGAATTATATCACTCTCTATTTCGTGAATTTCGTGATGTATTTGCTTGGTCTTACGAGGAAATTCCAGGCATAGATACTAGTATAGTTGAACACACTATTAATATGTATTCTAATGTCAAATCAATGTGCCAACGGCTTCGTCCTGTTCATCCAAAGAAAGCCACTTCCATCAAAGCAAAATTTGAAAAACCCTTGCGTGCTGGTTTCATTTACCCTGTTCCGCTAACTAAGCGGGTTTCCAATATCATTCTTGTCATGAAAAAACAAGGGACCATTAGAGTGTGCATCAATTATCAAGATGTTAATCAAGCTTGTCCCAAAGAAAACTATCCTACTCCCTTTATCAACCAGATTATTGAAGATTGTGCTGGATGCGAAATCCTTTTGTTCATGGATGGATTTTCTGGCTACAATCAAATAAATATCCACCCATATGATCAACATAAGACAACATTCATTTGTCCCTGGGGCACATTCTCTTATAGGAAACTTCCGTTTGGTTTAAAGAATGCTGGGGAAACTTTTCAGAGAGAAATGGATTATGCTTTCAATGATATCAAGAACATTTTTCAACCATATCTAGACGATTTACCAATGCATTCATGAAATCGGACTGATCACTCGATGCATTTGAGAGCCATTTTCTTATGTTTCCGACACTACAAAATATGCCTCAATCCACATAAATGTGTGTTTTTGTGTTGGTTCTGGTCGATTTCTCGGATTCGTAGTCTCAAAAGAAGGAATTTGAATAGACCCATTGAAGGTTCAGACCATTCTTAATTTGCCTGCGCCATCAAATTTACTTTAGATACAGAAAATTCAAGAAAAGGCTAACTTCCTGAGAAGGTTCATTCCAAACTACGCCGAAATGGCTAAAGGATTTACCCTATTATTTAAAAATGGGGTTCCCTTCCATGGGGACCAAGTTGTGTAAGCTTCTTTTGATGTTGTCAAGGATCATCTTGTCCGAGCGTCATTAATGTATCCTCCTAATTATCAAAATGGTTATTTCCTACATATCGTTGTGGCTGAAACGACCATTGTTATGGTTTTGGTCCAAGTAGAAGATGGAATTGAACATCCGATCTATTATTTGAGTTGTAATATCAAAGATACGAAATTTAAGTACTCATATGACAAAAATCTTGCCTTGGCAGTTGTTCAAGCTATCCAAAGTTTTTGCCATTATATCCTGCTCCGAAAAACATTAACTATCATTTCGGATTGCAACCCCATGAATTACATCTTATCACGTCAATTGTTGGGGGGGAAATATTCAAAATGGGTTGTCATTTTGCAGGAATTTGATTTGGAATTCATCAAATCCAAGTCAAAGAAGTCTTTAGTTTTGGCTGAGCTTCTTTGTGACCTTCCCTCTGATAGTACTACAACTACGTCGGAACCATATATTCCAAATGAGTCTCTATTTCTGATCGAATCATCTGATCCTTGGTATGGGAATTTCATCATTTATCTCCAAACCCAAACTTTTCAACCTAATACCTCTCGCTCTGAACAGCGGTGTATTCAATACCAAGCCAAATATTATCTGATTGTTGGTGATACACTTTATCATCATGGTATCGATACCATTTTAAGGAGGTGCCTCACTCATGAGGAGGCCGAAGAAGTGTTAAATGATTGTCATGCTGGGGCTTGTGGTGGACATTTATCTAGATATGCTACAACGCTGAAGATACTCCGTGCTGGTTACTTTTGGCCTACTATTTTTCAATATTGTATCCTCGCAGTTAGAAGTTGTCATGCATGCCAGATTTTTTATCATAAGATCCGCAAACTACCAGTGCCAATGCATCCTGTTGTCTCTGCGGGACCATTTACAAAATGGGGTTTTGACTTCATGACCTGTAACCCTCGTTCGTCTAGGGGGCATGGTTATATTATTTTCGCAGTTGATTATTTTACCAAATGGGCTGAAGCGATGCCTACATTGTTTTTCTTTAATCATGTTATTTCAGGGTTTGGGGTCCCATAGGCTATAGTTACAGATCATGGGAAGAATTTTCACAACCATATGATGTCTGAATTGACTACCAAGTTAGAATTTTCGCATGATAATTATACTCCTTACTATCCACAATCAAATGGACAAGTTGAGGCTATTAAAAAAATTCTTAAACGAATGCTTCAACGAATGATAGCAGTCCATAAAAGGAACTGGAATTTGATGTTGTACTCCGCCTTGTGGGCATATCAAACCTCGATGAGAAACGCAACTGAATTTACTCCTTTTCAATTGGTGTATGGTCCGGAAGCTATCTTACCAATCTAATGCGAAATATCATCGTTAAAACTCGTGATAGACTTGTTACCGGATACCTCAGAAGAAGAAGCGTGTCTCCTTAACCTAATCCATCTTGATGAAACATGTCATGAAGCCCAATTGGCCAACGAAGCGCATAAGAGACGTATAAATATGCAATATGACAAAAATTTCCAGCCTTGCATCTACTCAGAGGGTGACTTGGTCATTATTTATGATCAAGAAGCTGATGTAATAGGTACAGGGAAATTCGAGCCATTATGGCATGGCCCCTATATTGTCAAAAGAGTTCTTGATAAGGGTGCCTATGAGTTAGTTGATTATGATGGGATTCCATTGGCACATCCTAGAAATGGGTTGTATCTTAAACATTATTATGCTTAATCATGAGCGTAGTAATTTTTTGTATTATATTGTATATATGTTGTTGATTTGCATTCATTATCTTAATTTTTTTTTAGAGTTTTCTTGACGTTAGTAATCCACTTTACATTTCATCGCAGATGTATGAATCTTCAAAACCATTTGTTGAATATGCTGATGGTGCTAGTCGTAGTACGCAGAATCTATCCTCTGCAGCGTGGGCCATTTTTGCTCCGAACGGCGAGTTAGTGAGTTTTCGAGGGATTTGTATTGGTAGATTGATGAACAATATCGTTGAGTATAGCGTGTTGATCGAACTTCTCTCTGATGCCATTTCATTTGGTATTAACTGCATAATCGTAAGGTTAGACTCACAACTTGTGGTATTACAACTTACTAGTGCTTATACTGCTAGAAATCCAACACTTCTTAGATTGTTCCTAAGATTTCGACTTTTTGAAAGACATTTTGATTTTTTTCAATATAAACACATTTCCAGAAATTTGAACACATTGATTGATTCATTAGCTAATCAAGTTTTAGACATGCATTTGCAAAATATGTAAAGAAAACATTCACATTATTCAATTGGATTGCACAATAAACATAGGAAAAATCTAAAATCATATAGATAGATAGTTATAGGTTTTTACAAAATTTGTGCCCAAGACACACTGGTCATCTGACCTCAAAATGTATGCAAAATGTCACAAGTAAATTAGTGGTGCTCATGATAACATGATATAGATCTAGCAATCCTACAGAGTAACTGCATCCAACGATTAGGAACCCCAATAGTGTGTCACTGCAGTCGCATGGGTAACTCTTTGATCCATAAATTGAGAATTTCGAAGATCAACCCCTATGTGTTTTGTTGAAGCTCAGCCAGAGTCTCAGCCATATCAAGGTCCTGAAGGACTGCTCTCCCGACAACCCTCTCTATTTGTGCATCTGCTTCGCACTCTAGTTCCTCTACTAGTTGAACACGACCAATATTTTCATTACATCAAACATTTAGTTTAGTCTTGGGAAAACATCAAAATACAAGAACATTGTATAAACCTTAGGAAAATCAAAAAACATTGTCAAAACATTCTTACCCATTGCACCCCACTAAGTGCCTTCTGGTAATACTAAATCTGAATCTCCTCGAAATTCGACGCCTGCTTATGCGTACTCATCGATGGCAACAATATGTCACCGAAACCAGACAAATAATGCAGTAAAGAAAACAACAGTCGATTAGCCTGCATGTCAACCCATGATTTCTATCCATCTCTGCATCCGAGGATCTCTAGCAATAGTTATATCCAGTGTCACATGTTGTGGCTGCATCAATGAAATCTATTCCAAAGCGAAGGAGATAAGGATTGAACCATAGCTAAAATTATTCTTCCTTCCCCCTTTTCTTTGTTCAGCTGTTCCTTTATCTGAGATAGAACAACTTCATACTAGTTGAAGATTGTTGGCTCTAAGAACTCTAGTGTGTACTGCATATACGATCTATTTGCTACATGTAGTGTAACGGTGCCAGCAAGTTTAGCGATCGTGAAAAGGATAGTTCTCAAAGGCAAATCTCTGACATCTCGGATGTTTATTTTTCCATCTTTTCTAGGTTCTGCCCCTGGATAGCAGTACTGCAGAATATAATCCCTCACTATATCTCCTCCAACGGTAGACCCTGAGAGTGAAATTGGCAAACCTCTCCTTGACAAAATTGTCAGAAAATACACATCCTCGACTGTTATGGGAACCACTTGGTTCTTAATATTAAATGCCTCTATTTTCGGATCACATGCTCAAACAAAGAACTCCAAGAGTTATATTTGTTGCCTCATTCCCCAAAAATTTGAAGTACTTAAGTAGTCCACAATCTCTTAGGGCTCTTATAGTACCCAGATCATTTAAGGAAATCATATATTTTTCTTCATGTTCTCTTTCCCTCCATGTAATCATCATTATAATCCGATGGAAACCTGAAATACAACCATAAGATCCATTAGATTCCATTCATTGCAAAAAACTAGGAAAATTTTGGGCACAACATAAAAATCAAAAACTTGAATTGTGCTCAACGCACTCCCTGGGTTGAGACAATGCATTGAACATGCAATTAACCTTCATTTTACTTGATATGCAACACAATTTTCGACATTTAGGGGTGCGTTTCCCTCATTTTGGGCATAATTTACCCTAGGGGCCTTAAAACCCTAAAAAATTGCAGAAATTGGAGATGAAATGAATACCAAGGGAAAGAGGAGGTTCATGGTTCTAACCTGGATCAAACGGCGATGAAATACATCCGTAGAAACAACCACAATCAACGACTGAAGTTCGGGGGAAAAATCAGGTTCAGAGCTCCAAAATGCAAATGGTAACTATGTAATGGTAAAAATGAATAGTGAAACTACTTTTAAATAGTCATTTAATTATTTGCAAGTTAAATTTATTGCTATGACTATAGTTTTATTATGCTTTTATCATGAAATAGGTATTTTTAATCCATTTGATGTTGTTCTGAATAGGAAATACAACTGATGAACAGATTAGTCGTGCAGATTTATGAAAAGAATGACTTGACCACAAAGCATACTTTTCCTCCTTATTTTTTGATCTTTGTTAAAAACGAAAAAGGATTTGAAGCGCACTTTTATCTCTTTTTCAAGCTTCTATAATGAAAAAGGAAACCATGGAGTCTTCTTTCAGCTCTTTTCAGACTCCGATAATGTGAAAACATTGCCGAGCACTTGTCTTTTCGAGCTCGTTAAAGTAAATGAATTAATATCTACTTAGTATAAGTTTAACCCTTTTCTAGACTAAGATGGATTATTTACAAAAAATGAATACCTTGGTTAAACATGACCAAAGAGGTTCTCTTAGATATTATTTTACACTTTTCCGAGTCTGAGTGACAAATTTACGAAAAAAGTACTTATGGAGTTCATAAAATAACGACAGGCTTGTCGATCATGGCAAGAATCGAGTTTCATTCATCACTAGACTCGTTAAATTATTAAATAGTGATACTTTATTCACTCGAAGGGTTGAATTATAGATCAAGCAAATTTTATCCTCCTCAAGCTTGTTAAAAAATAAAGAGGTATTGGTCGACAAATGAGCAGGGAAAATTTGGGAAAAATGAGCAAGAATTCTTTATGGTAGCAAGTCGCTTTTGAACATGACACTTCTTTCACTCCATGTATGTGACTGTTTGGGTTGGGTAATCATCTTGATGGTTCATTCACACCTATCATTCATCATACCTTCACTTCGGTTTTGGGTCAATGCTGCCAACTCATCACAGTGTCGTCGATATGTTCAAGAGAAATCATCCAATGAATACCTCATCCTTTTGCAATACTCATAAACCTTCATTCTCATGACCGTCATCCCTGAAAATTTCTATATAAAGTCATACCTTTGTCTCCGAAAAAAATAACTCCCATTTCAAAATAAGGTGACTTCCTATCGACGAAAAATCAATATCCAAGAAGTTCACTTAGAAACATCAGATTCCAGTACCATGAGGCTTGTTACAGCATCGAAAAGATCCTTGCTTCTGGACATTTGACCGAAAGATTTTGTTTGGCGTTTGACATCAAATCATCTATTCACACCTTATGAAATGTATTGCAGTACCTTGAGGGCCATTAAAATTAATGGTGGTTCTCTCGCGTTTGTTAATAGCTCACATCATTAGGTGGTAATCAAACAATTTCTTTCCATGTTTGACTACAAATAATATATTTGCATGGCTAGACTTGTACCCAAATGATCGAGTGAACAAGATAAGAAGACCCTAGATCTAGTTTCATCCATCCGGGCTTCGATTCCAGGATTTTTGTACACATCATTTGTACGATGACCTTACATACAGATTTTCATCCAAACATGGGCCTATATCTGTAGGCATGTCTGCATCTGGGCAACATTCCAATGAATATGACTTTCTGAATTATGTACATGTTATTAGATTGTTTTATGTGTTGAATATGGGAATGCCTACCCTCAGTAATTATGATCAAAGAGGATATACCATGATGTAATGTATTGTAAGATTGATGCATGCAGGTGATCCACTTCATATCCAGCCAATCACAGTGTAAAGCATCTCAATCAAAAGGTATTATTATTATTTCAACTTCATGCTTTAGGGGGCAATATTTATAGGTCAATTTGGGCACCATTCCCAATGACCTAGTTAACTGGGCATCATCTCTAGGACCAATGATTAAGGGTATATCATTCCCTATCATTTCAAGTTGCTACATGCCCTAAGTTAAGAACAAGACAAATCAAGCAAGACTTTCATCAAGCAAAGGTTTCCAAGGTTTGAAGCTTAATATATAGCATATGAGAGCTCACGAACGTAGGCTCTAAGGGGCCTAAATGCATTGCATATGCAGGTAGCCCCATGAAAGGCTACTCTACAAAGCACTTCCCGACATTCACAGGTGTGTTGGTTACATTGGGAGCGAAATTCTCATTGTTCTGGAATCTCCACTTGGCCAGTGCCTTCTAGAAGAGTTCACATGTGTTAAGCTTTGAATCCAAGTGTCCATTTGACATCTACATGATTGGAAACATGTCTTTCCTATTATTGGAAATTCATTGATTGCAAAACAACCTATAGTTCATCTATAAATTGAGCACATATCTGAGTGCTTGAGAAGGAAGAATTTGAGTAGAGAAATGCTGAAGAATTTTCAATTGAGAGCTAGATTTGTGTAGCTACTACTAGAGAGATTTATACTGTGATGAGGCTTTAGGACATTATTGGAAGGGTCACTTCAAATCAGTCACTTGGTTGTAACCTCTCCTTCTATCATCAATAAAGAATACAACTTATTTTTCCCTATGCATCTGTATTGGCTTTGATTTTCTATATTGTAAGATCTTAGTTGATGTATATGGTTTATGTTTTACTAATTTAGCAAACTAAATTGAATAGACATCTATATTATTGCATCTTCTGCTATTTCATTGTTCTTTCTTGCAGGAATTATTTCGCAGAAACCGCTTGAATTTGAAGCTGCAACAGAAGCGACAAAAGCAGCCATTTGGAAGCGACTGACCAAGTAAGCCTCTAATCCTCTCTATGTGTTTATTCCAAGTTAGGAAAAGTCGTCGTATAGTCTTTAATCTGTTGTTCTAGACTAGCACATGTCTAGGGAAGCGTGATTTATCTGTATTCACAATCCTGGCCCAACAATATTCATGAACATAACTTGCAAGTTTGGATATCTAGCCCTTAACTAGTAACAATATATTTAGCATAAACTGTTCGGCGGGACCACCCATTTAGGCTAACATCCTTTTTTCGCCGATGGGCTACTGGTAGTGTTTTATTAAGGTTCTAAGATACTCCCTTCGAATGGACTTGCAGTGTCACTCGGAATAGTAGTGATCAAAAGTATTAAGCAGTGATAGAAGATTTGGTATGGAACGAAATCACAATGATGGGATATGCTAATTATCCATGGAAGAGCCCAATATAACATGAACGGATATGTCAGTTATTGTTCACATGCAGGTCAGCTCTATATTCATATTTAAAACCACCAATTTTTTCTTAGCTAACAACCCCCTTACCATTGGATCCACACACACAACAACGACTCTTCAACGAGAAATTGACGCTTCAAGTGGAATTCTTCACAAAATATGGTAGGAAATCCTTGTTCTAGTATCGAAATTACTTAACAATTTCCAAAATAAGCAATTTCATACACATTCCATTTACCATTTGTGTTGGCAGTGACATTCATCCAAAACCAGAGATGCTCATACAATCATAGATTTATAATCTCATACAGAGACAATACATAACTGATGGGTCTTCTCTCATACCTGATATTGGCTTGAAATTTTTTTCTGAACTAACAATATATTTTGTGCAAAAAATAACTGTTACAACTCTAGAATGCTTTTGTTGTGCACTCTGCATGCAATATACATATCTGTGTATAAGTAAACAACCAATAATCGAACTATTGCAATCTGCAAACTCTCAGAAATCACCACAGATCTTCATGCATAAAATGTTCCACGGCTTCATCGCTCCAACTCATAATTTTTTTTACTATTCCTCACACAGAGAGTTCCACGCTCAATTGACTGGTTCTGCTCCTCAACATATGCTGCACAAGCTTTCTGTTTCCATGATTTCAACCATCATACGTAGGTTTCCATGTTGCTTCATCATACAGGTCCCCACCTTTCTCCTTTGCATTCAGATGTTCATCTCATGCATAAATAGATGGCATGCTTACAGATCTGTGCTTCTCCTTAAAAAAATTGCACGCAGTTCAAAATTACACACACTATTTTGTGTGATGATATGAAGCAGCATCAAAATTACAAAGAATACGAAATGAGATAGGAGGCGGTAATAGAATTGGAGAGATGAATGATCAAACATTGCTCGATGGAAGCTCCATCTTATAGAGATGTCATTGAAAGCCATCCAAATCAAAAATCCATGCTTCAAGGCCTTCGACTATTTTTCTGCTTGATTCAAGCATCACTATTCAAACTTAGTTCTTCAACAATCATATGACTTTCAACATCGAGCCCTAAGACCATTGTATCCTTTGCTCTAATACCAAAATGACACAGAAATTCTGTACAAATCAGATACTGCACACAATAGAGTGTTCACACCCTTTAACATGAAATCCTCGTCAAAATCTTCATATAAACTACTTATATTTAATACATAATATGAAGAGAGAGCCGAAACAAATAAAATACTTGCTTATAATAAAACAGGAAAATTACAAGTTCAAACCCTTCTTTGTTGAATATTACATTTGTGGGCCTCTCAACTCTCACCCTTTACATAATCTCTCATACCATTTCTCTCTATATCTCTTTCCTCCATCCTCACACAAAGCTCATATTTATACATAATTGTGGATTAATTTGAATCCATGATTTCCTCCACAAATAACTCAACCAAGTTCTAAAATAGCTTTACCTCTCCTTTGACTCAACTAAGTTCCATTTAAGGAGTTCATAATCCCTAAAATATCTATACAACTCAACTCCAACTCATATTCTCAATTTATTAAGGGAAAATTTATAATAAACCTCACACTCATATTTTCCTCTCAATTTATTTAAAATGTGTGTCATTTTATAAAATAATTAAAAAAACATCACCCCCTAAATCACCCAAATAAATAATGACAATTTAGCATGATTCTCCTTCATCAATAAAGAGGGGAAAGGAAGGCATATTTTTTGGGTACTCACATAAAATCAAGGCATACAAATGTTATAAATTGAGACTCAACAAGGTAGTTGAAAGCATTAATGTGACACTTGATAAATTTTGTGGAAAAATGGTTGAGCAAGGAGGCTCATCTTCAAAGGAAGAAGAAGAAAAATAATTAAAACAATAAGGAATAATAAAAGAAAAAGAATAATTAGATGAAGATTCAACTATCAACCAGGAAGAAACAAAATATAATCAACATGGACCTTCTAAAACTCCTAAACAATGTTATCAAAAGAATCATCCTTCAAAGCAAATCATCGATGACGTGAATGCGAGAATAGGAACTAGAAGAAGTTGGAAAATATGTCTTCCAAAACAGGAACATCTTGTGTTGTTATCCACAACTAGTCCTAGAAGCTTTGAAGAATCCAACCATGATGAACATGGGATCAAATCCATGGAAGAAATAGATCAAATAAAAAATAATAAAACATGGGAATTGGTTCCAATACCTAGGGATATAAATGTCATTGGTACAAAATGGGCCTTTAGGAACAAGATGAATGAAGATGGACATATAACTAGGAAAAAATCAAGATTGGTATGTAAAGGATACTGGTCCTAGAATATTAGAAGAATCCAATCATGATGAACATGGGATCAAATCCATGGAAGAAATGGATCAAATAAAAAATAATAAAACATGGGAATTGGTTCCAATACCTAGGGATATAAATGTCATTGGTACAAAATGGGTCTTTAGGAACAAGATGAACGAAGATGGACATATAACTAGGAACAAAGAAAGATTAGTATGTAAATGATATGAGCAGGTTGAAGGAATAGATTTTGAAGAGACATTTCCCTCTTTGTTAGGATGGTAGCTATCAGGATGTATTTAGCCTATGCTTGTTCAAGAAAGATTAAGGTTTATCATAAAGACATCAAATCACACCATTTTCACAATGCTCATATAGATGAATATCAAAAACCATGATCCTCAATAATTTGAACTCTATGGGTGTCAAATTTCACCAAAAAATTACCAATTTACCATTCAATACAAGTAACCAAGCCAAAATTCCCACGAAGATATTAATTACCCCATAGATGAAACTCGATTTTATTCCTTCTATGATACTTCATGTGTGAATAACTTCCTTCCCTACATTCTTTTTAGCTGAATAGAGATTTGTAAGTTTGAGGGCACCTTATCATTTATGTTGTAAATTGAACCAGAAGAATCCAAAATAATATTTGGTTGTGGAATGTCTACTTCGCAAGGTTCTAGCAAGGGGACATGACGTAAAATGTTACTATTAGCATTGGAATATCGATTTTCCTTAGCATACCTATGTATTCATCCTAATAGAAGCCCCATATTGTGATACCCAGTCACCACACTACCTATTGAAATCAAGCCAATCTCACCTTCCATGCTAAGTAACAACCTTACTTTGACATTAAACTATAGGAAAAAGTCCAAAATAAAATGTACAATTTTTGAAAGCGCAATAAAAAATCTCATGATAAATTTCACCTATAATGTAATTGATATCCAACCATTGGAACTCTATGTTATGAGGAGCACTAGTCACATTGGATAAAAGGACTGATCGATTCTATTACTCTAAAGGCCAACATTGTTACTTTTGGACCACATATTTGTCTTGAAGACTAAAAAATATGCAAATACTAACCATTTACCTCTAATGCAACCTTTTTCTGAGACGTCCAAACAAGTTTCATTTATTATCCATCCATGAATCCATGTCCATCCTGAGAAGCCTTCAGCTAGAAAATTCATTCTACTTTTTTATCATGCCACCACTGAGTTAATACTCAAACATAAAAATACAGAAAAATACTGACAGTTTCCTGACATTGGCACCAATGCTCAGAAAAATAAATTGAGTAGAAAAATAATTCTAATGTGACAGCAGAAGTAGAGGTTAGAATAGTAGAGGGAATTTTCGAGTAGTGGGAATGATGGAGTTAAATGAACATCCTATTCTCATATTATTCTTTAGTTTCAAATTATGAATAAAAATGAGTGCAAGTTGTATTTTTATTAATATGATATATATTTATTTAAATAATTTTAGTTTTAATGGTTTTTCTTTTATAGTTACGTGTCTTCAATTAACTTGTTTGTAGTTTTTATCACTAAGCTCGAACCAATTGGGTTTTTCAACTGTCAACCTAGTGTAACTATTTCAAACCACTTTGGATTGGAAGTTATCCCTTCCAATTAGAGAGGGATCTCTCAAAGAAAATATAAAATGCTCAAGAAAAAACTTATATTGCATATGGCTAAATATTTTTTTGTTTTAAGTGATTTTGTAGGTGGAATATTGTATGAAGGCTACCATTGGGCATGTATTTAAGGTCTTTATAAACCTCAATTGATGATGAGAAGTCCATTTTGTGAGCTGACATCATGATGAGTTATCAGCCATGTGAGCCATGTGGAGTTGATTGTTGAGTTTCCCCCTTAAACAAGTGACCCAATGATATTCATGATCTTATTAGATGATTCATCCACCTCTTTACTACGTAGATTACCCAAAATTATCAAAAATACACAACGCTGGAATAAAAACAGAGTATTAGGAACTTTCATAGTGCACTTTCGTAGAAACCTCCAAAATCCATTTTCTGCTCATTTTTTTACTCTTATGACTATTGGAGGATATTACTTGGGACCGAGGAAGTAAAAACATGCTCCAGGTCACCCCTGTTCTGAAATTGTTTCATAATTTTTCCCTCAAAGGAACCTACAACACTTTCGTAGAAAAAACTCATCTTTAAGCCTGGAATGCGCTACGAAAGTACCTAGTTTAGTGACATTTTGCTCCTTCTTCTTTTTTGTTACCTCGAAAATACTTCTAAAGCTTGTATATGCTTGGTTATGATAGCATAAGACAAAATGTTATCCAAAAATGTGTTTCCTTAGCATGTTTCATGGAGTAACATTATCATCTTGCATAATCATCTTAAGACCCTTTTTCTTCAATTCTTCTTATACCATCTCCATCTATGATTCCAAGTTTTTTACTTGATTTGGAAGCTTCCTTCTTTCTACTTGTAGACACCTATTTCTCCTACAAATATGCTTCATTGTACTATGTAGGGGAAATATCCCGTTTAACATCTTCCTGGACTTGTCTGCCATTTCACTGTAGAAATCCAGTTGCTTGCTCACTTCCTTTTTGAAATCTTCCATCTCCATCCTTTCTTGTTTACAATCTACCAACTCCAACTTGGCTTATAGAAACTCTTCTCTAGTTTCCCTCAGTTTTTCTTGTAAGAGAGCCAACTCAGTATTTTCTTGAATCTGCTCTTTTCCCTTTCTTCCCTTGATTAACTCTACCTCTATTAGAGATAAATTTTCTCTTTCCTCCCTTGAAGGCATCTTCTCCTTTTCTGGTTTCTTTTGCATCTTCTCTAAAATTTTCCCTTAGATATGTGTGACTTAGTGAATGTCTTCCTAGGTTTAAATATAAACCCTGAATATTCTTTTGAAAAGTAAAATTTATTGGCCTTAAGGCTCTTATTTTTATTCTTTACTCCCTTAGTTTCCACAAGCTTTACAACATGAGCCTCTTCAATCTCAATTTCTTGCAAGATATCTACTAATTTACCTCTTCCCTCAGTCTAACTTCTAGTAAGCCACATGTGGGTCCTTGTGTATTTTTTTACTTGACTGCTCGTAGAAGTTTGTTTTGGCACCATAGTCTCTTGCATTTGTTCAACCTCAAGCTCCATAGGTTCTGCCATAGGCTGTAATTCTGCCTCATGATCAACTACAGGTTCAACTCGAGACTCCTTGTTTTTCCTTGGCGTATTGGACTTCGATTTTGGTGTCTTCTTAGGAGTAAGGACCTCAAATTCATATCCACTCATAAACAAGAATGTATACCAATCTATTTTGAGTTTATTCAATTCTTCCACTACCAACAATTTGATCAAAGCATGATGAAAGACAAAGGTATCACTAGTTTAAGTTTTTGATTTAACCTTATCTTCCATTTATCCCAAGCTCCTAAACAAATAAAAAAGCAAGTCCAATTGTTTTTTACCTGTGAAGTGTCGAATTAGTTTGAAGTGATACTAATAGATCATGGAATCTACCTTCACAGGTGAAATATTTCTAAATCACCATTAAGAACTTGGAATAATTCTCCTTAAGGCAGGTTCTAGGGATGAAACAACACATATCTATGCCTCTATTCTCCTCTTTCAAAAATTCATCACAGTTCTGCAACTTAAATTTCATCACCTTAAACCATGACTCTCCTGATCTTTGGATCTCAGTAACATGTGCAATTGTGTCAAGAGACACAAAAAAGTTTAATATGCCTACTTGTGACCCTGTACCAATAAAACTAACAAAAAAATCCTTCGAAACTCAATTTTCATGATATCCTTGTAACTTTTGGAAGAATCGAAAGCAGCCCACATTAGAAAATGCCTATGAGAAGCTGGGTTTTTCCTCGAACAGCCTCATATCCATGGACATATCTAACAACAACTCCACCTTTATGCAATTTCTTTTGTGATTCCATGTCTCCATAATATATTAATCAACTCCTTCCTTGAAACCTGCAAAAGCCTTTGAGACAACACACAAATTATTTGACTCAAGTAAAACTAAGCCTAGGACAACTACTAGACATAACCTAGACCTCTAAACCATTGGCAAGACAATTGAAGCAGCTTACAAGGATGAGGGTAATTTTTGTTTAGGTGGGAAAAGAAAATGATGAAAGGGAAATGATACCAAGCATTAGGGGAATTTTGAGGTCTAAAATGGGCCTCCTAAGGAAATTATAAAATTATAGTGGAAATAATAAAATAATATTAGATTGCATCATCAAATTTTAGAGAGAAAAAAAACTACTTTTTTAGCTCGTAGTTTGAACTTATCTCCCTATGAGTTTACTCAAATTTCAAGTGGGAACACTCATTGGATGCAGAATTTGAATTTGATTATGCATCTGAGTACCCATGTTGCATACTTTTGATGGATCCCACTACACGAAAAATGCGAAATACATGAAATATTTGATTGCAATAATGTTTTTTCATGTATTTCTCATTTTTATTGTAGCAACGTCCATCAAAAGTATGTAACATGGGTACTCCTTGGATGAGGAATTAAATTTTCCATCCAATAAGTACTCCCACTCGAAATTTGAGTAAAACCTTAGGGAGATAAGTTGAAAATACAAGTTGAAAAAGTAGTTTTATTATATTGTTATTTTTTAATATTTTTACTTGTTTACCCCAAAAATGGTGAACTATCTCCTATGGTTGACATCATCATCTTGAATCTTATCGGTTCTTATAAAGTTCATTTTGGTTGTACATTTTTCTTAGGAGGCCCATTTTAGCCCTCAAAATTTCTCTAATGCATGTGTATGCAATGTGAAGACAAATAACAGTATGGAGCAATTATTAGCTAATATGCTCTAACAAATAACTAATTCAAACTTTATGAGAAAATTGCATCCTTTTCCCATCATTAGCAAATAAAAAAAGTTTCATAGTGCATCCTATGTTCGAGACGGTGAATTTGTAATATTCCCAATTAACAGACAGCTAATTGGAATATTCATTTTTTATTAATTTTTTCCTTTATAAAGTTCAACAAGAAATAAACGAGTGAAGGGACCCATAACTCAACATTAGAATAAAATCACTTTCCTAAAATCACTAGGCAGAATAATTAAAATACAAAGCAAGACCCATGAGGCCAAGTGACAATGCAAGAGAGGAGGTAGCTAGGAAAACACAGAGGCAGTGTGGGGCCAGGCAGCATAGTGGAAGCGTGGGACAAGAAGTGTGGGGAAAACATGGCAGAGGGACAACGCAGCATTAGTGGGCCCAAGGGAATGTTGGAGGCTCATTATCATAAAAAGGGGATGAAGAAAACCTTTCCCATTCATTCATACATCTTCTGATTTTCTTTATATCAAGACTAGAGCACGCTTAAGATGTTTAGTTGAGTCTGCAATGTTGTTTAGCACACGGGTGTCTCCGAGCGGAGATCCCAACCTCGTTGCCCACTCAAGAGAGGAGCCATACCTTCAGTTTTTTAGAGCAGATTCATTGAGACAGCCACCAATATTACGCAGTCATCTCTAGAGCAGTGCAATCACTCATAGGGTTACGTAGTCAGGGAGGAGAGCAACTCCAGGAGAGGAGGAAATTTGTGAGATTTCAGTCTGGAGGTTTGTGAGGGGAGAACCCCAACCATAGTTGAGTTCCTTGGGTAGTTGGAGGTATTTCTTTCCAACATTTCATCATAGAGGTCATCATACCCAGCAAAAGTGTGTAATCATCCCAAGGGGGTGATTTTCCAGGGTCAGCCATTCTGAAATTCCTTCACAAGTTATTATGGGTTTTTGGAGGAGAGTCTAGTGTCTGAGTTTTAGATTTTTCTAAGCAGTAGAAAAACCCTATCTCGCAGTCCCTTTTCAGCCACTAGCAGTATTTCCAGCAGGGCAACGTAGAGGAGGAGCCACGCAGATTAGATTTGGAGCATCATTTATGAGCAGGGAGAGAGATCATTTAATCCTACCTAGAGCAGGCCAAGTTGCTACCCTTCTAAGCACTCATTGTATTTATCCCTCATTTTAGAAATATAATAAAATGGCTCAGCTGTTATGTGGTTTATTTGCATTTTTTTTCTATGTATGCTTCGATTTGTTGTATTTTTTGTTTATGTTGCTTTGTATTGCTACCTATTCCCTGTTTGGGATATTACAAAATTTGCTACAGAAGTTTCATACCCTAACTATTTTACATTGATTTCGCTGCGAAAGTTTGTAAAAGTTCCAAATGTACTGAAATGACCAGATTTAATCATGCATGAGATTTTTTTGGATTTTTCTTCGACAATGACCACTATCACATGAATGATGACCTTCAAGACACCCAACATATGTTCTTTTTTTTCTAATTATGAATTCAAAATACCTTACCCAACCCTGTGTGAATCAACCTAATTAACTTAAGACAAACATAATAGTTATCATGCATAATAGTGGCTCCAATTGGGATGTTGCGCCCCTGTGGTGCAACAAAGAACTAGCAGCTCCAATGCCTTATTGAAAACTAAAAATTACAACTTTTATGATGTCCTCTCCAAGTCTTAATGGAATCCACCTTGGGCTCAAACTTATTGAAGAGATCATCCACACCTACAACTTTAAATTGTTTTCAACCAAACTAAACTGCAATCCAAGCTGAAAACTAAATCTGAACATGCTGAAAAGATGATCTGAATAGTTGAGCTTATTCACACACACACCTACCTACCCACCCTATACTGTTGAGAAGGTATTGAATCAAATGACACAAAAATGTCAGTGAAGCCAGTCACGTAGATGTTGAAATAAAAGGATTGCTCGACTATGCACCAACAAAATTGAAGCTGGAAAATATAATGGCAACTCACAATGGATCTCTTTCTCACAGTGAAGAAATGGCTGAAAACTCAGACTGAAAAAATTATCCATCTATTCTACTACAGGATCAATAAAGATATGATATTTTTTATGAATATTTTCAAAATATTGAGCAAAGCAATTCTCATAGCTGAACACTACACATTTATTTTGCATATCATCATATATTTTTAGTTGTGTGTCATCAAATCTATTTTCTAAAAAAAAACCATTTATCCATCTTGATGTCAAAATAAAATACCTCCTTTGCTTGTTTTTGTTGCAAGAAAATTTTCAATAGGCTACATATCATCTTGAAAATGATAATACTGAATTTGAGCTTCAACATATTCAATATATTTTTCAAGCTCAAGAGAAAATTCATCTAAAAATATGATCTTATTTTCAGGATTTCCTTTATATGACTTTAAATAAAAAGACAATGATGAAGAAAAGTTCTCACCAACTTCTACATCAAAGCACATATCATCCCATCCTGTGAAATCTTGAATGAAAAGAGAGCTTGCCACAAACTCTATCTTCTCCATCCATTTTTTCAAGAAAATAAGCCAGAAAGCTAAAAATGATTTAATATATCTAACAAGTAACCTTTCCACCCAACGTTTACACTTTCCTTAAAATAAATCATATAAAATCCTAATGAATACATCTTCTTGTTGGACTCTAAGGAGCTCAGTAAAGTCACGAAACTTTGATACATGCTCTAAAGTCAAGCTTAAATATTCTCCATCAAATTTAGAGCCAATACTTAAAAGATATGCATCTCTGGGAAAAAGATTTGGAAATCCATAAATTTTTGAAAAGTCCACACATGCATAGCTGGAAGAAATTGTAATTGCATCTAAGTATCTCATTTCCCAGCAGTGTTACCATGAAGCTATGAATTTATGAGTTCTTCAAGAATGGATTCGCCAAGGTAGAAGTACAACCTTCGAATTTTCTAATCTCCTGCTACCTTCAAGAGCTCAGTTCCTTTGACAAGAATCACCCAGGATGATATGACTTTTAGACTCCCGAAAGAAGCACCAAAATGTTATAACTAAGATGGAACCAATTGGGTTGTTCAACTGTCAACCTAGTGAAACTATTTCAAACCACTTTGGATTGGAAGTTAGCCATTCCAATCAGAGAGGGATCTCTCAAAGAAAATATAAAATTCTCAAGACAAAAATTATATTGCACATGGATAAATATTTTTTTGTTTTAAGTGATTTTGAAGGTGGAAGATTGTACGAAGGCTACCATTGAGCATGGAGTTAGATATGGGGCTTCAATTACAGGCAAATGCAATCCATGGAAACTGAGGAAATTAAGCTTACAAGATATCTTTTTACAACAAAAACATAATACATGAAGGAAATTGGAACATACTACTATGAATTCCAAGTAATCATAATACTATGGAGTTGATGATAATATGAGAAATGGAAAAACATAAACACATAAGCTTAAAATAAATCTCAGGTTTGAAAGACAATTGTTGCAACTGTATATTAGCTTGGTAAAACAAAATTACATAATAGCCCTTTTGTTTACACTCATCAACCAACCCTTTCAAACTCAATAAACCTCTCATTTATAGAGTAAGATCTCTGTTACAAAGGTCTTCCACCTAGGCTAGACTTTGATACTGACCGAGAGACCTAATTCAAATAGGATTACATCATATTGAGGATTAATAGGGATATTTTCTATTTTAATGGAGTTGGTAATAAAAAAGGACTCTATTACCATTATTAACTTCAACAAAACCTCTAAAAAACCATTCTTTTCATCCCTATCGAACCAAAATTCCATGTTAAGGTGGACAAATGATACACTAGATTTAAGGTCTTTATAAACCTGAGTTGATGATGAGTTGTCCATTTTGTGAGCTGGCATCATGATGAGTTGTCGGCCATGTCATCCATGTGGAGTTGATTACTAAGTTGCCCCCTTAAACAAGTGACCCAATGGTATTCATGATTTTATTAGATGATTCAACCACATCTTTACTTCATTGACTGCCCAAAAAGATAAAAAAATACATAACGTTGGAATAGAAACAAAGTATTAGGAACTTTCGTAGCGCATTTTTGTAGCAACCTCCAAAATCCATTTTCTGCTCAATTTTTGACTTTTCTGACTGATAGAGAATTTTCCTTAGAAATGATGAAGCAAACACATGCTCCAGGCCACCCATGTTCTGAGAATTTTTAAGAATTTTTCCGTCAAAGAAACCTACAACACTTTTGTAGCAAAAACTCATCTTTAAGCCTGGAATGCACTACGAAAGTACCTAGTTCACTAAAATTTTGCTCCTCCTTCTCTTTTTTTTACCTCAAAAACTTTTATAAAGCTTGTATATGCCCAGTTATGATAACATAAGACAAAATGTGATCAAAAAATGTGTTTCCTTACCATGTTTCATGGACTAACATCATCATCTTGCACAATCATCTTAAGAACATTTTTCTTCATTTATTCTTATACCATCTCCATCTATGATTCCAAGTTTTTGACTTGATCTAGCAAATTCCTTATTTCTTCTTGTAGCCACCTATTTCTCCTAAAAATATGCTTCATAATCCTATGTAGGGGCAGTGTTTTGTTTAGCATCTTCCCTGACTTGTCTGCCATTTCACTGTAGAAATCTAGTTGCTTGCTCACTTCCTTTTTGAAATATTTCATCTCCAACATTTCTTGTTTAAAATCTACCAACTCCAACTTGGCTTCTATAACCTATTCTCTAGCTTCCTACAGTTTCTCTTGTAAGAGCTCCAACTCAATATTTTCTTGAACCTCCTCTTTTCCATTTCTTCCCTTGATCAACTCTACCTCTGCTAGAGATAATTCTACTATTTCCTCCCCTGATGGCAACTTCTCCTTTTCTGGTTTCTTGTGCATCTTCTTTGACAATTTTCCCTTAGACAATTGTGACCTAGTGAATGGCTTCCTAGGTTTAAAGATAAACCTTGAATATTCTTTTGAAAATTAAAATTTCTTGGCCTTAAGGCTCTTCTTTTTTAGTCTCTTCTCCCTTAGTTTCCACAAGATTTACTACAGGAGTCTCTTCAATCTCAATTTCCTCTAGGATGTCTGCTAACTTACCTCTTCCCTCAATATGACTTATAGTAAGCCTCCTGTGGGTCCTTGTGTATGTGTTTTACTTGACTGCTGGTAGAAGTTTGTTTTGGCACCACAATCTCCTAAATTTGTTCAACCTCCAGCTCCATATGTTCTGTCATAAGCTATAATTTTGCCTCATGATCAACTATAGGTTCAACTCCAAAATCCTTGATTTTTCTTGGTGTATTGGACTTGGATTTTGGTGTCTTCTTAGGAGTGAGGACATCAACTTCATATCCACTTATAAACATGAATGGATACCAATATATTTTGAGTTTATTCAATTCTTCCAATACCAGAAATTTGATCAAAGCATGATGAAAGACAGAGGTATCACTAGTTTCAAGTTTTGCCTAAACCTTATCTTCCATTTTGCCCAAGCTTATAAACAAATAAATAGGCAAGTCCAGTGGTTGTTTACCTGTGAAGTGTGGCATCAGTTTGAAGTATACTGATAGATCATATGGAATCTACCTTCACAAATGAAATATTTCTGAATGACCATTAAGAACTTGGAATAATTCTCCTTAAGGCAGGTTCTAGGGATGCATGAACTAATATACATGCCTCTATGCTCCTCTTTCAAAAATTTATCACAATTTTACAAATTTAATTTCATCAGCTTAAACCATGACTCTCTTGATCTTGGGATCTCAATAGCTTGTGCAATTGTGTCAGGAGACACAACAAAGTTTAATATGCCTACTTTCTGTTGAAAAGTGTAACTAGGTCGGTCTTCATGTTGACTATGTATTTATGTAAAGAAGAAGACAAAGATAATAAAATTTAATTTTGTTGTACTTCCTTTATGGGCAAGGTTTATTATAGGTCTCTAAACTTCTTCTTGATTTCTAGTAAGGTTTGTCTTATGTTTATAAATGTAATAAAGAGTCATGTTTATTAAGTTTCTAGTTCGAAAATGTGCTCCAAGACCTTGTGAGAAAATAGTTGATAACATACCTCATGAAGTCACCCTTGACGCTGAAGTATACAATTATTCACATCAACCTAAAATCTATGCTAAAAGTCGACTTACATGTCATAGGTATGGTCGGCCTAAATTAAGTGACCACACTCTTATATATACACATAAGTTGTGGATTTCTCGGGTTGAAAAAGTGTAGAAGTGGCATACAGTCATATAAAGAAAAGAAAGGATATGTTATGGGTTTCATATAGCTATGGGATGTGGATAAAGAAGAAGAGATGTGTTTATCTGCAAAGATAGTTCTCGATCATCGATAAATCTGTCTGCTATAGAATTTTTAGTGCGGATTTGATCACCGAGGATACGGTGTGGATCTTTCGCCAAACGTAGAACACAAACTTCGATGCGATCAATATATCAATACAGGTGTAGTTATTAAAGTGTCAATTTGCGTATATCTAAGAGAAATGAAAACATACAAGAAACGACGTTGCGTATTCTTAAAGACATTTTCAGTGCGGATTTCTGGGAGGGTGTCTCAGTGCAAAGGATGAAGAACTTCTGTGATGACTACATAATATACAACGCTGAAGCTGTGCGGATCAATCTGAAACAATAAGTGCGTATACGTGAAGTATGACAAATGCCAGTGTAATTGCTCATTTCAAGAAGCAGTCATAAGGTGGCATTTGCGGATGTGTCACAGTCAATAGTTTGCATTCTAAAAGAAGAATGAAAGTGAGGAAGGTAAATGAAGGTAAATCTGTGATTTACCTTCCCATCCACAACACAACAAGAAAATCTTGGTGACTGAGTTTTTCAAGTGAAGAACAGAGCAGATCATTGAAGAAGAGAAGGATCAAGTTTAAAAGGGCAGTGATAAGATCTTGGAAACATTCCTAAGTCTAGGGTCTGAGTCTGGGTCATGGTACTTGTCATCTAAAGATCCATAAGAAGAATTCTTTGCGGGTTTTCCTCTCCAAGAGGGAGAGGTTTTGACCTGGCTCTAGGAGCCTAATTTTGTGTCTCGTGCATTTTGATAATTGACTTGATGAAAGACTAACTAAGCTAAAGAAAGAAAGACATAAGTAACTCAAGCAAGTTCACAAGTAAGCATCAAAAGGAGAATTTGTAATAATCTACAGCCCTCCAAATTCTCAGCACTTTTGACCTTGTACCAATAAAATTAATAGCAAAATACTTCAAAACCTATGCATGATATCCTTGTAAAATTTTTCAAAATCTAAAGCTGACCCACATTAGAAAATACGTGAGGAAACTAGGATCTTCCTTGAGCAACCTCAAGTCCATGGGCTCACATCTAACAAAAACTCCACCTTTATGCAATTTCATGCAATAATTCCATGTCTCCAAAATATGATGATCAAATCCTTCCTTGTATAAAAAGCCTTTGAGACTGTATGTTGTAGCCACCTATAAAGAATTTGTCATACCAAATAGTGGCTAAATCATTTTTGGAGTCTTCAAGAAACAAGTTTTATTGCAAAAAATTGTTATCTCTTGAAGTCTTATGAATACATCATATCCTTTGATTAAATCTTCACTACTGTTTCCTATGTCAAACTCGGAAATTTTTTTGATTTCATGAAGAAAAGACTACTGCAAAAATCCCTATTTTTCCCTCATTTTACTCATTTTTCCCTTCATCATTAACCCTCATTTTACTCCTTTATTTCCCATGAAATTCATTCATTTTTCATTTATTCTCATCTTCCCTTCTGCTTCCCTTTTACAAGGTTTAAAACTCATTTTGAACCTTATCAAACCCACAGTTCCGCCAAAAAACCACTTGAAAATTTCATAAAAAATAAAGTTTTTAACTATGGGCCTAAGCCACTTTGGGTTAACCCCTAAACCACTTCCCCACCACATGTGCCATAGCAGCCCCGGAACCAAGCACTAATAGTCCCAAGCACTTATCGCATTGGAAATAATTGGCAAGTGTAAGTATTTGTGTTTTATAGAGCCTCACGTCCAGGTAAGCCCCTTTGTATTTCACCCCAAATCCCTTGTTTCATTCGCATAACCTTGGGCCCGCAATTGGGTGCTAAAAAGTTTATATAAACCATTCCCGATTTGATTTTTCCTTTGTAAATCATAAAATCCACTTCTCCTATGTTTATATTAAAACCCGCCAGTTCATGTTTTTAATGAAAATAACCGTTGATCTTTTCCCAATCAAACAGTCAATACAGTCTCGCATCGGAACAAATCGGCAAGCGCAACTCTTTTTTACATATAAACCTCCGATGTCGATCGGCCTTTTTGTGTGTAAACCCCGGTCCCTATATCATTTTCATATAACCAAACAGCCCGCAAACGGGCACTTAACCTAAAAAAAAAACCCTCCCCGACGCAATAAAACCTTTGTATTTCATAAAAAATATGTTTTTTATGTTTTGCACGTAACCCGCCGTTCATTGGTCGGAGATCTTCTCCACCATTGATCTTGGACCAATCAAACGGCCAGCGTAATCTCGCGTCGAAATTTTTCATTGGGTGCACTTAATATTTTATTTGCAACCTCTGATTGGCGATCCCCGGATTCATTTCCCACCGTCGATCTGATCCGCAGATCGATGGTCCACAACCAATCACATCGACACTCTCCTGTTCATTGCCCCCGTCGAACGCAATCCTCTGATTGCATCTGGGCCGTCCATGCCCTGAGATCTGACGGTCCATATCAGTCCTCCCGACCTTGGTTAAAAACATGAAAACCTTTGTATAATGTTCTTTTAGCAAATCCCTGCCGTTGATCTCTACAGATCAACGACCCATATTAACCTTTTCTCTGCCTTGTATTTTTTTTCCATTTTAACCCCAGATCAAATCTCCACCATTGATCTGTTTGATCCAACGGCTCAGATTGAAACCACTCATGCTCCACCCCACTTGTTATCTCCCGAGCACCTGTCCTGTATCGCACTCTTTCAACAACCGTCAGATCTAAGACCCCAGATCTAAGGTTAGACACGCATTTTTGCGCAAATTTATGCCCGAAGGATAATTCTCGGAAATCACACGATATGGGCGGTTTTTAAATGCCACGTGTCGACTGATAATGCATACCACGTTCGAGAAGGTGAAACCACTTTCCTCCCCTTTTTCTTCTGTGCGATGTGCTGGTTCTGCTGGTTTTTCCACCCAAAACCACTTTCCCCTTTTATATGGCATTTCATTGCGTTCGCTCCCAACCATTGCTCCCTGTAGATGTGTGGTCAATCAAGCACCTTTACCCTATCACCCTCCACCTTCACCAAAGGACTTCTTAGATCAATCTTAACCTTGAGGCATCAGGGGCCAATCTGATCCAATGGCTCATGATTGTTCGGAAACCCCGAATTTCCTTCCAACACAGATTTCCTCTGCCAAGGGTTTTAAACCTATTTCCTTTGTAATTTCTTTAAATTTTTCACCACTACATAATATATGTGACCACTTCACATTGTATTTCCCCGATTTTTCTTGATCGTCGATCAAAACAGATCTACGACCCAGACTTAATCCTCTGCACCATTCTTCCAACCGCCTCCTTTTAACCTCTGCGATAAATCTCCACCGTTGGATGCATTCATCCAATGGTCACGCTCAAAACCTAAACTCCAAAGCAGTCTTACCTTAATACGTAGGATTTTATTAATATTTCTTGTTTTATGCAGGTTTTATATGGATTTCCAATTATTTTAAAGGAAAAATAAAAGTCGAGGATGATGATCCTCCAGGCTTTCATTCATTGGAGAAAATCATTCTGCATGGTTCAATGCCACGTTTCATCAGTGCATCAGGAGCATTGATGCCATAATAACCCTTTGCACACCTGCACATCAACAAGACACAGTAAAGAGTAATTAAAGCAAAGAGTATCATTGTTGAAGATCCAACCGAACCAGAGATTAATAATTAAAGCTAGTTTACACAGTTTTGGGTGGATTACGGCTAAGATCGACAATCAAAAGCCTAATCCACTAAATTAAACACAGTTGAAGAACAGAAGACAGGAAATTAGGCTGAATTAAGCCTAACACATAGAGTTAAATCAAATTAACAGTTTTTAAATAAAATAAAAAAGATTTATCATAAAGAGAAAGCCTCCACCGCCACATCAGAGGCTAATTGATTCCTCTCAGCTACCTAAAGCCACACAGCCTCAGAAAAGAGAATTCAACGAGAGGCGAATAATGACGGAAACCAGAGAGGTAATTTTCTGTCTGACCAGTACTCTTATTCAAAGCCAAACGAGATTTATTGCAAAGATGACACGAGCCTTAAAGGAGCCTTAAAATTCAGCAAAAGCTAGTCAAAAAAAGCTTCCAGCAAGCTTAATACTTAATGTAAAACAATTAATACAGAGGAAATATCTGTAAACTTCTCCATTGAGCCCCTCAAAGGCTGAGAAGCATTAACTGTATTAATTGAACCCATAGATATTTTCTCTCTTCGACCTCCTCATTTCCCTATAAAATCTTCTTGAGGAGCTCATTGTAAAGGGTTGGTTGCAGAAATTTGAAATATACTTGTGCTCGAATTTTCTACTTGTAAATAGTGTTCAAAGGCTCTTGAAGCTCTGTTTGCGTTTAAATAAGTTAGGCTGAGAAGTGAAGATGATTGCTGAACTGAAACATTGGACTTGAAGATTGTAACTGGATTAACATCAATATACAAGCTGATTCTTGGGATCCTGGTCTATATCACTGGTGAAGTTCTTCTTTCTGTGTTATTGTTTTTCCTTTCATGTACGCCATTTTGTCCATTATTCTCTGATAAATAACAGCAAGCATAGAGTTAGGATTTACTGTTTACAGTACCCTTCTCTGACTGATAAGCTTTATCTCAATGTTTTCCTCCAATTTTTTTATTTAAGAATGATTCAACACAGTTCAAGCAGTTAGGAATGCTGGCGTTCCCTCGTCCTATTGTTTACTTTAAACATTGTTCTTGAATGTTATTTTCATTCTTTGCTTAGTAAATTTAGACTAGAAAAGTGATGGTGTGCCCTGTTTTCTAGCTTCTTCCTCCAAAGGTAATTTTGAAAGTTTCCCTAAGTGTATGCTGAAAGCAGT